>CM075185.1:23133373-23558373 GCA_037577475.1 Chaunax sp. Z400
AAGTATATGTTGGAGAAAATGCCTTGTATTTTCAAAACCTGAGCACTGGATGTAAAAATGAAATAAAAAAAAAAAAATGTTGAACTTGTCACAGTCTCATCCATTATGACCCGTTTTGTGTGGTGATAATTTTAGACAGACAAACTGAAAACATTTCCTCTCACTGTCACGTTATGCAAATAAGAGTATTTATTGAATATAATCATCAACCCCTATTTGCTCTCAAATAGCTGCCTCGCATTTCTTTCTAGGTTTGTCTTTTCTCTGTGATGGAGAGTCACTATTTTATGGAAGGACACTTCTCCAATTGGCCCTCTTGTCTTTTTAAATAAGGCACTTATGAGGGAAAAAACAGGTACCGTGCTGCTCTCTTTTACGCTCTGCTCCTTTTTTTCTTGACTTGGTGAAATTGCCGCTTGTGGGTCTAGTGCAGAGGATCCACGTACACAAAAAAATGGTGTTTGGCTCTTTCTGAATTACTTGACTAGGCTCTGAAAGAGACTTTTGTTGGCTTCCTCTGGGACTGCCCTTGAAAGGCTCCCTTTGTGTGGTAAGCACTATGATATAATGCAAGTGGATTTAATAGATTTAATGGAACATGCAGACATGGTTCTCAAACCCTCATGTGATGAGAAGTAGCTTGTTTTTAGGAGATCAGAACCACATCTTAAAGAAATTAAATGGTATGTCAATGTCATGTTGCTCTAGAAACATATTAAGCTTTGATTGTATGTTAAATATTCCTGATGTTTTGCTCCACATGCCGCAGGAATCCATTGCATTTATTTCTGCATTACCAACAGTGCTTCGGTTTGTCTTTTGTCAGTTATTTTCAGACTTCTGTACTGCCTGATTATCCATTTCTGTGCTCCACCTGAGTTGTGTGGAAGTCAAGGTTAGGCAGAGTGGGGGGAGCTGAATGTCAGCGATGTGTTAGCTTTGTTTTCATTGTGTTAACAGGAGCACAATGGTATGATTGTGTGGCCATCTGAAACCCTACACCTACCCAGAGCTCTCGGGGGTCAGAGGTGGGGGAGATGTGTGTGCCTTTAGCCCAGTGAACCATGCAACTTGAAAGACCCAGAAACCAAAGCAATCCATAAAGGGTACCATCAAAACCATTCTACTTTACTGGTTCACCCGCACATACCAGATTTGCTCATTTGGAGTTCTTGTGAAATGTTCGTTTTCCAAACATAAATTCTGCTTTTTTTCCCCCTCTTTTTTCCCTCTTCCCTTTGTTGCTTTGTAATCTGTCTCCTTATTTTAAGGTGCCATTCGAGGAGTGGCCTGCCTCTTGAAACCCCTCAGTGTGATGGACAAGACTATAAAGCCGAGCAATAAACCTGAGATGAATGTTATATCTTAATACTGATAGAGGCAATTAAGTCCATCATAAGCGAGAGAGGGAGCACTCTTCTCTGGGGACTCATTCACTTCCACGGTTTAACATGATCCCCAGCTAAATGCCTTATTTTACTTCTCCTCTCAGCGCACAGCCTACAGCCGAGCACAAATTGAGCTGATTTTTTTTTTCCACACTATTTGGTCTTTCTGTCTGATCTGCCCTTATCTGTCCGTCATCACGCGTCTCCCTCTTTCTCTCTTACACGTGCCGCCACCCCCCCCTTCATTTTGTCATATTTGTCATGGTAATGTATAAAAAAAACAACTCAGCTGCTCCAATTCATTTTTTTGCTCTTTCAGTCGAGAAAGAAGGGGAAAATCTTTTTTTTTCCCCTCCCTACTTCCTGTGTGTCCTGGTTCAAAGTTAATGAAGACCATATTTCATCTGCGTGGAGTTATATGACTGGGCGTGGCTGAGCAGGTCTGTTATGGGAAAATAAATATTATGGAAGGTCTAACTTTGTTATCTTTATCTCACTGGGATCCATGTGTGTATTATTGGACAGGATACATTACACAGACACGAAAGCATGCATGCAATGTGCACACATTTTAAGCCAACTTGTATACAGTATGCAAAAATGCACACACATAAGGAACAAATATAGGTGAAATACACATGCAGCAGCAGAGATATGCACTCAAACACACAGACAATCCATATCTGCTTATCAGCTCACCATCCCCCATCCTCTCTGTTCGTTGGTTATGTCTGTATTCATGTGTGTGTGCATTCACGTGTGTGTGTGTGTGTGTGTGTGTGTGTGTGTGTGTGTGTGCCTGCTAGCGAGTCACTGAATGCTCTAATGACCACAGTCCTGACACAGGTATTTTGACTGCTGCCTCTTTCCATCGGCACATTGACAGACATGTGATTTGTTACGCTGGGTTGGAAAACTAGGGAGGCGCATACCGTGACCATGAAAAGAAACTATAGGAGGAGAGTTAAATATCTACTGCATCATCTTTCTTTGAATCTAGAACATTCCTGGCTGCAGTGACCGGCTGTGTGATTTGGCATTCAGTGTGTACAGTAAGCCCACAGCTGGGCTCCCAGTTAGAGAAGTTAAGAAAAGCCTCTTGTGAAGATCAAAAAGGTTAGCAGTGCTATAGGGCCATTACTAACCAGAATTAAATGTTCCACATGAAATCCAGTTTATCTGTCATTAAATGTCATTGGAAAATGTTTATAGTGTTTTTGATATATGTTATAAATAATGCTGGTACTCACAGCAGACATGTGATTCACTTCCTAGTGCCACAGCACTTACATAATGATTATTGGAAAAAACGTAGTGTTATTTGATCAGTTCTGGCAGATACCCAACATATAGAGTTTAGAAGAGGAAGAGGCTCTAGAAGAAAAATCAATAGATTTTCACATTATTTCGTGAAGATTATTGGTTTGGTTTTATTTTGTCACTAAACAATATGTAGTTAGACAAATGAAAATATGTTGTTAGCAGTGACGTGACATAGGGACATTTTTTAAGGAAGCCAAAAGGTCATTTATGCAAGTAGCTGCTGTCCATACCTGCACTTCCTTACTGTATATGTGTCAGACACAAAAAAGTTAGCACATTGTTTTGAATGGAGGGGATGAACTAGCCGACTGGCTTCCCCTGGCTCAGTCCTGACAAATCACAGTTTGGCATATATCACATGACAGTGACTCTGTAGCCTCATCTGATTGGTTAATCATTTAATTCTTTTTCTACAAAGGGACGCCAAGCTGACCTTTCTCCTGCTTCCGGGAGAAAACGGCACTACTTTATCTAGCCTACAAATACAAACTGAGCCATTTACTTTCACTGCCATCATTAAAAGTATTCTTTTAAAAAGAAAAGTAGGAATTTTCCCCCATTTTTTTTACAAATGTTTTGATATAATTTAGCACAGGAAATGTGTTCTTTTATCTTGGATGGATTAAATTGTACGTTTCAAGATGCCACTATAGATGTGGCTCCTTCTCTGAAGTCTCTCTGAAGCTGATGTGTTCTAGTCAACAGTTGAAGCCTCCATGACTGTGGTGCACTTCCTGCATCAAACTGACTTTGGTTTGGCTTTACGCAAACACAAAGCTATTTATAGCATCTCTTCATTTTCTCCCTCCCATGCCCTCCTTCTCTATCTCTCCCCCCCCCTCGTGTATTTGCATTTCTGCTATGCAAACAGGAGTGTGGTGTCAAGTGCGTCAGTTCTACAGGCCTCGCTTGTCCCTTCTCTTTCTCAAGCTTCAATCTATCTCCCATCTCTCCCTCTTTCGCTGACTCCACTCTCATCTCACTGTAGCTTTCCACCTATCTCTCACCTTCACCCCCCCTCCCCCTCTGTCTGTGTTTTCCTTTGCTCAATTGTTTTGCTGTAGATTTGACCGGTATGATTAATGACCTCAAAGCCTCAGGAAAGCAAACAGAGAGACACTACAAGCTTGCCCTTCCTTTACAAACCTCCCTTTTTCTCATATGTCAACTGCTTGTAGGCTCACACTGAGCATGTGTGGGACCGCTGGAAAAAGATCTGCATAATGTGAGTCAGATTGTACAGGAGAAAGATTTTTATATGCACAAAATGTGTCTTTCAGCAGACAACATCTGCCACCTGGCAGGCAGACCTCTACTGTAAAGCCACATGCATTATTAATATATTTCAATTGTGCATTTTTACTGTAGTTCATTTGATTAGTTATATATTTGTATAAAATTTTATTTGACATCATGTCTGTCAGTACACTGCATGTCCTTAACATTATTTCCTAACATTTAACAGCTTTTGTCATCTTCCATGTGTTCAGAATATTAAAGGAACAACAGAGCAGGGGCCCCAAATGGATTGAACCTTAGGGGTCAAAGGTCAGGTTCAAATTAGGCACACATTGAGGGAGGCATCCAGGGTCTCCCTCATGGACACTTCAGCTGCTGTTTGAATATGTTTAACTTTTAGGTAGCAGAGGTGTGGCCTGTAACACTAAATGAGCAAATATTATAACCATTAGTGCCAAGTTAGCTGTTTTCCCCCTGTTTCCACTCTTTGCTTGCTACCTCGAGCGTCATGTTTACAATACATACATTCCAGGTTCATTCTGGGCTCATCATTTTTAACTCAACAAGAAAGGCAATTAGAAGTGTCCTAAAATGTTTTCTAAATTCTCCACATTGGAGTCTATTGGGGTGAGGGAAAACCCAGGGTCATGCAGAGATTTGTTTGCGTTTGTTTGTACTGTAGCATGCGATTGATTTTATTTCACTCATATTTATTTATTTAGTTTTCCATATTTCATACACACATATGTACTTTTTGTTTTTTAACCAAAAAGGTGTAGGCTGAAGCTACAGCTTATTATGCTTATTATGCAGACCCTTTTTTTTTTACATATCAAGATTCTAATTTAGAGGGGAAAAAAGAACAAAAGAAACAGGCAAATATACAAACAAACATTTCCATTTCTTACTCAATATAATTTCTATTTAAGCATGTTATTCTAAACATTTTTTAAATTTATATGGAAAATTTACACAAAGTTTTATAAGCATCATCATACACAATATCATAGCTCAGTTTTGTATTTGTTTATCACCTATTTTTTAAACATTTTTTAAAATCTACATAAAGTCAAAGGAGTAAACAAAGAAATACAAATGTGTAGTTCAACATTTGTATTTCTTTGTTTGACTGATACACATCTATATTTTATGTTTGTCCTTACTTTCATTTTTTTAACAAACCTATTCCCCTAAGTGTATTCTGACTCTCTCTTATTTCAAGCATGAGTTCAGCACACTTAACTGACCAGCTGCTAAGCACAAATGGTCCCCCCTCAATTTTTTTAAGCATTCTGCCCTCATTGACTCCTTCACATTGTGCCACAGGAGCAACACCACAAACTTTGTTTTGCTTATAATAAGTTTTTTTTTTATTTTTTTTTTTTTACCTGCCCTGTTTTGCTCATTGAAATCTGGTTTGCAGGTGGGAAAATAAGCTCCAAGACACCATCACATCTAGCACAATGTGATTAGGACAGCATGTAAAATCATTTTGCGGGAGCAATAAAGAAAGTGATTTCATTTTCATTGCAGAATACGATGACTGTTCCTCCAGCAAGCTAATAGTGCTATCAGACAGAAATCATTGCACTAGAAGTAACAGTTCCATCAGAGGCTGAATGATAACGTGGAAACGGAATAGCGTCTTCACACTGAATCATTTTTCAAGGAATTACCTTTGTTCTGTGGTTTGTTTGGCGCTCTAACATGTAATAAACCTAAATATGTCTTATTACATCTGGTGAAACATGGCTATAAAAAAGGTCCATTTTTGGTCCCTGCCCACAGCTTTAGAAACACCCTCACTGTAAGTCACTGTAGGCACACAACCAATCCCTTTACTAGACCTTACAGTAGTGGCGGTAATTCATCTCGGCCACTACGAGCTATCTTGAGGTATGTTTTGTTTCCTCATAAATGGCTGGTGCCAAAAAGTGTCAGACAGGGAAGCAGAGAAGGACTCTGGGAGTGTGTGTCTGTGTGTGTGTGTGTGTGTGTGTGTTTGTGTGTGTGTACAAGTTTATTTGTCTGTGTGTTTAAGCTGTGGCCTCTGGCCGTGACCCCAGTGTTAATCACACAACAGCAGAACAACCACAGGCTCTATTGCCACTTCTGCCGCTACAACCCGTAACTGTTTCTCTTTCATTCACGCTCTCTGTCCTTACTCTGCTTTGATTTCTTTCTCTCCCTCCATACCTACAATAGCTTTGCTGCTGTACCTCCCATTTGCGCGTGTTCTCTACCCACTTCTTCACCATTAGCTCTGGGATACTCCTTTCTTTCTCATCTCTGTAACCTCAAACCGTCACCTTTACTTCAGCCTAAAGGCCCATTTATGCTCCCTCTATGTATGTAAATGGATGCATCCGTCCACAAACGGTCTATCCGTTGACCTGCACATACTTATGTATGTCCTCTACGTTGATACATCAATACAACCGTAGTGGGGCAGTGAAGGTTCAAAGGTTTCAACAACAAATATGGCGACGGCTGGGGAGGTTGTGATAATGTACCTAGTAAACACAAAGAGGCAACATCGGATATAACAATGTACTTGGCGGTGGTCTGTGAGGTCATTAGGTACATCGAGACATAAGGACAGAGAGTTTTCACACTGTAGTGCTTCACTTTTTTCTTCTTCATTGTTTCCATACATATTTGTTGTGCCTTGCTTGAATTGTAGCTACACTACCCTCAACTATTTCCAGTGGTATTGCTCCATTTTGTCCATCGCTGAAAACGTGTCTGATTACGTACAGAATGAACGCAGAAGACGTACAGAAGACTCCGTCTGTGTCCATCTTTAGGGTAGAGCACAAGTGGGCCTTAAGCTTCCCCTTTAGGCTCCATGAGCTCTGTGTTTCTGAACTCTAAATTATCAGCGCTGCCCTGTCTTTGTCTGTCAGGCAAAGTGCAAAAGCACCAAAGGCTGTTCTCACTTCTAAGAGATTTTCAGTCAATCAGTAGCTGAGTGGCTGGTTAGCAGGGTGGCTTAAAGTGTTGATTTGTCAGGGGCCAGACATATAAGTGATCGGTTATGGTGCCAGGCTAAGTGCGAAACAGCTGCTAAGGATTTCTGAGATTTCAGTATTTGTCAACCTTTATTATGATTTATGGTCATTACAATATTTTAGTCACCACCTCCTTTCTCGGAACTTGGAAAACCCCAATATGGCACATGTGACGTCGCTTAGAGCGAGGAGCGTTAACCTCCCACAGCTTTCCAGCTAAAAGAAAGACAGCTTAACGAGAAATTGTCTTGTTTCTGAGTTTGGTCCAAAGAAAACACAGAAAGTAGGTCCATGGAAAATCTTGTAGCATTTCTAACGAAGTACATGGTACAGAAAATCAATATCTGGGTCAACTCTTGGCTTGCTTACCTGTCATATGTCGTTTGATTACATAAATGTTGCCTTGGTTATAATATCTCTATATCTATAATATCTATAATATCTATAATCATATCTATAATATCTATAATCATATCTATAATATGTGCTGCTGCAATATTGTAAATTTCCCCACTGTGGGACTAATAAAGGGATATCTTATCTTATCTTATCTTATCTCACACTTGCTGGCAGGCTAATTCGTGCAAGTGTTAAGCTTACAGTGTTGTGATTACCACTCGGTTGTGTCTTTGTCACCCTGTGGTACCCGCAAAATCATAGCAGTGAGGTGTGCACACACTGACACACACAGACTCAGGCTGTAGGCACACTGAGACGAAGAGTACGAGTTACACAAGCTTTGACAGGACCTAATTATACATGTCTCTAATGAACTATAATTACTGACATCCACCAGAGCATCAAGGTCTATAAGCCAAGGACTCGCAGTCATTAGGCTGCTGTGTTACACTGCTTCTAAATTTCCATTGACTGACTGAAAATATGTTTTCTGTTGTGATGCGTCGGCCTCAGCCTAACTGTTTCTCTCTTCTCTCTGCAGTTTGATGGTGACAACATGTATATGAATGAGAACAACCATGAGTTCCTCCCACCAAACCAGGTGAGTTCAAATTGCCTTGAATGGAATACCTGCACTTTTCCTCTTATTTCACTTGATGCCAGCAATTGTTCCCTGATTTGTTGCAGAGCAGCAATCCTCCCATCGTTGATCAAGCGTATTAGGACTGATGGCAAATTGTTACTGAATCAACCTCAGAGTTATATGACGTCGGCTGAAAGCAAAGGGACTATGCTTTCAAAAATACTCCTATTAGTTCACTCATGTTTAATGCTGATAAATACAGTATGAAACATTCCTCAATATATTCTGCACTATATGGGGGAAACATTAAGAATTGTGGCATTGTTAATATGAATGTTAGAAATTCAGAAATTTAGAGTCACATTTCCTCTAATACTAGAACCTGGAGTCTAAAGACGCTTTTCCACTGCGTAGTGCCGGCTCTACTTGACTCGACTCGACTTGCCTTGGTGTCTGGCACTTTTCTGGGTGTCATTTTCCATTAAGGGGTAGTACCTCCTCATGGTAGATGGGTGTCGCATGAAACAGCCATGGTGTAGACTTCAACGCGACACACACCTCTCGTCCACCTCTCGTGACCTCCTCAATATAGCGGCTGCAATAAAAAAAAAAGTTACGTTCACTAAAGTAGCGTTGCTGTTTTTACTGTGGCGGCCATTGAATTGTGCTGTGCAGGACACTCCGTGCATGCCGGGAATTGACCAATCAGTGGTCTGTAACGTTCACGTCACATTTTAGTACCCGCTCGGCTCGCTTGGAACCGCAACGGAGGTGGTAAACGCAAAAGAGTCGAGTCATTTTGATATTGATCATTGTTCATTTGGATCTTAATTAGTTGTTACCTTGGCTACAATGACTCAGTGTCGACAGTATATTAAACTGTATAATGTAGTGAACACATTTGTTTACAAACAGTAAACATGGCTAAACAATGACAGTATCAACACTGTGGCACACCGAATAACATCAAGTAACATCAAAACCATATATTTATATATAATCTTCCCCAGCATGCATCGGGCAGAAGGCACTGAAATACCCTGCAGGTTCCCACAGACAGTCATACGACATGTCTGCATTCGGTAGGAGGAAACCAGAGAATCCAAACCAGCACAACTATCGTAACCCTGAACAGAAAGTGCTGGGAACTTTTTTCTGAGGCGACGGTGCCAACCATTAAGGCAGCTCTGCCATCATAACATTTAAACTCACTCGGTATGTCCCATTTATGCAGTCATCCTCTGTGCAAACAATTTTCACTTCGGCCAAAGCCAAGCAGAAAATGCTTCTTCACTCTGAGTGAGTTTTGGCCTCATTGCAAAGGATTTATTTAGTTAGGATGGAGGGGGATCTGCGCTCTTCTACAGTACATGGCAACCATGCCAGATACAATGTAGCACAGCTGGTCACGAACAACTGGGAGACCATATGGTTATGTTTGGACAGGGGGATTTGTGGAGTTTGGGAATAAGCCCATCTGACACACACAAGGGAGCAGGGAATTTGTTCCTGTCAATTGCAATTATTAGAACCGTCCCATAGGCTACAGTGGTTCTGTGTCGCTGTTGCATTTGCTGTTTTGCTTAAATTCTTAATGATCTGGGGTTTGTTGAAAAATGGCTCAAGGCTCAGAATAGGAACAGAGTCTGTTGATGCTGCTTCATGCACACGATTCCTTTAATTCATTTGGATAATTGTGACACATTCACTGTATGTCTGTCACCAAGTGGTTTTCATTACATTCGTACTGACATATTTCTCATGGTGGTACTTGGCTGTCTAAAAAATGTTAACAATCACTGCTTTTATTGCCCATTTCGATCCAGCACATGTAGTTTTACTGCAGCTCTGATTGACTAATTACAAGTCTGCTGATGTGAATTACCGAGGCTCAGATAAAACATTGCAAATGTGGCTTAGAAGATAGACAGAGGTAGGGAACGAGAGGAAGGTGAGGATCACGGAAGCAAGAGAGGAAGAGACGGAGGGAAACAGCGTGAAAGATGTTGACGGGATGAGAGACGATTTTGCTTTGCTCTGTGTTATACTTTGTTTACTCAAGATCTTCTCATATTTGACATGTGCCTTGCTCTATTCTCCGCTTCACCAAGTTTAGCCTCTCCTTCCCTCTGACAGTTAGAATCACACAGGGCCTTAGGGGTGGACACACACTCTGACAGCAAAACATCGAGATGGGAGAAATATAGAAATCTTTTTAAGTATGTGGTGTGCTCATGCTGGGAAAGTCACAAAGTATAATCCAAAAGTCAGTATGCATATTAAAATGCTTTTAAGAGTGCTCTTGATACACTGTCGCCCCACAATGCACAAATTGTAGATGATGGTGGAAGAGCTTGAGAAAAACCTTTGAAAACACTTGAGTTATAACTATTCTGAAATTCCATAGTTGCAAGTGTCCCAAATCTATGTTACATGCTAACTGTGTAAAGCATATTGTATGCTTTATACTAATCCTTATATACTGTTTGTTTTTTGTCATTGTCATACAAGAAATCCAAACTGAATTTCATACAGGAAATAAGCAGAGAATTACGCAATATACCATCAGACATCAAACTGCTACTTTACTGCCCAACAAAGAGCAAAATGTTGTTGTTGTTTTTTTCAAAATACTCAGAAATGTCTTGAGCTGTTCGATAACTGCCCACCATTAGTGTGAAATTGTATGCAGCTGTGAGCAGCTTCTCAAATTTCTTTGTGCTTTACGATGTGGAGGAATACTGTACATCAACAGCACACTCATAAACAAATGGCTCTTTAGTATGCATGCAGACTGTTTGGAAGATACTTTATTTTTTCACTCAGACGCTGCTTAGAATTAGTGTGTAGTATATGGACACATATGCTGATGTCTATAAGAAAATGTGTTGCATCGTTTCCTATTAACACTAATGGGTAAATGCATTGTTTTCTTTTGTGCTAAATGTAAGAAATACTCTGACAACTAGTACATAGTACAGACTTAATGCAGGTAAGTCATTGGTTCAAGTGTTTGACTGATTAAAGTGAAGCTAAAATAATTTAGAAGCTGTGAATTTGTTTATGTTTGTATTGTTTGCAAGTGCTAACATAAAAATGGACTTTGTGAGGAGTAACGGAGAGATAGGATAGCTGCAGGAATAATTTTTTATTAACTAGTTTTATTCCTCAAGAAACTGTATATACAGTAGCTCCATTATTCTCAATATATTCCATCTTGAATAAAAAGAAGTCATACTGCCTAAAGCTTGCTTTTCTCTGCTTGCTGCTTTATTATCTCTCTTTACTCCTCTATCGTTCCATCTGCTATTCTCTCTGACTCCCTATCTTTTGCTTCATTTCTCACACTGTCTCTCTTCTTACCCCTCGCTACATTTAAATGCATTTGGGTCAGTGGTTCCACCTCCGAATTATGTGAAAGTGTGTTTCATAGTGTTCTGTCTCTCACCTCAGTTTCTAAAAGTTCAGTTTCTCTATCTAATCTGGCTCACCTATATAAATACACTTTTATACACAAAGTACATTCATGTAGGGCATAAGCTTGGCTTTGGTACCACATCTGAGATGCTTAGATGGGTAAGAGCTTGTGATGAGTCATAAAGAAACGGGGTCAGTGCCATTGTCATATCGATGTTCCCATGAGCATGATAGTCTGACCCTGCTTAGTTCTCTGTAGTGTTTCCTCCAGTCTCTCTCTCCCCCGCAGCAGATTGACAAAGTGTTCGTGATCCCATGACAAGGTCACAGACCCCGGTCTTTGCACCAACAAGCTCTTTGTCTGCCCCTGTGGTCACTGACCATTGTCGTAGCAACAGTTGCAGAATAGACGAGAAACTCCTGCTTGTTTCGGTGTCTTCATAGAGGTTTAATTCGACTCTCACCACAAGAAGAAGAAATCTCCAAAGTGGAAGAGCACCTTTTAGGGACACAGCGACATCCGTGCCAGGAAGCATTATTCTGTCGGATTGTCCTTTAATCCATCCTTTCCATTCTTGTGAATAAAATATAACAAATTAAAAGCATTTCTTCAAACCAATATCCACCTGGACTCAAGGATGAACTGATTACATTTTATTGGTCAAAGGTCAAGGCCACTGTGACCTGTTTGTTTGACCATAACTCAGAAATTTTGAAAACAATTAAGTCTTTATCTATTCACTATAGCATGATAATGATCTGCAAATCGCTTTTCTGGTCATTATTTAACACCATAACAGGAACAGAAGGGGGAATTATGACCATCTTTCACATTTAATCGGATACTGAATTAGTGACACTAATCTTGGATGCCCACCTTGAAACTGTTGGTACGTTCCAGTCGGAAGTTTCAACTGGAACGGCCCCTGAGGTCGGACTTCCGACTTGGAAAGTCAGAGAAACCCCATCACCCCCGACCTCATAATCCAAGATGGCTACACTGCGTATCAACAGTAGTGGAAGCTCCAGTTATATACTTTATATGAGCACTACTGACTTGTTTGTGTCTCATTAAATTAGCCATACACATAGTATTGTCCAACTTATACCCGTGGATATGTTGCTACGGTGTTTATGTGGGCTACTAGTAGCTTATATTCCGAAAGGGCAAGCACAACCAGTGTTTTCTTGGAGGCGTCCGTCTTGTTTTCAGATCGCGGTTAACTCGGGTGTGACGTCATTCCCAGCTCCGAGTTCCGACTCGCGAGGTAAATGGAAGGCACCATGTGCTCATTGTGTAGCTCTTCTGTGCTGCTGGGTTGAAGACGTATCAAGCATCCACGTTTTAGAATATGTAGTAGCTTCTTTGTGTCCTATCAGAATCCGCTTTATCAGCCAAGTATGTGAACAGATACAAGGAATTTGACTGTTTTGTGTTTCTCTTAATTAACTTATACACCCCCACAAGCTCATTGGTTTTAATGCTATTAAGCTTTAAGCAATGACGTGATGAAGCTCTCTATCAGTCCTCTGTACCCCTCTGGAGAAACAGTCTTTAAATTAATACAGCTGTTCACTGAAATCATATAGGCATAACTTCCATTTTGCAAAATTTAACACTTCCTGCTTTTTATTAAATTCCTTCAAGGGCAGATGCCATCTCACACTCGGCGATAATTCTAGTTAAGTCTGAGTAGACCTTCACCTGAAGTGGGATTTCTCTTGCTAATACTACACAGTACCGAGTGAGGCGATCAAAGATAATACACTGTGTAGAGATGCCTTCTCATAGCTCCGCAGCAAAGTGAAAGAAACAGTATACTTCATCAGCACTTTACCTTGACAATACTTTGCTTTGATGTCTTTCTCCCTGACTTATGAATTCATTTAGCAGAACTGCTGTTTGAGAGAAATGTGTCACAGAAAAAAGGAACAGGAGGAGGAAATGGACGTGGGGGATGGAGAAACTGCACAGGGGAATAATTCGGCTAATGGAGTGACTGTTTGGATATTCAGCAGAAGTAGGAACGGAGATTATGATCTTGCAATTAGCGTAACAAGGTTTTATTGATTGGCTGCTGCTGTAGCGTCTTTGCTGCCAAGACGCTGCATGTGGCTCTAACATGCATAGTGTGTGTGTAGCCCAGCCAATCACACTAGTCCTACTATCGCTATAGCAAAAATCCAACTCATGTTGCCATCGAGATGTGGCCACTTCCTGAGCATCAACGCTGAAATATTATGCATTGCTGAGTTAAAAGGTTTTCTTTTTTTGATAGCTTGATGATAAAGTGGACTACATTTGCATTTTCTGCTCACTTTAAAGTTAATACAATGCCCTCGTTCCTATGAGAAGGCTGCTTCGGATAATGAGTGATTTGAAAGTTTCGTCCGCCTGTTTTACATGTTGGGAGTTCAAATTATGTTTTAACAGTAAGCTTGATGCTATTTCTCATCTCTCTTGTTGTAAGTCATTGCTGGCAAGGATCATACCGCCATCCTTGAGTGTTGTAATCGTGATTAGAAAGTGCCAAAAGCAGATCTGCGAAACACGGAGAGCCAGAGACAGATTGTTGGTCCATGGAAAGTTTTTTTTAATGTGGCAGCAAACACATGTAATAATGAATAAGTTTATAAAGCACATTGACAGACTGAACTTATTATAGGCTTTCATGTTATTCTTAAATGTTTTTTATTAGAGCTTTAGTGCTGTTAACAGATATGATGTCTGTCACACAGTTTAAGAGACTAAACTTGCAGAGACTCCAGTCTGATGAACATGATTAAGTCCTCCTCCACTGCTCCCCCGTGTCTCTCATCTTTCTCCCATATGTTTCTGATGAACCATTGTAGAACACGATCCCATAGTCTTTTATGTCCAACCTTTGACAAATCTATCACCTCGTCCCTCTATGCTCTGAATTAAAGGCCCATTCCACCTTTCCAGTTTAGATGAGTGATTCTCTTGTTTGGCAGCAGCCCAAAGCCCAGCCAGCCCGTCTGGAACGTCGATCGAAGCCTGATTGGTCAGGTTCAGTCGTGTGTGACTGACAGGAAGCATGCTGATTGGGGGAGACGGTAACTTTGGATCGCTGCACTGATTAAAGCTTCGCAGCGGCGTTTTGTAAACTCCCGCCGCTCTGGGTCCCCGCATCAGCGCCCTGGCCCTGCTGGTCTGAATTACAGTTCGACCGCATTAGTCTGATTTACAGCTTCCTCCCGCTGTTTAGACTGGAGCTAGAGACCAGAGTGCCAGGCTCCTCCCCCCCTAAACTTCCACCTGCCCCCTCCTCTTCCAACTGATTCTCCCCCTTTGTGCCTCACCCTCTACTCATCACCACAGGCTTCTAAATCCCTTGTCAGGGTCCCCCTTTTTTGTCACCTCACCTGATTTACCTCATTTATACGTCCTTCTGCCTTTGTTCTTCTTCCACTCTCCTCCTTCACTCTTCTCCTTATCCTACTCTTCTGAAATGTCCCCAAAACTCTGACAACATCCATTTACCTTTCCCACCCAGTACCCTCACCCACCCCCACCCCCCACCCCCCCACTGCACCCATCTCACTCTCTCACTACCTCTTTTGTGAAAATGAAAACAAAGAGCAGCCTGCCAAAATATTTCTATAGCCATTCGCTGACGAAGCAGGGAGCGGAGACAATGCAAAAAGATGTGCAGGCATATTTGTCGCAGCAGCAGAAAGATGGTAAGCTCTCTCTCCATAGCGTTTCATTGGGAACACCCCCCGTCCCATCTTACCTCACCTTTCTTTGGCCCATTTAAAAGCCCTCCGTTTGAAATACTCATCTAACATGGCACCACCTAGAAATACACAGCTGTATATTTGTGCAAGACCCTCGCTCTGCCAAGCGATCCATCCCCCTGTTGCCCCAGGTGATCAGATGAAACTAATGGCACCCCTAATGTGTTTGTGTAGGCCTTTCACCCCATTGGATGGAATGAGAGACCAAATAGTCACCCTTATGCTAGATCAAATGTTAGAGCATTATAAAAGACATTAAATGGTCAGTGGGGGGGGTGTTTCAGCCTTTTCATAACCACAGAGATTTTCCATGTCTTTTAAAAATAAAATGAACAACTTTAGTTCGTATTGAACTCGTTTGCGCTCATTGCTGCAGAAAAAAGAAACTATGCTTTATTTAGAGAGGAAAATGGTCCATTGAACCAGGATTCATTGGTAAAAGTACTTGTTTAATTATTGATACAGTATCTTCAATTTAGGAAAATTGCCTTAAGCTGACATCGATTCATCTTTACTTATTTCCTTAGAGGGAGTTGAAAGGATCATGTAAATGTTAACCTGGTTAAGTATAGAGCACAGCCAATGTATTGATACAGACCTACAGCTTTTTTACTTTTACATTATAGTTAAATATTTGTGTGTTAGGTTAAGCTGTTGCAGTTAACATCAGCTGGCTGAGTCTTATGTCCTGTTTACGTGATGACCATTTTACCGAAAACGGAATTTTTTTTCTTCTTTGCATTTAAAAAAAAGTTCTGCGTTCACACAACGGATCCACAAAACCAGTTGAAGATGCAGAAGCATGCATGTCAGGCCAGTAGTTGGTGTGCAACTTTTCAGAATAAACACCACAGTATAAGATTACAGCAGTGGTGCAGCAAATCTACATCGGAGGAGCGTCAATAAACTCAACAGAGTCTGCAGCATAAACACAACTGGATAGTCCAGCAAAGTTTTTTGTTGTTGTTCTGTCAATAGTGTTCTGTCCACACATGCAAATAAGGCTGGAACCTTAATAGACATGCATGAAGTGGGGATGTGTCATCACTGTTTTCAGAGGAGTTGCATTTTGCCCATTTACATGGCGACAGTATGGTGCATTTTCAGGCCCCCAAAACTCTGTTGTCGTGTAAACCAACGGCCAAAATACAACTTAAGTCCCATTTCCACTGCGTAGTACCAGCTCTACTAGACTCGCCTTTTTTTTGCATTTCCATTAGGTAAAAAGTACCTGGTACTACTTTTTTAGTACCTCCTTCGTTGTGGTTCCAAGCGAGCCAAGCAGGTACTAAAAGGTCACGTGAAACTTTACAGACCACTGATTGGTCAATGCCCGACACACACGGAATATCCTGCACAGCAAAAATCAATGGCTGAAACACTCAAACAGCCAAGCAACTTTAGCGACCGTAACTTTAATGACTGATGGGAACGACAGTCATTTCATAAACCAAATTACTAGACAATTGAAAATGTTGGCCTGATGTTGGCGCTAGATGAAAGTAGCCTCTTGGTTGCGAGGAAACGTCAGAATAGTCGTTATTTTTCTGTGCCCATCAAAGTGGTGGATCGACCAACCACCTGACGTTGCCACCCTTAGAGACAAGCTGCTCAGATGGCGAAAAACTACCAAATTTAAGTCTCTGAAGCCGTTTGGGTTTACATCTGGAGTCTAGTGGAGGTCTCTTTGTGGACACTTTCAGGATGTATCAAGTATGAGCTGCAGTGCTGAGCTCTAGTGAGGGACAGAGAGGTTCATTGACACTGGAGAGCTGTCTCCTCCACTCCCCTCCACTCTCCACCAGCCTCTTATTAACAATGGCACCAAGAGTACGAGGGTCCAGATGTTAGTCTCCTGCTCCCACCAGCTGTGCCAGCCCTCCAATACACAGCCTCATTGACTCTGAACCACGGAGGGAGACACTTATGAGCCTGCTACCACCACCAGACACACTCAGACATGAAGTTATTGTTTAAAACGCCAATGATACCTACTGTGTAAAAGCAGTCAAGAGCTTTTGCTCTCTTCTTCTTCTCTGTAAGAAGAAATGCGTGACATGAAATGACACAGGCACACAAATGTATACACACTCTCACCAGCCACACACACTTTCTCATGGTGTATAGCAGAGTTATTTGTGGTTGGCAGGATCCTAACAATCCTCAGTATAAAGCACGTTTGTTTGGATGACTGCGCCATCAGCGCTCTCTTTGTTATTTTCAACATTGTTAGAGTCAGTCGGTACTGATCCACCAGCTCTTTATTGTGCTGTGTTTTTGTCCATTTACTTGCTCTTATAACAATAATTAGTTTTGTCATTCAGACACAGTAGCACCATTGTGCACGTGCTATTAATGGTTTGACTGAGCATAGAAAAGTAGATAACCGAATAACCGTTAAAAATTAAAACACATGTCGCTGGCTGCTGCTCTTTGGTCTTGTCGAGTCTCTGTGTGGCTTCTGTGTGGTCATAACTCAGCACTAGTGGTGGCTGTTGTTAAGCCCTGCAGAAAAGATAGCGGTGTGCCAATGAGCAAAGTTAAAAAGGCATCCCTCTCCAGGAGACATGCTAGTTCTGAACAGGAAGTGGCAGACGGGACTCTGGAAATAATACTGCACGTCCACCGACATAACATTGTAATTCACCCTGTCAGGCAATAAGTTTGATTATGGTCCTCATTTGAAACGTTGGATTCATCTCATTCCCCTCCCCCTTCCTTTCTGCTCCTTCGTCTCTGTTTTTCGACTCCATCCACCCTCCTCCTCCTCCTCTCTCTCTCTCCCCCTCTTCCCCCGTCACCCAGCGGTATCAACACTGGCATCACAATCACTGACGACTACTGGGAAACCTGAGCAATCTTGTGCACCCATGCTTTGTTTTCCGACCGCATTAGGGGGGATAACAGTTGAGTTTTCACTGACACTGTACAGCATCTGCATATCATTTTTACCGCAAGGTGCTGAACTGTTTCTGTGTATGTGATGCAAACCAGCAGAGGAAGATTTAAATACATGTTTATTTATCAAGCAATAAACCTGTTAGGGTTAGGGTTCTTCTTCAAAATACATTTGTTTGTGGATTTTTTTTTTGTGCCACTGTTGCAATTCTGTTGTATTTAGCTATTCTGTGCTAATCCGTCCTATTCTGTGCTATAGTCATGTGGTAGCTATTTAAATGTTGTTTGTGTTCCAGTTGGATGTTCAGCAATAATGATGTGGTTGTTGTTGCTGACAGCACTTCTCCATTAGTCTCCTCTCTTTCTAATACCAAGTGTTATTAGACCGTGAGGAAGAGACAGAGGCAGAGAGAGAATGAGAAAAACAAGAGATAAGAGGGTCAGTGACACATCTTTAGTGAACCTAATTGATAAAGAATGAAAAAAATGAGGAGAAAAAAGTAACACATTAGGTGCAGAAGGCTTCTAAAATCTGGATGCTTGCATCAGTTTGCAGAGTAAAAAAGAGAGCGTATGCGAGATATACAGAGGTACAAATGAGGTTGTGTTTATTATTTGATAAAGCCTCCCTTATAACCTCAGCATGTTGTGCAATAGCTCTGGCTCTCCTTCAACTCTGCGGTGTGCCACTTCAAATTAGTCGCTTGTGGAGAGGGCCTACCCCGTCTTTGCAAAATGCATTAGTACGCCACTCAGAGCCTCATACAGCCTAGGGTTAAACACAAATTATATCATTTCTGTCATCCAATCAAATCACACTGCCCCTTGACCTGCGAGATGAGTCAAATGCATAATGAAATATGACATGGCACAAAAGCTCTGATTCTAATCAGCTCTGACATGCGATCAGATGAGGATGACCTCCTGACCTTGACTGACAAGTGAGACGGGCAGTAGGAACAGGATACAAGGGGGAGAGTAAGGGAAGGAAACATAAAGGAAAAGGCGGACAATATATGCAAGTAGAAAAGCTGGTTTTAGTCAATAGGAGGTTAGTTAGTAATCATCTCATTATCTGGGGTGAATCAGGTCATCTGCTTCTTTGGACTTTAGATAGTTACTTGCTTCAAATATTCTCTCCATCCCCTCCATATTTTCCCTCCTGTAATGATATTAAAAAAAAGCAGCATCGTTTCTTTTCACATAGCTGTGGCCAGGCCTGAAAAGATAGTAGCTGGATTTTACTTCCTTTGACATTTTTTCCCTGTCTAACTTCCTTACTGCCTCCCAATCTCTTTCTCTCCCACCTTCATCTCTTCCCACCCTCCCGTTCCATTCGTTCACCGGACAGAAACCAAGTACACGGTGGATTAGCTTCCCTATCCCCACAGCCCAATTCATAATATCCAAATAGTAACATAATGACAGATAAATAATGCAGCCTGGCTGTTTTAGAGAGAGATGAGATGACGGGGGGGATGGGCGGGCGGTTGGGGGTGGGAGTGATCGGGGCTGGAGGATGTGGAGCGGTGACCAGAACTGTTTGGGCTCTGTGAGGGGCAGGCCAGGCTGGGGATGGGTCAGCCAAAGAGGAAGAGGAGACTGGAGGTGTAGTGTAGCTGTAACTGGATCTTAGGCCTTCTTCCCCTCCCTCTCTTTGGCCTCTGCTAGAGAGGGCTTTGTGTGTTGATACCCCCTGACATTATATTGTAGCAGAACAGCTATGGCTTTAATTTAGCCTGAATTGACTGAGAGAGATGGGGGGGGGGGGGGGGGGGGGGGGGGGGGGATAGCAAGAGAGAGGACGAAGAAAGGGAAAAATAGAAATATCCAAAACAAACAGCCCAGTAAACAGAAATAGCAGATCATTTCATGGGGTTCAGATTCAGCGCTTGAAAGTAGGCCTAAGTGATCTTTGGAGTCTGACAACAGCTATTTGCCTCTGCTGTATCATATTAAAATAGAGCTCAGTGTACACTAGTAAACAGGATCATTCATAAATGTACAGTATAATCTTCTATGGCAGAGTGAATGAGAATAGATGATACTCTCAAATTCTTCCCGAAGATAAATCCAGCATTTTTCTTGCAAACCGGACTGCATGGAAAGGAGAGATAACAAGGCCCGACTTTGTCTCTGTGTGCAGAGCAATGCGGATACCGGAAGGTGTTGGAGTGAGGAGTGTTGGAGGTGATGGAAGTGGTAGTGTGTGGGGGATTTTAAGCATAAATCATCACTGTGACAAAGCTCTCCAAAAGGCAGATAAGTGCACATTAGTGGTAAGGCAGATCTGTCATCGCCTGTCTCCAAGCCGTCGGTCCCGCCCTCTGCCTGAAACAAATGCTGACTTGTGAAGACTCCAAACTCTGAGTCTGTGTGGCACACAAGTGACTGGTCTGAATATGCTTATGTGCTTATGTTCTTATTTTGTAAGCTTGATTATTTTATGAGGAAGTGTTCGCAGTGTGTGGGCCACCTGTCAAAATAAATAAAAAAAATCTCATTAAAATTGATGTCCCTTCCTTGGGTATACTGTACACTTAGAAAACCAGCGAATGATACGACTAGGGCTGCAACTAATGATTATTTTCAATCTAATGTTTATTTTTGTGATTGTCTTTTTGTTTACGGAGTGTCGAAAATTAGTGGAAGAAATGCTCATTTTCCAGAGCCAAAGGTGACATAACAAAAAAAATCTGTTTTGTTCAGGTTTGCATGAAATACATATCAGCCTTCAGGAAAGTTTGTAAGAGGTTTATATTATCAGCTGATCAATATAGAGCCAGTAACACGAAGCCATATTGCTGTCATTGACTCAAAAGCACAACATACACTCGATACAGTTTGTTGTGGTTTGTGTTTCACAATGAAGGAATATATATGTATATATAATTCTGAAATATCATTTTGTTGTGCTTCAAGATGTATGGTGTACGTGGTAATTAATTGTGCATTTTTATTTACTTTTATCATTTTATCATTATTATTATTTTTTAATATTATTTAGTATTATTTAGTAGCACAGACCAGCCAAGATAGGTCTGTGCTTGTCGCTGGGTGCAGCTGTGTCTGTGTCAGTCAACATTTGTCCATTTCCTCTTAAAACAAAACTATGCAAAGACGACGAATGCATAAGTCCATGCAGCTCTTCCATTGTTCATAGGAATTCTATTTGACAATGAAACCTGTTACAGAATTACTGTACATTTTTAATATTAATTAGGTTATGTTACAAATCCGGGACTCTACAGGCATTACAACAATCATCTCATGAGAAGAAGAATGTACAGATAATGAGCCATTAGCCAGAGTCGGTATCTTCTCCAGAAGGCCTTGAATACTCAGACAGTGTTACAGAAGGAGGGAGAGATCCATGCCAAATAAAGGACAAGCTGGAAAGCTCCCCGATCAATGTTATTTCTCTCTCAGTCCCACACCAACTGTCAATTCATCTGTTTCCTTCATATGAAAGGTGTGCTGCTATGTAACACTTACAGTTGAGAGATCTGTCTTTTAATTAAAACGTTACAGATTGTGTTTCGCTCACTGTGCAGACTGAGCATACTGTGTATTGGAAATAATGTTCCCCATAGTGTGTGGTATTGATCACAGCAGGAAAATAAAGCATGTTTCCATCAGGAAATAGAATGTGTGTAATTACAGCTTTTGGTAGACTATTTAAAGTTAAACCAATGTACCTCATTGGGAAAAAAGAGGAGGCTTGTTTGAAAAGCCAATTCCTTACCAGGACACATGCTGGTCCATACGATCCATCAAATACATTGCCTTTGTTTGGATTTTACTTTTAAAGGAGAGAAGAGTATACATTAGCCAGAGTGTACATGTGGTCCTATACGTGCAAGCTCATTCTGAATACAGGCGTATGAATAATTTATCTCTCCACAATCCAACTGGGAACGTCCTTGGTATTTACATTTTATCATCAAGGGCACTGGATGAGCCCTCGCAGCAATGTAACACATGACATATCCTCAGTCCTTGTCCCTCTGCATTGAGCATCAAAAGCAACAGACGGGAGCAGGAAAATGTTTCTGTATCATTGGTGTATATGTATATTGATACAGTGTGAAAACAAGAGGTTTGATGAACATGCTCGATGATGACTAAGCCTGACAGTCTTTGCATCACAGTGTCGGAGTGAAGTAGAAGAGGATGGTGGTGCAAAAAGCCCCCAGAACTTTGCAAAGGGACCCGTTCCACACAATGGCTCCAATGTTTACAGCAGACAGTTTAGTTTCCTTCCAACAATTATGAGGGAGATTGAATCTCAGGAAATGTTCGTTTTCTTCTCCATTAGACCAAACAATAACATTGTCTCCCCTCCCAGGTTTACGCAGACGTATTAGCAACTAATTTGCTTCTTTTTTTTTCCGGACAAAGTGATTCAAACTGAGGCAATAGCACTTATTTTTCTCTTATTTTCTTCTTTTAATGTTAAATTTAGGAAGATGAAAGTCTGCTTCTCGGTCTGCATTCTTTCTTCACAGTAAAACATGGCTAGCATCCTTTTTTGTGGTCAAATTAAAGATGGGTGTTTTAGTGTTTTAGCTATTGTAACTTAATGAGATTCCTCTCATCTGGCCTTGTGCTCACTGCCTCAGATTGGTATTCTTTTAAAAGATATTAGATGCATTTTAATCGTCCTGAAAGCATTTGTTGTAAAAACAAGATTGTCCATTACTGTGTGCTTAAAGGCCCAATCTATGGCCCAAACGGTTTTGTGGTGAATCACAAAAACACAAGGATTTAATGCTGTCATCTCCTGAAAATGATCAAAATCCAGCATCAGATAATGACAAAATCTATGTTGCTTATATTCTCTGATACTGATTGAAGTTGTGGAGTAAAATAATATTTTTTTGGGGGGGAAAAACGCTAATTTGCAGGTCAACTTTTTCAGCTACATATCTTATCGAAGCAATATGGTCACAATGTGCCTTAACACTCACCTTTATACTAAAACAGGGTTGAGAGAAACAATAAAAAAAGTGCCTCCATGTCCTCTCTCCTTCTTCCATCTCCCCGTTTTCTAAAAGTATCTGTTTGAGAGATAAATGACCACTCTGCTGCCAAGGATGACAGCCTACACAAAGATGATATTGAATTGATTTCAGAAATGTTGCAGAACTGACTGTTTGATGTATACTGCTAGACATGAATCATGGAAATTCTATTAAAAAACCCTTGAATGGCTGACACCAGAATATTATTTGTGATGATTAATTTGACTCAGTCATTACAATGGGAGTCAAGTTGAAGCGTCTCAGACAAAATTGCTTTTCATTCCCCGTTGAATTTTCCTGCTATTTTTCTTTTCTCTTAGCTCTGTGCAGAACTCTGATCTGATTGTACTCACTGTGTTAGCACGGCAGCACAAAGATACAGAGGCTATTGGTCTTCTTTATTACTGATCACTGAGCATGGAGCTTTTGTTCCAAAATGAGACGTTCAACATTTGGAACAAAATTACACATATAACGAAATGACTGAATTAATTTAATCAATTTAAAATGAAAAAGCACATATGGTACAATATTACCATATGCACAGATGTCCAGTGGCTTTTGATGATGACCTGGATGAATGAGAATCTACACAAACAAGTTTTTTCCTTACATTTTATATACACAGGCTTATAGCTTTGACATTTCATCAAAGAACACAATTCTTTGCAATGCAGTTGCTCATTTTTTTGTGAAACTGAATATCCAGCTGGGAGTTTTATACACATCGACATGTTGCAAGTGCTCCAGTTATCCAACATGGTCTATGCAGGAAATTAACATTTCGAACCACTGGCGCCTGAAATAGCTATTTCTCTTTACCAAGTAACTGTTACTATAAACTGAACGTCTACATCTGCAAACCATATGTAATGGTGTCGTGTTTAAATCATTTATGACTTAGCTTTAGTTTGATCTAATATCCAACACCCATTACTTCCTTCAACCTTAGTTTTCTCACTTTTTTTTCATCTCTGTGACTCCCCCTCAGAGCTACACGGGTCAGACTGGTGGCGGTGGGGGAGGGGGCGGAGGCGGCGGCACAGGCAGCGGAAATGGAGCCGGGGACGAGGACTATGAGATTCCCCCCATCACTCCACCGAACCACCCCGAGCCTCCTCTTCTTCACCTGATGGAGCACGACTCTGCGGGCTACCTCTGCCACTCACTGTCACACAATGGGCTCATCAACCCGTATTCCTACCCAGAGCTGCCCACACTCATGATGTCGAACATGCTGGCACAGGATGGCCACCTCGTCTCTGGCCAAATGCCCTCGGTGAGTAGCACTATGTGGACCGAACCATTCCATGCAGGGGGGGGGGACCTGTATCACCAGAGAGTTAATATTTTCCGTAATGGTTGCAAATGTTTTGCACAATGTAAGGCTCTAATTACAGTAGAAAATATTTTATGTCTCACAATAATGAGGGTTGGACCAAACCTTTCAAATTCAGGATTCATGATTGTTGACTTTTATCCAGACTCTGTTTTATATCAGAGTTACCCAATTATTTACCCTCAAATGTACACCAACAATATCCTACACGGACGTGGATACAAATCTGTCATTTAGGAAATAAGGATGATGTAGCACACCAGAGATTGGACAAATTTGACTTTAAAAATAATTTCCAAAGCTTTATGGATATTGCAAAACATCCTAAACTGCCATTCATAAGTGCTTTCTAATTTGAAACAGATTACAACCTTATAAGGTAAGTGCAGTTTTCAAGACATTCAGAAGGGGGGGGGGAGACTGAGTGATTGTTCAGTGGTTGCCATGTCAGCTCTGATGCATGGAGAAAGGGACTATGGGTAAATCCATCAGCATCATATCTGCCTCGACAGCATGCATTGGTCAATCTGTCAAGCCTTCAAACATGAATATGTGCTGATTACTGCCTCAGCTCCAAAAGCAACTGCTCCTCCACAAATTGGCATCTCCAAACCATAATTGCATACATGTGAAATGCAGGAAGGTTTCTACAGTATATTATATATGTAAAGTGCATGCGTTAAATATATTGTATGCTATAGGCTGCAATAAACAACAGTTCTCAAGTTAGTGGTCTCTGTTATATATATATATATACTGCCATACATGGCTAGAAAAAGTTGACATGGGGTAAATAAGTGAGTTTAAAGTAGTGATTTTGGATTCTGTTCAGTGACCAGAATGTAAATATTGTGATAGAGGTGCTCTGAATAGAGTGCTTTCAACATTTATGTTGGTGTTTGATGTTTCATTCAATATGAACAGATGTAAATGATCTTTATTGATCACAGGTCTCAGTGAAATCACTTGCATGAAGAAAAAGCACATATGGTCCAGTATTGCCATATGCACAGATTTTTGTATTCAGGGTTTGAAGGTCAGAATTTTATAGCTTCATAGCTTACTTGACATTGACTGTGATATCATAAACAGACACAGAAATAGCCACGCTCGACAGCTCTGGTAATATAATAGATTATATACGGGTCATATTGTAGTGCAGATGTTTTATATTGTTCTGTCTCTGTCTGAGGCATCATTAGACGTGACAAGCCAGCAGCATGTTTCATGTATGTTAACAGGAACAAAAGAGCATTGATTATTTACAGCATGCATTAATAACATACAGATGGATATCTGGGTAAAGACGAATCTATGAAAGTGTTTATCTGAAACGGAGCAGATAAGGATAAACAACAGTCAGCACACAGCCAGAATCAGGCCTGATAAAGATCTGAAACATAAACATACTATATATTATATATAATGTTGGAATATTCCCCCTATACGTCCTGGATCTGTGTGTCATTTATCTTCATATTCATTTCACATTTTGGTCATGACCTTTCCTGTGGAGACAGTGTTTGATTGGCCAGTCTTTCTCTCAGCAGTCAGGTTATTTGTTACTGCTACAGTTGGCCATCCTCAGTGGTTTAATAGATTGAATACTACTGGTTTTTGTGATAAAAATGCATGAGATGTGAGATGTCTCGCATGGCACACAATGAACATGTCATGAAAACACATATACGGCAAATGCTGTTGATTGCTGTTCTGATAACCGGTGGTTTAAAGGTTGTTTTGTTTTTGGAAGTGGAGACACTAAGATAAGGGCAACACATATTAAAAATATGATATTTTGTTGAAGATTAGTTTGTAATTCAGAGACAAATAAACCAAGGAAACGCCAAGAGAAATTACTGCCCTGGAAAATTCTACCATTAAATTTAAAAAAAAAGCTTTTAATAAGCTGATCATTTAAAAAAAAATGCTACAACTCGAAGCGCATTATTTCTAACTGATTCAGAGAGAGGCTCCTTGAGCATGGAGGAGCTCTTTTCAGAGCTCTGCTTCAACTTCACGGCAAAAGAAGCAGCATATAAAGCAAACTCAGAAATGTATAAATCAAATAACCTGCCCGGCAAAACTACCAAACCGTAGCAGAGGTTCATTTGAGATGTGAACGGAGTCTCTATTAAACTGGTGCCTCACCTTGACACAGTCTGTTGAGCAGAGTAATTAAGCAAACTCTGCAGTTCAAACATGAGATGATATCATAATGAATACCTCACTTGACACGGATGGATAAATATTAAGGGTTAATTCTAATTTTAGATGTTATCATGTGCTGAAAAATACGTTTGAGTGTTATATGTAGATAGAAAGGGAATTTTGCTGCGGCGCTGTTGAATGTGTGTGTGTGTGTGTGTGTGTGTGTGTGTCTGCGTCTTCACTATAAACAATATCTCTGCTGTTGAAATGGATCCACTACATCTGGAGGTCAGGCCTTATATTCAATCTTGAGCACGTTGAAAAAAAATCCATTAGGGTTCATCTTTCCTGCATCAGCCATTCTATTGTGGCGCTGCAGTGAGATCTGTTTTCATCAGGCAGATTCAATACGTGAGCTGGGCAATGAAAAGAGTGCAATAGAGTTGGAGGAAGCGAGGAGGGGTGAGGATGGGAGAGGTTGGGGTGCATTGTGGGGAGGAAAGCAAGAAGAAATTGCAAAGAGGAAAGAGGTAACTCTTATTCAAAATGAGCACATACCTCCAGTTTTCTGTACCTCCTGGATTTCATTATTAGATGTTTTAGAGATAATTTAATTGAGTGAAATAAGGTTATTCTGCCCCAACAAAAGGCTGAGAGCTTCTGCTTTTTAAATGTGTGCCTACATGATTCAAGCATGAGGACATCTGAAAGTACTCCATTGCAGGTGCAACGATATAAACATAAAATAAATGGGGCGATTATATAACCAAAAGGATTTAGAGCAGTATTCCAGCAGCAGTCGATCATAGTCAGGGAGATGCAGGACAGAATAGATAGTGTGTTTCTTTTGTGGTGGAAGGGAGAGACATAAATACTTATAAATAGGGGCAGACTAAATGGTGTTTAGATTTAGATCGTTAGGTGGGCG
The DNA here is from genome assembly GCA_037577475.1 of Chaunax sp. Z400. Taxonomy (NCBI): domain Eukaryota; kingdom Metazoa; phylum Chordata; class Actinopteri; order Lophiiformes; family Chaunacidae; genus Chaunax; species Chaunax sp. Z400. Next base: position 23,160,836 of record CM075185.1, read on the forward strand.
TGGTTCCTCCTGACCAATGGCAACGATCAAGATCTCCATTTAAAATGTATTGACGAATAAAACTGGTGTGTTTCTGTGTTTTTCTCCTCATCAAAGATCAAAATCAACAGTGCATCAGTCTGTCTGAGATACTTCTGTTCCAACTGAAGATGTAATTATACAAACCGGTCACTAATGTATCGTTTCCTATAGCGCTAGTGAGTATTTACTGCAGCAGGATGGTTGATGTGGAATCGAGGAACACATTCAAAGGCGAAACAGTCGTTCACTCCGAGAGCGCACGCCACCAAAGGTTGCAGGAAGATTCCTGGATCCTCGTCTTCAGAATCCACCTCTCTACAAAATTTCATTGAAATTCATTTAGACGTTTTTGAGATATTCCTCTAACTAATGGACAAACTCCAATAAAATCATAACCTCATTGGTGTGTGTGTGAGAGAGAGAGAGAGGGTGAATTTATGTTTGTATGTGCTGGACACACATTGTTTTTATGAAATATTTTCAAGATTATATATTATTTCAAGAGTAAAAGCCCATTTATGCTCCCTCTAAATATTTAAAGTACATACTTAAATGGTCTATCCGTCCCCGTCTTTTAACGTAGAACATAAATGGGCCTTAACAGCAATGGCAGCACAGAGCAGTATTTTTGTAGTCACGCTAATTTGAGAAGTCAAACAGAGAATAAATCAGCTGTGTAAATTATTCTCATGCAAATTTTGTCCCTGGTTCCAACTTGTTGATGTAAATATTTGCTGTTTTTCTTTTGTCCACTCTTAAGGGTTTGTGGGACAAAATGTACAATTTGATCAATTTGGCTTTTGGGAGAATTCTAATCAGGACACCATCTCCTCTGCTGACTCTGAAGGATGTACTGGACTCTCCTCATTTTGTAAAAGGCCATTTTGAATTCATAAGGTTTTCCTGCGGATGCTCATTATGTTGCCGTCTGAAGCCCCTCCTGGTCAAACCTGATATCTGTCAGATGCTCTCTCTCTCTCTCTCTCTCTCTCTCTCTCTCTCTCTCTCTCTCTCTCCCCCCCCCCCTTCTCTCTCTCTCTCTCTGCCTCTCTCTGTTAATGCCCCCGCTGTCATAGCATCTACAAGTTCCAAAACACATTAGACATTTAATAGCCATGCTCAGGTTGCATTGATCTTATCAATACAGCCAAGAAAGAACACATCTCTGTTGCTGTTAGTGAATCATTTCTGGAACACACAAGTGGTTTAGGCCTTGCTGTTGCCTGTCTCTTTATTTACACCAAAAACTTGCCAAGAGAAAAACAAATTTCTTTACTGGCTGTACACACACACACACACATGTAGGAGATTCACACCTGTGCTATGACAGGTGCATCTGCATCTACAGAAATGCTTCATATTCTCTTATTGTATTTTTAAAGTGCTCCTCAAGTTCAGATGACCCGCTCCTGCAACTGGAATAAATGATCTGTGATTAGGTTTCTTCATGTTCCTCAATGATGCATGCAATATTAGCCATCATCAGACCGGTTGGAGTGTGATGTTTTGAATATTGAGCAGATGATGAATGTATAATCAGCCAGGGGATGTTATGCATAACGGCTATGTATTAGCAGAAAGAGCTATATGCAGCTTTAGCTCCATCAAACTTCCACATATTATCTCCTTTGTTATTTTTCAGAATACAAGACATGAATCCTCCTGAATGAGGGTCAGTTTATTTGTAATGAGGGTTGATCTGCCAGCTGCATTCATATTCAAATTCATATCTTTTGTAAATATAAGAACGTCCTCTCAAGCTTTTTAGCTTCGATCGTTGAGGTTAATTATGAAGTGTTAATCCCACCCTGATTGTCATGTTTAGTTAGGTGGATGCCTGTGTTTTCTTTACTCTTACTGATGAGGTATTAAGTGCTCCTGGCAGGTGCTCGCTCTCCAAGCCTGTGTGAATGAAATATGAGCTGCAATGTCAACTGAACTTGTCACAGACAAGCTGGGATGAATAAATGATAAGAGAGCAGAGGTGTGTTTTAATGTGTTCTCCCTCTGATGGAGGGTCTCCGCAAACATATTATCGCATACTGTACACCTGCTAGTTTTTATACAAACACTGAACAGGGAAAAGGTGGATTAGAGATAGAGTGATGCATTTGGAGAGACAATCTTGGTCTCCTAATTCTAAGCCTTAAAAATAAGAAGCGCTGGACTGTTATCAAATGACTTTTTCTGAAATAGTGTAATTAAATGTGTTTAGACTTTTCCAATATGCACTTTGAATTTGTCTCACCTTTGCAGACTTTCTGCTCTTTGAGGCTTTGCCTCATTCTATACTTTTCATTTAGATGAAGAAAACCCATTTCTCCTTTGAAAGACCTTCATTTTCAGTCATTTTTTAAAGGGATTAGAGCGTCTGCGGAAAATGATGGAATGTCTGTCGCTTTTCACCACAGTTCAACAAGCCCAGTGATAGAATGGGACTTATATTAGTTATTCCAATGTTGATTCAGGCGTAGATGATTTTGAATGATTGATGCATCCAGCAGAACAAAAATATCACTTGCTTATAAGATGGCCTCTTGAAATCTACAGGGGAAAGAAGGTGGTTCTTCCCTCATTTCACTTTTTTGGGGGGTTTACTATTTATTTTCAAATAGTCCCTTAGGCTAATGTTCCATTTGGCATTTCACACCTCCCTCTCCCATAAATGAACCATCATAGCCGTAAATCACTGGACAAACAGAGACTTGAGCAAACCCTGAAAGGTTCAAAGATTTATGTAACACATTCATGTTTTCCACTTCCTCATTTTAGTACTCCACTGGTAAAGCCTAGCTAATAAAAGGTCCTATTAATATTTCCTGTTGCTTAGCAACGGCAGGCAGCAAGTAATAGCATTCTGTGGAAAAATAGATGACCGATAAGGAAAAATTCAATTCTTTTCTCATCTCCTGGGAGAAAGTGCCTTATTTCTCTGGCAATGTGATATGAAACTGTAGTTGTATATTAAGAAATACCTTAAAAGAAATATAGGTTATTTTCCAATTTAATCATTTTGGAGGGATTTTTATTGCAGGCTGGAATGGCAGCTCATCTATTTTCTCCACCCTGATAAAGTCAATTAGCCTATTGGATTAAGCTAATCAGAGGATAAAGTGCTGACTTAATGTCTCTCTTTTTAATCAGAAATTCTGAAGGTGTTAAATAACACACAGAAATCACACATTAAAAGGATCAGTTTTGCATTTCATTTATATTGCAGGTGTAATTTAAACTTGTTTTGTGCAAACACAGGCCAGCCTCTACACTAAGGAGTGCTACGCAAAACCTCCTAATAATGCTGCTTATCGCTGTTATCCAAGGTAATGGAAGAGGATCTCCACTGTGACAATTTTCAATTTAGATAGTTCATCACATCGTATTTCAAAAACAACTGAGTAAAAGACGCGTTATCACACACATGTTGTTTTCATCGGCCTCCTCCATACTGTAGATGTGATCAACAGTGGCATTCAACCAAAGAGCAGACGCTGAAGAAACAAAGGAAGATCCAGCTGCAGCAGATAGACGCTGTTATGAAGCAGATACATAGATAAGGGATTTCTTATTACACTTAGCCATGGGCACCTGCTGAGATTTATCAGGCCATGAAATCATGTCCATATTGCACTGTGCCCTATCTCAACCATCCATCAGCTCATTGTGCTTTCACCACCAGGGATGTTCTGGCCTGGTGGCGGTGCAGTGCCGTCCCATGTCATCTGACTCAGGGACATCTCGCCTGCAGTGCCACCAGCCACCAGTTCAACACAACACTGTCACTCTGTCTGCTAATGTGCAAAAGAGTCAGGATGATGAGAACACTTTGTGTACTCACGTAACACGGTTCATCATGTGCTGCGTTGCCGTAATCCAGGACCAAGAGCCGCAAGCTACAGGCGGAATTCATGGGCAGCACTCGCACTCGATGGTTGCCACAGTTTGTTTTTGATATGAGAATAGAGAGAAATGCTCGGCTCAGATATGAGCAGATACTGTATTTATGATCGGAGAAACCCCTCGCCATGGTCTGTTTTCATCTCGACACTTAGAGACTCATCCTAGAGTGACCCAAACATTAGAAAAAGTGAAGCATTGCGTTTGTGTATATTTCCATGTAAGCCGTACACCACTAGGGTACAAGATGGTCTGAGGGTTATTTTTGACCCGGCAGTTAAAAAGTCATCTACAAACCACAAGCGCACACACACACACACACACACACACACACACACACACACACACACACACACACACACACACACACACACGAGACACTGAGAATATGTGTTCCAGTGACTGACTGACTAAAACAAATCATGTGTGCCGCATCTACATGTACATCTGTACAGTCCGTGCACACAGACTATAGAGTCGATTGATTTTTGCTCTTCATATTTTTTCATTATGTATTGTTATTGTTTTAACACTTTGTGGGTGGGGTAATAGAAATAACCAGAGGTCACGAAGTTGCCAAAAAGGTTCAAGATGTCATTGTTTCCCTTCAATAAGATGCATTTGGAAACTGAAAAACTATGATATGCACATATCGGCTACTTTATCAGGCTACAAGGGCTATCTCTTGGTAAAAAAAATTTAATATTCACACCTATGCAGTATTTGTAGCAATAATAATGCCAACGTAACAATAATAAACCTCTACTTTGATTTTGACAGGTGTGTTGTAATAAAAATGTCCGGCGTCTCCTAATTAAATTCAATCTTTCTAAACTCTGAAGAGGGAAAACCCAAATATTTACAAAGTCTGTGATGAATGAGAGATTGTTTGTATGTAGTTTACAGGACCTAAAGTTCATTGTTTGCTACAGTTTATGTTTTGTTTTTATTCATCTTTATTCTTCTTACTTAATAAGAGGGACTCTTAGTAGCAAACCGCTGACTCCTTTGAGTTTTCTTCCCATTTTGTCTTTTACCAGACCTACATTATGAGCTGTCCTTGTAACAACAAACATTCACATGACTGTAAGCTTCAGTGGTTGGTGTTGTCTTGCAGTAGGAAACACTGCTGGATAGTAGAGGGATGTGAAATCTGGATTAAAACTTGCTTAAAGTGGTCTGCTCCTTTTAAAAAAAACAAAAAAACAAAAAAAGCTCAGTGTTATTTATGCCTTAAACAAAAATATTCCTCAGTTTGTGATGGATTCAATCATGTGATCATGTGTAAAACAATACCAATAACTTAATGTATTTCAAATCTGAAGAATAAGCTGAAGATGGTTTCTGTCTGTTACACGCATACATATCACCTTGCCATGACCCCCTCTTGCTTTGCACATATAGTGCTGCATGCTCCTACTTGTCATTTGTATGCTCTGTCTTGTTTTTGTGTTCATTATTTTTGCATTTACATACATTTTTTGGGGTGTTTTTTTGAGCGTGGGCACGCCCACACACTCACACACACCAAGTGTGTTTGACACGGCAGTCAGGGGTCTCATTAGCGGGAGCAGAGGAGCCTTCCCTTGTGCTGTCAAGAGTGTGTGTCCCGACCGATCCTCACAACTGTCTCCTACATATCATGTCAGACGAGGCTCTGATTCTTTGACGCTGTTCTTTGTGAAGTGAGCTCGGAGACACGCCCGGGCTGAGAGGGAGCGAGACACGGGGAGAGAGAGAGAGAGACAGTGAGGGAGAACAAGAGAGAGAGAGATAATAAAAAGACTGAGGAACAAGAGAGAGAAGGGAGGAGGGGGAGGGGGGGGGAGGGAGAAAATAAAAGCAAAGGAGTTTCTGACATTAGCAGTAATGAGGAACATGGAGGATGTGCTGAGGGGGACATCATGACATTACTGCAAATCCACCACTCTGAGAGGCGATAAGGGTGGTGCAGTACTTTCCAAAGCAACAGTCAGTCACAAACGGGGACGTCAGTCTCTGCAAATTCTTCCCATATGCTTTTAGATGTAATAACAATAGTAATAGTAATAATCATAATAATTACCACACACATTAAGTGCTTGCCACACAAAAGGATGATGCAATATCAACCGGAGAGGACGTAAGGAAAAGCATAAAAGTTGAAATTTGGATTTATTTTTGCTGTAACTTCACCTCTGTTCTCTTTCTCTCTCTCTCTCTCTCTCTCTGTCTGTGTGTGTGTGCCTGTTTTTTGTATCATTTATCTCTGCGGCACAACTTACTAGTCATTCCTGCTTACTTTGTGAAAATATCAAATATGTTGGCAAGGTCTTTGTTTGGCTTTGAGATACGTATAATGGCAAAGTCAATTTGAACGGTGTGGCTACTTAAGACGTTCTTGGAATAAATGGCTCCTTCTGTCTTTTGAAGTGTGCGGTAATTTATTTTTTTTTCCTTGTGCTGCTTGTTTGTGAGGTATTGGTGTTTTTCTGCCAGATGAATTACTTGATCACAGTTCAGTGCAGGAGGTGGAAGAGTAAGCATTTCATATCTTTCCTTTTGACGAGCATGTAATTGGAACGCTTAAAAGTGACCTCATAGTATCTCGTTTGGCAGCACAGAGCGACTGCCAAGCTACTGAATAAAATGTTCTTATGGTGGTATGTGTTGCTAAATACAGTTAGCTGGTATACATCTGGATCATATCTTACTGCTGAATCAAACTCTCCCCGTCTTGAATAATATTTTATAAGTCATCTTGGCTACTTTTGAAATACATACAGTTAAGCCTCAACACACTTAAATCACTTGTGTACTTTATCTCAAACATCCCAGCATCTGCTGCCCATCAATCCTCTTTCTTAACATCTGTCTGACATCACAAGAAGGCAGAAGCAGCATTTTGCCTTTGCTTTCATACATAAATAGCATACGGATTTATAAATCCGCACTCTTATTAATTCTCCTTAGCTTGTGTAAATGACCCTCCTGGGTGTATATAAGCTTGATAAACCGAAGACATGGATGAAGGGAGAGAGGGAGGATTGGGGGGGGTGGAGGTTCGAAGGCTCGAAGGCTCTTTGAGGAACAGAGTTGTTCGTTCTTTGCCCTCGGGGTGAATGAGGAGTAGCTTTGAGGGCTGCGAGGCCCAGGGCTGCCTCCCCAACCTAAAGGCGTGTTTACCGCCGTGTTGTGCGGCGGCTGTGCTTTTGAAGGATCAGTCTGAACGCGCCTCTAATTAAAGCTGTCATGGCTGGGTGCCTGCAGGGATAATGTTCTATTATTATAGTCATTTGTTTCAATTAAACGCTGGGTGATTTTACAATAGCAGCCGTGAACCTGAGTGAGTGAGCCATCACTCTAAACAAGATGGCTCCAGTCAAGCAGGGGGTGAGAAGAGGAGAGTCTCAGGACTCACAGAAGCATTGATCACTGTGTGCTTTAGCAAGGCAGGATGGGGTAGAGAGGGGGTCTAACGGTCTGCTAGCGCTGATTAAAGCAGGTCAGCAGGTGATGTTTCTTCCGAATCCAAGAATCCAAATACTAAAAAGCTTCTTTTTCTATGTATATTTTGATGAAAGGGAATTAAATAGAAGGCACATAATTAAAAACCGATACACACTTAGGGTTTATTTTGATGGATATTTCTTAGATGGCGATAATGAATCGAAACATAACATTTACTGATTGTTCGGCATGAATAAACTTGTTTATTAGGATACCAGGGAAATAAAACCTTGCATAGCAATCAACCCGCTTATTTAAAAGATGAAACAGATGCCACTCTGGTATTATCATCATGAGGACGGAGCAAGGTTAGCCGTTTTCCTCTCTTTCCTCTCGCTGTATGGGGCTCTCTCTCTCTCTCTCTCTCCCCTCCTCTCATCTCTGTGCTGGTGGTCAAATCCCCTTAGCTAAATCAAATGGTGCAGGCAATTGAAGCGGCCGTGAAACCATTTCAAAGGTAAGGTCAGCAGGAGCAGGGGAACAATGGCTTTGTGATATTCCATCTCGCACACAATGTGCTACACATAATTGGAAAGCCTTTGTTATTTGACTCCCATTTGACTATGATGTACAAGATGTGAATACAAACACGACAGGCGTAACGATGGTAGAGGAACACGTTCACACCGAGTTTCCTGGCTTTACATCACAGTTTAGCTCTGCCTGGTTGCTCATCACCAAAAAGCAATATCTAACTGTCCCCCTGCTAACTTTGTAGATGGGTTTAGGCCATGTATTTTTGTGTGTGTCTCTCTTTCTATTCCTGATTCCCTGCCTTTTTTTTCCAGTATTAAATCTTTCTGTCTCTTGCTCTGTTCAGTGTCCTCTTTCCTTCCCTCTTGCATTGCCTCCTATGTTTATCAGGGACTCTGATCTCCTGGGACTTTACAACAAACAACCAAATTGCTGGAGGTTAAGCACAGCTTTGACAATACCCAAGATAATTCAGAATCCAACTTTATAAATAATCTAAATATAAAAATGTAGGCCAGCGCATTGCTCAAGTTGGTATTTTGTGGTTTATAGCTGTGCCATAAAATACAGCAAAGTGTACTTTATCAACCTATAACCATCCATTAAGTCCGCTTCATTCAAAAAGTGTTTTTTCATCTCTTATAACAGACCAAGTCATATATCCAGAAGTAAAATCAGTACATAGACCTGTTGTCTACAGTAAAGTCAGTATGGGTTACATGCCAAAGGCACCAACCAAATCCTGTTACTCATCATGCGTTCCCCCCTCTTTTGGCTGGCTATTCGAATGATACCATTAGGAATTAGCATACAGTACCTATGGCAACCAGCAACCTTTGTCAGACTCTTTCCTAATATTTGTACAGCCGTCTGCCGCCAGCTTTATTTAGCTCATGCTCGATGGCGCTATGTGATAACTACTTGCTCTCTCTGTCTCGCACAGGTGAAAGCACCAACTCTAAGTGCTCACATTTAAAGGAATGACACAGGAGTTACCTCTAGAAGAAAATGATCACATTAGGAGTGTTTTGAGCCATGAGCCATTAGTCTGCATTTATTGTCTGTAATAAAGCAATGCACTGGTGACCCGGATCTCATGATGACTTAATGCTACAATGTATGACAGTAAAAATAAACAAAAGCAGAGGAAACGTGTGCTTGATTAAAAACAGGATAATGAAATACAGTGAATTCTTTTTTATTTTGTCTTGGTAGTCAAACATGGTTTCGCTTCAACTGCAGTCTCCACCAATGCTCTGATTTTCCCTCACAAGCTTAAGACGATTTTGTGTGTAACAATTTTACAGTGTCTCAAGTTCAATCCTAAAATTATGTATGCCTTAAAAGCTGGAGCGACCCGAGGTTTTTCTGTTTCTACTCTTACGAGGCTGACACCTGGTACCCATGATGCCACGGTGCCGTCCCCCGGTGAACTATTTTGCTCTGCATGTCTCCTCCTTGTTGATATTAAACATGGTGGTGTTCAGATTAAAGGGTGACAATTTTGCCTGGAGGCTGTTGCTATGGAAACGCATCTGCTGTAGCTATGATAGCCCATTCATGTTTGATTAATTGGTTTTTTCAATGCTTCTTGCTTTGTGAGGACCCTTAAAGAGCAAGTCCATGGAAAATGGAAAATTAATGGATTTCTATTTCTTTCTCTTTCTCCTTTCTCTCTCCTTTTTTTCTGTCTCACTGCTTATTTTGTTGAAGCTATTTCCTCATGTTTTAAGCAATGTACTGATGGTGCTTTGAATTATGATTGGAAGTTGGAGATTGCCGTGGATGGGGGAGGTTAGAGCTTGGTTATTTGAAATGCAAAAGGAAAATGTCTTTGTTCATGGCTGCCTTTTGTATGCAGCTGCTGAGGCAAACTCAGAATCTAATGTCGTGTGAATGTTATGAGTTTTCAAAGCGGGCCAGAGCCTCGTACAACATCACTTTGTTGTGCATTTTTATTCCAGCAATCTACTGGGACCAATTATGATTAGAGAGCCAAGCCTTCATCTCTGAACTTCCACTCGTGTTTATCAAGACCTCATATGCTCGGGCCTTTTCAATTTGATCTTTTTTGCACTTCACTAATGTGTAATGTATTATTTAACTCATAAATGTTTAAAAGATCCAACAAATGCTAGTTCATCACTTTCTGATCTGTAAATTGCCAAACATTCCCATTTATGCCTGCATTAAAAGCATCCGTTGGTCCGTGCTCGTGTTCTGTCCTGATGAATCTTGAAGAAAAGCTTTTGATGTAGTTATTATTGAAAATATTTTAAGACTACTAAGAGCAGAACTTAGTGCAAGTCTGATTCTGTAATCACTCTAAAGCACGTCATGCATATGGGGGTCATTCACACGCTGTGAGCACAGTTTCTATTTCTATTTAAAAAGTTGTTTATTTTACCTGGCAGTAAGTAACATTTTTCTCTTCTGTTGCACCCAGTGAGTAGAAACAAATCTGCAGGGGGCTGATAGGGTTGTTGAGTAATGCCATTGATGCAACAATATTGCTTTGCATGATTTTTGGTGTCTCACAGCTGACTTTTCATAAGCAAGAACTGAAGTCTTACTCCAACCACCAACCATGACACATTTTCTTGAGGACCCTGGTGGGCCTGCACTTGTTAAGAAATAGAAGAGACCCCTTCAAAAATAATATAATGTTCTAAGTGATAATAGGCCTGTGTGTTACTGAAAGTTAAATTAGTGCACAATTTGGCTTGAGGTGAAGTTCAAATTACAAATCTTTATGAAATTGCAAAGAGGGAACTAAATCGGTTGTGGTCCAGAAAACCAAAACAATGAGCTAAAGGATGCTAATGCGTAGAGCTAATCGGAACGGCAAACTGTATGTGGCTTCTTTACTAAATGACCCCTTTTACATACATGCAGTCATGAAGTCTAATGTTAATACAGATATATTGATTACAGCTGCTTTGATCGCAATGGTTGATTTCACGAACTCATTTTAATTAAGAATAAAATCTAATCCTTAAAATGGTGTGCTTAGGTCACATTGGCTTGATCGACAGCTGTCAGTCACAGGGAGCCATGTTGGCTCCTTCTCCATCCAGCTTCAACTCTTTGAAAATCAAACTGTCTCCAGTGCCTGACAAAGATGGCAGCCGGTGACCCAAAGGCCTCCAATCCTCTAATGACCCTCCAGAACATTTAGCGGAATGTCTCTCCTGCTGTATTCATATTTCTCTGGTCAAAGAGTGAAGAATGTAAAGGTCTTCTGTAATGTCTGAGTCTTGGTTTGTGTTGAGAGATTTCTATGAATTAGCTTTCCAGTGAGATATTTGCTTCCAGTATTTGAAATTTGTACAAATGTCAGTTACCGAATAAGTGTTAAGAATAACCTTGGCCACAAGCCTGAAAGTGTTAACATGGTGCCTTTTATTCTCCTAAGAAAAGACAGTTAAGAAAAAAAAGAAGCTTTCTCACCACCAGCCTCAATTGAATAGTGAGACCTGTCAGAGGGTCTTTAGTCTGTGTTGCTTTTCCAACAGACATATTTCCCTCGCTTCAACACATCTCAAAAAAAGTTATTTTTTTCTCTGTTCTTAGATTTCGTCCAGTCTGCATATTTTTCTCAAATTTTTAAATGTCATCTCCACTTCTACCTTTTTGCACATTTGGCTAATTGGCAAACTTTTCTCACTTTGAGTCGAGGAGTAGAGATAGTAAAGCTGGTGTTCTTCTCTCACTCCAGATGCAGGAGATGGCTTTGCACCACCACCAACAGCATCACCATCACCAGCACCCAGACGGCTCTCATTATGACCCCGCCCGTAACCACCCCCTGATAAACAGCTCACCTCCGATACTGCCCAACCCCATGAGTGCACTGACCCAGCTAAACCCTCAGGTCAGCCGGAGTGCATTGCCTCATGGTTCCCCCTCACCTCCCGGAAGTAAATCGGCCACACCCTCCCCCTCGAGCTCCAATCAGGAAGAGGAGACTGATTCTCATTCGAAGGTACTGATGTGGCAACACTGCTCTGGCTTGTAGTCGTGAAGCAGGAGGCGAGGTCTTGGCAGCGCTTCTCAGAGATGGTTCGCATGCTGTGCAGTGTTTGGTTCAAACAGGAAGTCAGGGGAAGCCATGCCTGTGCTTTCTATTTAGCTGGCTGGAAAATGGTTGCAGGATTTGTCTTTAGTGCATGTAATGGTGTGATGTTTTTTTTTATTTTAAATATTCATGTTCAGTTCATGATTGAATTCAAGGGAAAAGATCCTTTTTGATTTTATCTTTTAAATTTCCCTTTTTTCCAAAATCTACTTTACACTTGAAAGCATCCTCTCTCGGTCCGTATATGAAATATGATTGCTGCCTTCCAATTACACAGGTGCAAACAGCTGACAATCCAATACCACCCTGGCATGTTAAAAGTTCCCCTAAAGTAATTTTATTTTTTTTTTTAAACATATTGTACATCATCTTTCAAAAATGAAGAGACCTCCTTTATTATTTCATGAATGTGACAGACATCTTTCAGAACTGATTTTGTCATTGGACTTGTATGCAGTCTGGTTTGAAACCTACCACTCCTTCATTTAAATCACTCGTTTATTTAAATGAGAGGAGCCGGACACTTGTTTACATTCATTTGGTTTATGTAAATCTGTAAAACTGCTTTCATGAATTGCCCACCATCCAGTGTCTCTGTGGATCTGCTTTGTTTCTGTCAGGGGAATGTGAATGAGTGCATAATTGAATCTGCCACCAGCACAGAGTTTCAGATTCATCGTGTATTTAAATGCTACTTTGCAGGGATACAGTAAAACAGGAGGGGGATTCTTTAGCTATAGAAAATATATTTCCCTGCCTATACATCTCTGCTGTGCTCCTCACTGTGTGTGTGAGTAAAAATGATTACCACCTCTCCTAGCACTAAGTAATTCCATTTGCTCTCTCCAATTCATTCTGAGACCACATCAAAGACGGAGCAGATACAGCAGGTGATTTTAAAATTCCTTTCACTCCTGGCGTGAAAAGTCAGAATTCATGACTTGCTGAACAACTGAAAAATAAAGATTTGAAAAGGTTCGATAGATTCAACTCACAGAGGCTATTTTTGACAAATGTTACTGTCAGTGAAACATTGCTGCAAAATTGAAATGCTGATCAGAGAGTTCACATATTTAACCTGGACCCAATGTCCTAAGCATTCATCCGACATGCAATTATTCCCTCCATTTGAACTGCTAGGCCATATTTCTGCAGTGTCAATAAGCCGTTTTGTTTTTGTGTGCTTTTGATGGTCCTCCAGATCACGGGCGAGAAGCGGCCATCTTCAGAGATGATGAAGCCCAAGCCCAAACCCCAAAAAAAGAAGAAGAAGAAGGATCCCAATGAACCTACTAAGCCTGTGTCAGCCTACGCCTTGTTCTTCAGAGACACCCAGGCAGCCATTAAGGGACAGAATCCCAACGCCACCTTTGGAGACGTGTCCAAAATAGTAGCCTCCATGTGGGATGGACTGGGAGAGGAGCAGAAACAGGTATATTCATATTGTGTTCATGTACATGGAGGATGTTTAATTGATCTTAGTATAGTTTTATAGTGTTTAACCTCTGAAGGAAGAAATAGCATTCTCCTTCTTTCAAGTGAAAACTTAGTCATTTCACTGTGGCTCAGGCCAGCGTCTTGAAACATGTGTGTGAATGAGAAGCTGTGGATAAAAGTGTGTTGATTACAGTATTTCCCTGCCTTCCAGTGAAGCGTCTTCACTGCACTGGTGCCTAACTGGCCACCAGTAGATGAATAGCCACAAATAATCAATGTAGCACATGTTCTAATGTTACTCACTAGCATCAAATCAGCCCACTTTAAAACTTTTAGGTCATGGTCGTTCATCATGGACTTGAGTGTCTCTGTTGCAAAACACTTTAGGCAAATGGAGACTATCTGTCAAATGTATCTACAAAAAGATTTAACAGCAACGCCTGCAGTTCTGGTATTGCCTTTTACAATAGTATGTCCTCCTGTAAAGTTAATATACAAAGCCAATTATAAAGTGTTGACTGAATATTCAGCCACGTTTGCTTGTTTATATGAATATTTTTATAGAATCATAAGACCTGCCTTCATATTATAGTGTTATATATTTTATATGATCTATAGAATATCCAGAGATCAACCCAGAAATTATGTATTGGGGCTTCAAAACCAACGTATTAGTTTTTCTTAGTGAGTGGTTGTTGCAGCCTGTTGGTCTATTAGCAGAATTAGACAAAAACTACTTGGTGGGAATTGTTGGGCAGGTGGCAGAAACCCATTAAATTATGGAGTTGATCCATGAAAAGAGGCAGATCCAGGAATTTCTTTTCACTTTCTTTGCAAGATAGGGCTTTTTTTTCTTTTCTTTTTTCTTCTTTTTTTTCTTTTTACAATTTCTGTCTATTAAACAGAAACTACCTGACAGATTTTGACAAAACTTGGTAGCAGAGTTGGGTGTGTAGCAAGGAAGAACCCATTATATTTTGCAGTGGATCCAGATAAAGGGATATAGTCAGGAATTCTTTTCCCACTTTCCCACATTGCAAGACAAGGCTTTTTTTCTTTCCTTTTTTACCCAAAAAAGGAATTATTCAATTTTGGAGTAGATCTCTGTATAAATTATTTATTTTTTCACTTTCTTAACATTGTGAGAACCCTGAGGGTTGCCATTTAACTTGAAAACCTTTTGGGGAGAATCTGTCCCGTGGAACAGAAAATGCTGACTCTTCTGGAACAGCTGTTTTCCCTACAAGAAAAGTTAAGGACAGATCCAAGTTCTAGGTGTTTGCATGGTAGGATCGAAATACAGGTGCTTATAAATAAGAATGCAACTTGTGAGAAGGGACCCGCTGGAAGGAATGCTCATCCTTGGTGGAGGTTTGTGGTCTCTGAATTGTTGTCAAAACATAAAAATGCTTCCCTCATGAAGTTATGATATAGATATACGGACTTACTTGTGAATGAGACATGCACAAACCGTACTGAATGAACTGCTAGAAGTCTATTATTATCCTGTTTTTGTACAGAGAAAATTATTGAAAGTAGTGAAAAGTTTTCTACCATCAGTCGTGTGTATGGATATTTTCACCAGTCAATTAATGCTTTTACAGCCTGACCTCTGAGTATGAAACCGCATTAACATTTACGGCAGTACAGAACATTTGCGTACAGCACAGCTCCCATTTCCTTTTAGCATTCCAGACCAACAGACAAAGTCAAAGAGGTGTCTCTGTGTTTGTGGTAACAAATGATGGTGTGAAATGAATGGAAAACGAGACAGTCTGATGATCATGTGCAGACTCATATTTTTAGAATATCCAGTTAGGGCGCAGCCTGTTGGGTGTCAAATAAAAGCACCTGTCTCCATGACAAAGTGCAGCCCATTCTGCTCAGCCCCAGCCACCGTCGACCAGACCCTATCTAGCATGTGTGTGTTTTTCTCCCACCAAACCTGCTTTATACGCTGGACTATAGAGGCCGTCTGTCCCCTTTTATTTGCAGTTAATTTTTGCCGCCTTCACCGGGGCTCTTCACCATGAATCTTCATTTTGCCGCTGACACCCTTGAATGTGAATTCCTCATTTCCTGTCCTTTTATTTATATCTGTTGCCTGGTGATTTGATCATGCTGGGAATACAAGATTAGCAATTGCCTTGTCCTTGGTTTTGCCTCAAGGACATCTGCTCCTGAAATGTTATTGTTTGTGTGTGTCTTAACCCTTTGTGCCCTGGCTTCTTTTTCAGCCTAGATTTTGCACTGTAGATGCAATGCTCTCTCTCTCTCTCTCACTTTCTCTCTCAGCTGCATTCGTCCTTCACAGAATTACCTGAAAACAGAGACAAAACTAACAGCAGGCCACGTCCACCATTAAGAATCCACCCATTTTCATCAGCTAATTTTTTGATTTGTTTGTGCACTCATGTGTTTAATGAAACATGTCACCTCGCAAGACACATAATTAAATTGAGGTAATGATGTCATTATGGAATGAAATGTAGTACCCTGACTGGGCAATAACACGGTGCTTGCTCTAATTATTCTCTGTGACTAGCACTGTCACTTATTCCATCATAACAAATTGATAAACTTGTTAACCGTCTATTTATGGAGTGTAAACAATTCAAGCACTGCATGCTATTACTCCAGAGATGCTTACGTTTCTGCCGTTGGTTTCATAAAACAACACATAACGATCTGCAGCTGCTGACCAGTAATGCTCAAATGAAACCGTCCCATAGCACCTTACCTCTTACCTTCAACATTTGAAATATACAGCCTCCGTTTTTATCTCCTCCTCCTCTCAATCTGTTGATATATATGCTGTTATGTCTTTTCTTTTTTTCTTTTTTTTTCCAACATTGGCTGTCACGTCGCCTCTGTAGGACCGATGAGGTGTGTTCCATAATGTCACAGTCAGACCCTCTGGAGCCATGTAGGAGCACCAGAATGTAAACACAAGCCTCTCCCTACACACAGCTTTGTTTGAACTACAACGTGGCCCCTGTTTCCAATTACCTGTAGTACTTCTCAAACACAGCAGAATTCACATAAATGCATCGAAGGCAGCGTGTTTTATGGCTTTATTTTATTGAATAAATGATCACAAGTTTCATTGTTGTGATTTGTGTTGTTTTTGTGATTCTTTTTAGCTCCAGCATGCGTTTCCCCCCCCCCTTCTTCGTGCGCGTTGTGTATTCTCCAGTGCTGCCCTTGAGTTCGGTAGAACAAAGTGGTTTCTTTAAAATTCATGTTTATGTTCATATTTTCTTTTTTATTAAGATGTTTTTGAATGCCTGCACTCCATACAGTGTTTTTTTAATTCCCAGAGGCCATTGTTTAATAGTGCAAGATCAATGCATTATTCGGGCTGCGTTATTCTTCAAGGTGACGACATGTTCAAGCTGCCCCAGAAACACAAAAGAACATTTTTCTCCTTTTTTGTTATTTCAGATTAATATCAATTTAATGTTTTTACAGCAGTGTGGAGGTGCGGTGATAATGGAGTTTGGCAGGAGGGAGGAGAGACCTTAGCTTTATTTAATTGAGTCTGCTGTGTTGGAGTTGCGTTCGGTGAAAGGTCACAGAGAGAAGGAAAGGAACACTTTCACTGTTTTGATATTAAACCTCATCTGTAGAGTTTTAGAATGTGTAACTTGGCATCCTCTCCTCCTCATCAACTCCACCTTCTTTCCTTCCCATTTGTTTCCTTTGCCTCCAACTGGTCGCTTGGTCTTACGGTCGTCGGGGTAATCACTGTCTTCAGTGTCAGCAGGGTGCGGAGTTATTGTCTCCTGTAATTAACTGGTTATCAAACAAGAACATTTCATTAAGGTACAATTAGGGGCTAATTCAGGCGGGACACCCTTGTGTCAGGATTACGATGGAGGCATATGCTCTCTCCTTGCTGCTTTGTTATTTCTAATTCATACTGACCTGCAGCCTCTGACAGCTTAAATTGCTAATGAATCCACTCACTTTGGAATAATTAGACATCCTTAGGCATGGTAATTTATTTAAAAGTATCCGGCGTTGTGCAAATCATTAGCTGTGTTAAATTAATTTCAAATTAAAGCTGCTGGGAGTAGTTTGAGGTTCATTAAAGTGGCAGCCGTGGTTCAATCAATATTTAAGGGGTAAGATCGTAATTGTCTTTTTTTTTACGAGAATTGAGATTCTTAATGAATCTGTTTCTGTTCTAAAAATCTGCTCATGCACTTTGGATTTCCTGATTCATTGCACTCTTGTCTGAAATACCTGAATGTATATCGTGGATGGGAAATAATAACAATATTGTAAATAGAGATGAGTGAGAGGATAAACATCAGCTGTTTGAGCAAGAGATTGTATCCGTCTTCATCGCGGTTTGTTTGCTGTTCTGTGTGTATGTCTGTTTGTTTATTGACTGTGTGAGCAGCTGCCAGCCTATGCGCATTTGGCAACACATGAATGCTTAATGGATATCCTACCCCACCTCTTTGAAAGAAATGACCCCGTTCATGGAGCCACAGACAGCCACTGAGGATCAGTAATTACTCGCTGCATTCACGTGCACAAATAAACACACATTCTCCTTCATATTAAAATGCTCCAGAGAGAGATCTGAGTCTTCCTCATCGATTTAAGGCTGGACTTTTTGCCACTCGTTTTCCCCGCATCAAAAAGACAATGGCAGCTATAAAGAGCCCGTGAGTGACAAGTGATGACATTAACTCAAATTCCCTGTCTTAACGCATCATTTGAGGTTCATTCAGTAGGATTGCCTCTTTCCTAATGCTGTTGTGAATTCTTTTATTTATTTATTTTCTTCCTCGTCTGACATCAGCCCTGCTTAAGAGATGAGAAACAGCCTTAATAGAGGAAGAGGCTGAGAAGCAGTACACAAAATGACAAACAGCTTCTCACTCCATATTTAGCTCAATAATATTTCAAACTCCATTTTCACATTATTGTGCATAAGCTCTCTTGACATTTCATTTTGGACGGTTTGAAGAAATAAATGCTCCAAATGCAGCAGCGTCATCCAGCTGGAAAAACCTCCTCGACTTGATAACCGTGCAATTAAGGCATTTCATATGTTTTTCATCACAGAGCACACTGCCAGGTCACACAATCACACCATGACTCCCAAAATGTCATCCACATCCGTTCAGTACCACCATAGGTTCATTTTAGCCTTTGGCGTCACCTTGTAATCAATCGTTGTTGTTGTTGTGTTTGCTCCTGCAGAGCTACAAGAGGAAAACAGAGGCTGCTAAGAAGGAGTACCTGAAAGCCCTGGCCGCCTACAGAGCCAGTCTGGTTTCCAAGGTAACCACGGGGGTCACATCTTTGATATACATGGGTCAGCGGCGATATAAGGGATGATAAATTAGACAGAATTCCTTTCACTCTTACTCCTAAAGAAAGGGTCCACTTGCTGCATGAAGGGGTGAGTATATATGTGTGTGTGTGTGTGTGTGTGTGTGTGTGTGTGTGTGTGTGTGTGTGTGTGTGTGTGTGTGTGTGTGTGTGTGTGTGCGCTTTGAGGAGAACAGTGAAAATTAGGCCTCAAACATATCCAATTTGCCACCTGGGGGGAAATGAAAAGTAACGGTAAAGTGTGTTTCTGTGTGTGTGTGTGTGTTTGTCTGTGTGTGTGTGTGTGTTTGTCTGTGTGTGTGTGTGTTTGTCTGTGTGTGTGTGTGTGTTTGTCTGTATGTGTGTGTGTTTGTCTGTGTGTGTGTGTGTGTTTGTCTGTATGTGTGTGTGTGTGTGTGTGTGTGTGTGTGTGTGTGTGTGTGTGTGTGTGTGTGTGTGTGTGTGTGTGTGTGTGTGTGCTTACCAGTGTGCACATGTAAATGTAGTAGTGGACATTAGCACACTGTGTCCTCTTCTATCCTTCCTGACGGGTCCCTAATGTGATGCTGAGGTTTGGGCACACACCTACTGCTCCCTCTGTGCTACAGGTTACTCCAGTTTAGCTCAAAACATCTTTCATCACGTGTTTGTATTTTAAAAAAGCAAAAACAAAAAAAAACAAAGACCCCAATAGTATAAGTTCCTTTTTTTTTTTTAAACCCATTTTACATCTGCAAGGCTTATACAATAGTTATCACAGCACAGGGGTGTAATCTGTTGGTGCAGTGCATTTCATTTCAGTGTTGCTGCATTGCTTTCAAAAGACACAACTCTAAATTGCATTAGCATATACCAAGCTCCTCCTCTTCCCTCCCCTGCACAGCGCCACACTTCCTCTCATGCTCATGGGCCGAAAACAAGCACCTTGATTAAGGCATGAATAGTTAATTCATCTGCCTCTTCACTGTGGCATACTTTCAACTAAAAAGACTTTTCTTATCTCTTGTCTTTAGTGCAATTAGACATTCATGTCAGAGCTCCTATACAGTGGCTTGATTGATGCTATATGTTGATAGATTGCCAGTCAAAAAACTGACTGACAAAAATAAACCTGTGACCCCCCCTCTCCCCTCCTCCTCCTCCTCCTCCTCCTCACTCATTCAGGACCAGCCAATCTGAATGCAGGGTTGAATCTCGTGATTCAGTGTGACTCTCTTTTTTAATTACCACTGAAGGAGTCTTTTCAAAGTGAATTGGAGTGGGTGGAATTGGAGGTAATTGGAGTATCATTTGAAGGATTCACATCTCCTGCATGCACCTGTTGCCTTTTTGTTTTGTGACACATGTCAGTTTGTTTGGGAGAAGAAGAAAACAACAAGTTTGATTGCTCCCCACTATATACCATCTCACTTCTCATGTGTTCACTTTAATCAAAAACTAGTACAGAATGAAGTATACAATCTTACTTTGACAAATTCTGAACTCTTAAAAAAGTCACACTGTAGTAGCGATGGGCATTGATTTTCCAATATTCGAATAGTCATTAATTAATAAAAAAAATCAATTAGTATACACGATTATCATTTTTCATAAAGAAATGTTATTCCTTTGTTCTGGTAGAAATGCAGTACTGCCACCAGAAGGTGGCGGTAATACACCAACAGGCTGTTTGCAACCGCTATTAACAAAAGAAGAAGAATGCACTATTACCACAGCCATTCTACATACATTAACTCCATTGTACCAAAATCGGCTGCAAGTCACCCAGAGGGCGCTCGTGAAGGAGTCCTCAATGAATGGGAGTAGATGGAGCTAAATGGCTAAAATTATTATTTCATGTACTTCTAGACGGAAATGCCCAAATTTTTTTTTGGTTTGTGCAAATATAGTATTGATTATATATCAGAAGTTAAATGAAAACACACCAATGTTCTGCTGTTTTTCTTACAAGGCAGGCGATTTTGTCCACAAACCGCTAGCATTCTGCTAGGTAAAACTATCTTATCACATGTCAAAGCAAAACACCAGCAGAAGAAGGTCCATCCACAGTTCAACAATCAATGGCTAGTTGTGTCGGCAGACGAAGTGAGTTTGATGTTAGACATGCAGAACAAACAACGGTCATCATCTCTCAAACAATAGCTAAAGACATGCTTCCCATCAGCTTTATTGACGATTTCCGCCATCTAGAAAAACAAAAACAAAAACAAAAAATCACCGCAACACTGGAGACACTATATGATGATAATGCATGTGAGCTGCAAACTTGTTTAGCGCAATCGCCGTCGATTAGTAGTCGATAAGTGCCAAGCAATTATTGATAAGTATTTTTGCTTGATATGCCCATATGTAGTAGATCTCACAGATTTCAGGATTACATAAATGTTTCAATCCTCATAAACTGTCAAATAACACAAAAAAATATTAATGAAGTACATTCTAAAATTTCCCTTTAAATAGAATATGGTATACAACAATCACACCCATCCTCTCACTCCGTCCCTCTCTCCTCACACCATTTCCTCACTATTTCATTTTCCACTTGACCCTGCAAATCTGCCTGTCCCTCTCTTTTATCCAGCCCTCCATCCTGCTCCATTGATTATTCCAGAGGTTCAGAGGGATGGATGTGAGCCATTACTAAATAGCAGACCAGCACACATCACTCCAGCCAGTCTGACAGTTAATGAGAAACACTGGATGTATTTCATACATACATCACCTCATGAAAGAAACGGAGACAGAAAGACCTGCAGGATAAGTGTGTGTGCATGTGTGTGTGGGGTGTATGTGTGAATATATATGTGCCTATTTGTGTGTGTGTGTGTGTGTGTGTTTCTATATTACCATTTACAACCCCATTGTCACATCAAATAAGAGTTTGTAGGAAGAGGAGCTAAGTCCCTTTTAAATCTATTTCATGATGTTATTTAAATAATTGTCTTTGAATCTGAATTTGATGATGCCAGCTGCTCCTTTTCCTTTTGCTTCATGGACATATATTTTTTTGAATAATTCCCCTGTGTCTGTGTAAATGAGGAAGCGCAAAGAATTATGGGACAGTTTTATCACCTTGCGACGATCAGCTTCATCAGTTTTTGTATGTATTCTCCTATCTGTCTCAAACTATGTTTCTATACTAAAATTGAAAATATCATTTTCACACTATGAGTGTTTTTTTTATAAGCAATCTGGAAACAGGGTTGCAATACTGGCCATATATTTATTCTTGAATTTAAAATATTGGGGTTTTTTCTTGAGAAATTGAGTATGAGCTGTGAGAGGGAGCGAAGTGACAGAGGGGATGATGTGTGGTGTGGAGCTTTTGAAATCTGAGGTGAAAATGAAGCAACCTGAGGTCACCTGAGGGGGGAAATGTTTGCTGTGTTCTTCCTGAAAGGTGAGACAGCTGGTTCAAATAGTAAACAACACAACATCCCAACATCTGTAATAATTTATAACCATGCTTGGGGGGGGGGGTACTTCAATGAATGTTTCCTAATATCTTTACGTGAGGTCACAAGAAAGCGAGAATCCTAAGTCAGTTAATCCCGTATATAAGCTTCATATTTGACATGTTAGTGGAACTTGGGCAGTATAGTCTTTAAATTAAAATGTTTGAAGTCCCCGGCTATGATGTAAAATCCATCGAGGTGGGCCGTTTGCTTCTCACAGATGGCAATGTAGAGCTCACACAGCACCTCGTTAGCATTAGCGCTGGGGGAATATATACTGCCACAAAAGCAATAGCGAGGAATTCCCTCAGTAAATAAAACATCCTGCACTTTACCAGGAAAAGTTCCAGATGTGGTGAACAGTGGGTTGCGACTAATGAAGTGTTCACACACCAGTTATTATTAATATATATTGTGCCCATAGTGTTCTGTCCGTGTGCACGTATTAGGCTGGAACCATAATAGCCATGCGGCGAAGCAGGGCTGTGTCGTCACCGTTTTCAGAGGAGTAGTGTTTTGCCCAATAATGATGACATTTACGAAAGATCACAGTCTGGAACCATTTTCAAAAGTTTGCTTTTTCAGACCCCCAAAACGCTGTTGTCGTGTAAACCAAACCGCAACAGAAGTTCACCGTTTTATGGTAGAACCGTTGATGTGTAAACATCAATGGTTCTTCATTAGACTGAAGATGGAAGTATAAACTTTTTCAAAAAAGAGATCACATATCAAAACTCACATACCTATGTGCATTCATATGTGCATTCATGTACATTGTCTCTCCCTCCAAAATTCAGTTCATACAAAAAAAATCATCTTTTTATTAATTCAACATGAGACGAAGCATCTCTGTCACTCTGAGTTTGTTTCATTGCTGGAAGTTGTGTCCAGTCCTCTCGGAGACCCACTTTAAAAATGTCCAACTTCCGTGGGAAAGACTGGGAGCTGCTGCCACATCACAGAGAGTTGTTTCTGCCTTGTAATTTTAAGTTGTGCTCATTTAAGTGTGATGTCATATAAACCAGGAAGGCTTATTATTAGAATTATCCATTTTCCTCTCATCTTCCTAGAACTGAGAAAAATGTTTGCACCCTGCCTGCTCAGTCATCTAATGTTGCAGCACTGCAGTAAAAAATTAACATTAACGTCTGTTAGCTGCTGATGAGATGAGGAGTTTTAATGGTAGATGTAAATCTGCTACCTGTTGGAGAGCACTTTGCCACTGCATCTACACACAGCTTGTGTATTTATCAGCCAATTGTAGCAGCTTAGCAGCAGAAGGACCCATTAGGATGCTGCTCTACTGAGCTGGCCACGTTGTGCCTGTTCAAAATCCCTCTCATCACAAAAGTTTAAAAAAATAAGGCCATCTATATTTTTTCTCATTATGTCAAAAGGATTTGTGGTCCGGATAAAAGCCTCTCACGGTCCAAACATGGCCTGCAGACCTCTTATTGGTGTCCCCTGGCATACTGTATGAGATATACTGTACAGCTAAATCGGTACTTTGGTAAGAGGGCACAGCACCCCTGTAAACTTCTAACATGGCAAAATCAATAAAGTCAGTCAGGACAAGAAATATACTTCATATCAAGTCAACCATTTCAAAGTGGGGTCCAGGGACTCCAAGGGGTCCTTGGTCCAGGTGTTCACCAGCAAAAAGGGAAATAATTGATTTTTACTATTATTCCAAACATAGATAACACACTGACTGTATGTATGACAACAACAAACAACAAAGCCCTTATGAAATGGGGGCCCTTGGGACAAAAACTTATCAAATGTGGGTCTGTGGTCTAATCTGTGTCAGTTTTGCTTGGTGTGATAAAGTTTGGGAACCACTGATACCATTTTTTGGAGGTCAAACTGAAAGTGAGAAGGCAAAAATAGTAAAATAAATGAAACTATAAAGATATGGTTGATAAACTGGAAATTGAAATCTCCCTCTCCGCCCTCCCTTTTAGACATATAATGATCCAGTGGAGACAAAAAGTGCCCAAACAAGCCAGGCTTCTCCACATATGATGCCAGCCAACCCGCCCCTGTACAGTGTGCCACCTCCCCCCCAGCCGTCGTCGCCCTACTTGGGCCCCGGGGCCTTCCCTCTAGCCGACCTGCAGAGCTACGCAGGACACGCCCCCCGCCACACGCTGTCGCAGACGCTCAGCCAATCGCAGATGCTGCCCAGCATTAGTGCCTCTCCCCCTTCCTCCTTCCAGATCAGCCCACCCCTTCACCCCCACCAGCAGCTCTCCCTGCACCAGAGCTCGCTCCTCAACCAGCCTATCCGCATGCAGCAGGTCCAGTCCCAGCCAATCATCACACACCAGATGGGGCTGCAGGCCTCTCTTCACTCCCCACCTCCTGGGCAGCAGGTATGGTAACAAACGGAGACACAGTTGCTGCTGTGAAATAGTTTATATGTTAAGACGGTGACTTATTTCTCTTTCTCTCTTCAGGGTTTTTCCCACCTCCAGTCAGAGTATCAGAAGAGCATTGGGGGTTCCCAGTCTCCTGGAGCCCCTGGCCCTGGTCCAGGCCCTGGAGTGGCTCAGAGCCATGACTGGGACAGTGAATACTGCAATAGGGAGTGTGGCAACCACTGCAGGTCAGTGGAGACAGAGGACACTGCTTTATTTGCTTCCTACATACTGTTTTCCACAGTAACCTTTGTTACTGCCACTCAGCAGTCTTGAGTGACATTTGGAACGGAGACAAATTGAGTTCAACCAAACTGAGATTTTATTTTGCTGTTTGATGTACTGGCTCGAAGCAAAAGACAAACTATATTGTGAAAAAAATACAATATGGCAAGATTATATGACTCCATTGGCACCTTTTTGATTTAAGGCTTTCAGGTTGCATTAGTGGAATATAATCCAATCCAAGTCTGAGATCAGAACTCGCTTAGAAATAAGCATACAGCCATGTCGGGTGTTTCTCCCATGGCTTTCACAGTGCTACAGTAGTGTTGAAAATTGTCAGCTCCATTCTGGTGAGACAGGGGAGACAGCTGCAGAGGTAATGGTGAGATAATAGAGCTTGTCATGTGTTTTTTCAAACAGCAGTAAAAAAAAAAAAAAAAAACAGATGTTTGTGTGATATTGTTTGGCATTGCATTTCTGCAGCACTGTATGATATTTTAAGTCTGCAGCATGCATGATGCCAAAGTACCGTGAAATGTTTGGTTTGTTAATGATTGTTTCATTTATTTACAGGGTTTGGTTAAAGCAAGGTAGAAGCTAAGGGAATGGCTATTTTAGCTTTAATTATGCCCACTAGGGAATGAAAAGTAATCTTCATGTTCTTTTGTAGTTCAATCCGTCGTTTTCTTTCCTGCTGTATCTTTGTTCTCATTCAAGCCTCTGTTTTTGTTTTTGTTTTGTTTTTTGTCTCTCCAGTGGCAGCATGATTGGCAGGGACAAGCCACTCTACCTCACCTGAAACTGAAGATCATGCTCTGTCGACAAACACGACACAGACGAGTCTTCTCTCAACCACCACCCAGCCCTGCCCCCCCTCACCCATACCCCCAAAACCCTAATCTGATGCACACACATACAGCACACACAGTTCACTCTCAACATGCAGTACAATTACAGCGGCAACATACAAACACACACACACACACACACACACACACACACACACAAACATCCCCCATCACAAACACCACCACCATTTTTTTGTCAGTGTAATTATTATTTCTCTCAGTTTCTAGAGGAACATGTGACCAGAGTTTTTTTTGTTGTTTTTTTTAACTAGATGACTGCTGTCTGTACCACTTAATGTATAAGCAGTCTTCTTGCTGTTTAAAATTTGCCAAGCACTTATAAAGCCCCCCCTTCCCTTCCTTCCCTCCCTCCTGCTCCCACCCTTTTGTTTTCTATGCCTGCTCCAATGCAGGCTGGGCTGTAGAGCACTCATCTTCTGTGTCACCATCAAAGTCCCCTTAAGGACCCCATCCAGCTTTAATTAGGATGAGAAGGAAAAATACTCTTCCTCTCCTTTAATCATTTTAATTTCCTTCTTTTTTTTCTTTTTTGTTGTTGTTGTTGTTGCTGTTTAATTTATTTCTGGCTAGCAAAATTGTTCTTCTTTTTTTTTATGCCAATAAGTGTTGGGCCCTGTACTGTAGAAAAATATTAACTTCTAGTAGGTTAAGTGCAGGCTTAGATGTTATGGTAGCTTTGCTTAACGGCCTGCAAATTAATACAAGGAGCTAGGGTCGGGGTGAGAAACAAAACAGAATCTTTTTTTTTTTTAAATATTAAAGACCTGTTGAGGTCTACTGAGCTGTCACAGTGTGATTGTAAATATCACTTTTATGGGATCAAATTGGGAATTGGAAGTTCAGATAGATTTGTTTCATCTTTAATATTACATGTAAGTCCTTGTGTGTGTGTGTGTGCGTGTGTATGTGTGTGTGTGTGTGTGTGTGTGTGTGTATGTCTGGACGCTAGAATGTACCCCATTCATGTGCGGTTGAGCATGTTGTGCGTACGTGCACGGACACACACTTGCGTGCAAGAGTGTTTCAGTGTTCGGGTCTCTTTCTCGTGAATTTTAACAGCCTTGTGCAGCTGGATTTCAGAGGAGTATTTCACACTCTCGTTCTTGCATTAAATCTGTGCTCGCTGGTGTGTTTTTTTCCAATAGAGTTTAATCTAAACCTGAATACACAATAGGTGTCCTGCAGATCATTAAATGGAAAGAGCCAGGTGAGAGATAGAGAGGAAGGAGATAGAGAGAGAGAGAGAGAGAAATGCAGTGAGATAAAATCAGATCTAGGAAAAAAAATGATATTGCCTATAAATAAAATTGCAGTGCCCCCCCCTCACACCCCCCTTTCTTATTTTGTCCGACCATAATGTCAATTTTGTCTCCTCGAAATGCAGAAGTGAAGTAATGAAACATTTGAATGGAGCCATCACATCCACATTATGGTGATTTTTCTAAGTTTCTAGTTGGTGTTTGGTTGTGTTGATCTCATCTTTTTAACATTTTGTGTGATTAACAGAAATGCATTTTTGCTGACAGACATCTGTATTTATCACTTCACTGTAGGATAATTTCATTTTTTGTTTAACATTTTAAATTGTGTAAAAAAAAAACTGCCAATTGTAGTTATTTTATTTGTAAAGCCAGTAATGATAAATATTTTAAATGGTTATCAATATAGTGTTTTTGCTAGTTGCCCATCAGCCATTTGACAGGTTTTCTTATTTAAGAGAGAAATTGGATAATTTGTTTTGCTTCTTAAAATGGAGGTGTATTTTTATTCTTATTTTGTTGTTTCTTTCCCTCTGGTTTGATAAAGATGACAACAACCACAATGATTTTCTTTTCTTCTTTATTTTTTACATTTTGGGTGCTGCTCCTTTTTTCCTTGCCAGCAGCATCCCTTTGTGTCACAATGCTTCTTTTATTTCAAACCTGCATAATAAAAAAAAGTTTAAAAGTGATCATGCCTGATGCCCGTTTTTTTTCCTCTGCATACATTTTGTGTCTTTTTGTCCCCGTCTGTAAAAAAAAAATGATCACTCCTTCTTTTTCAGACATGGTATTTTTGTTGTTGTTTTATCCACCAACACCCACATCTTCCTGTATAAAACAGTGTATTTGCACTTAAGAAGATCAAATTTGTATCCTCTATGTATATTTAGCCCAGAGCTCCAATGACATTAGCTAATTAGCTATGGATACAGTGTAGACCAGCCAGCGTGAATAGTGCCAGTAAACTATCTTAACAAACTAGAGAGCAGATGCGAGAACACGTTTGCTTTGCTTGTAAAAGTGGTGCATCGTAGGCGTCTAGTGTGAGATATAGAGAACAGAGAAATGCAATGTGCACACAAAGTCAGGCAACGGTCCAAGTACTGATTTTACCCCAAATGCACACAAGTCTTCTGAGAGACATTTTGAGAGAGAGAAGAAGAAGTAGAACTGTCACAATCCCTTCATTCAATGCTTTCATTCATTTTACATCGCTGCTCTTTCTTCCTCAATATGACTAAATTACCAAATAGATAATTATGGGACAATTGGAAAACCTGCCACTTGGTGATATGACACACATGAAATTCACAGTCATACATTCTTAACACAATGCCAAATATAAGACGTTTTGGGTGCAGTCGCATAGCTTTGTGCCTTTTTTTGTACATACAGTAATGTATGAATATCTGCTCTGTTTTTATTCCCCTCTCTTGGTAACTCTCATATGGTTACAATATTCCACTTCTTCCTCATTTTAGACTCTTTACCACATTCATTTCTCTGCCATCCACAGATATGCTGGCAGTCAATGTCTGGAGTAATACTGTAGTAAATACTGCGAGTAGACAGTATCAATTTGACACTTCTGTCAGTGCCCTTAATCCAATCCCCCGTCTCACAGTCAAAGTCATGAGGCCAGCGGAGAATGAAAAGCTACAATTTATGGTGGAGGGTGCCATTGAGAAGAGGTGAATGCTGCGTTCTTGCTGGTTTTTACAGATATGAAAAATCAACTGCAGCAGCAAAATGGATGATATCAGCAACGGCAGATGGGTTGGCAGATGATGTCAGTTTGGTATCCATCTAGAAGAGAGTAAAAGAGATGTGATAACCACCATAAACTCACTGTCAAATACTGAGTAACAAATCTAATAATTTAGCCAAAACAAATGAAATGGATCTATGCACTAACTTAGTCAACGAGGCCATTAACTCCAACTCTAGTTGAGCTAATGGTAGCTAAAGCTACTAACAATGAGTATAGTGAGCAGTCTGTTTCTTCATTCTGGCCATATATTACAAGTTTCTTCTTTAATAAAGGCCTTACTTAAAGGTATATTCCCACTCAACTAACAGCCTTGGCGTACAAAATGCATTCCACCCAAAATGCGGCATATCAATTAATAAATATCATTTTATTATTTGGTCGGGTTTCAATGCATAATTCAAACGAAAACATGCGTAACAAAAGGGAATTCCGTGGGTAGATTTGTTTTGGATTTCCTACACCTGTTTACTTCAAATTTTTCACCCTTCACTGGCTTAAAATCAGAATTGTTCTCTGTATTCCGCTGTGCTACAAATATGACCGTTATATCAGGCTGTAGAATAGCATTCGTCCTACTGAATAAAAATATTGTGGTTACTTTAAAAATTCTTCGCACGCCTTGAGCAGGAAAATACTGAGTGGGAGTTTACCTTTAAATCAAAATGGAATTTAAATGGTAATTCACCTTTGATTGTCTGGGTTTGAAACCACAGAGAAGAAGTGAAAACAGATTTTCTTGTGTCCATTAGAATCTCTCACTGAGGCTTTAAGGTTGTAACGAAATTATTTTGTTGAGGTGTAATCGAAGAAACAAGTGCCCGGTGTCCTAAAAATGAAACATTTTGGTAGGTTGTTAGACTTTCCCATTCACTTGGCAGAAATCAAGTTCTGCTAAACTGTTTTCAATGCTGTAAATTATGTGCATGCCTGCCAGGCCATACATTTATCTAGTTATTATTTATGTATGCCACTGATTATTAAAATTAGAACCATGCATGTACAACAGGTTGAGCATGTTTGCAGGGTGATTAATATGAGGTCAACCTCAGCATGTGGTCGTGTTTATTTGCAGTCACACACCAAACAGTGGAGAATTTCCACCATCAGCAGGTTTAACAGGTTGATTTAGTATGTACCAGTGAGTTTATAGTGGTTATAATTTTTCTTAAGATAGCACAGTTCACCAGCACTGGTTTCATGTCAGTGTGAATATGAATACAGTTCATCTAACCATAGGAGATCATGGGGTAGCTTGAGCATCTTTGTCCCTTAAACTGATGCTGGAAAGAAGAACAGTGCTATGGGAGAACTTAAGCCTCATAAATGCAGAGAGCACCAAACACACCAAGCTTTTAACAAACCGGCTACCAGAGCACACACACACACAGCGTTACAGTTGCAACTTTGGAGCTGCGGTGGAGGAACAAACAGCAGGAAATGTGGGTGGTTTTACAAGAAATGGGTTTCACTTTAGTGTTCACAATGAGTTGAAGGATTCTTTTTTTAAGTTGACTGCGCTGCACAAAATGAATTAACAAACATAACATAACATTTCCAGCAAATTTAGTGAACAGCAAGTGAACACTGAATATTTTAATTGTCCAGAATTTGTTCTGGAATACTTTTAATTTATCAATCTAGCAAAAGTTGCAAGTTATTAACTGTTTCATAACAAGCGTGTTTGGTGTAGAAGACACCTAACTATACACAAAACTCTGAAGCAAATGAAGGTGAAAAAAATAGTTAATACATAGGAGAAGAGGTGAGAAGATCACTTGTGGTTTCACACCTGCAGATCTTTACATAATCCGGTGTAGATGCTATGACAGTGTTGACAACCATTACATGCTGTTTGGGTTGCCAAATGTAGTATTTCCTGTATGTGTGTGTATATATATATCTATATCTATATCTATATAGATATACAGTACCAGTCAATAGTTTGGACACAGTTTCCCATCCACTTGAATGGGAAACTGTGTCCAAATTTTTGACTGGTAGTGTAGATATCTCTCTCTCTATATCTCTCTATATATATAGAGAGAGAGAGCAATTTATTAACATGTAAAGTTCCCCTCAGATTCATTATGAAACATCAGGTGATGAATAATTTCTCTGTATGACTAGATGACTTGAATGTCTCAATATCAATTTGGCTAGTTTGCTTCACACACCGAAGATCATAGAAAATGATATTAACCTGTGACTTTTTATGTTAAATATAACACATCTACGTTTAAAAGTGATGAAAGCAAAAAAAAAAAATAAAAGTCCTGATTTAACAAGCCTACAGGTGGTAAAATGGGTGAGGTTGGGCTCTTGGTTTTGGCTCTTGGGTTTAGTTTTGATGGAGAGGTCTTGTGGTTCAAGAAATTCCTATTTGCCCAGGAATTATTTTTCATATTTGTAATCAATTTTTAAAGTTTTTGCCTCCCACAGAATCGTCTTTGCTCTTTATTATGTCCTCTCAAAGCCAACATGGCAAATATCCAGTTTCAAATTCTCTAATATTGCTGTTGTTAATGGTTTATTGTTAAAAAGTGAAAATGAATTCTGATAGTTAACCATTACTGTTGTCTTTTTGCTGATGAAGTTACCTACCTTGAGTTACAACATCAAAAATTTGAATAATTTGTATGTGAGGATAAAGAAGTATCACCTGTCTCAGTTCTCAACAGAGCTATTTAGCACCTTTGAGCAGGTTGTTTTGATTTTTTGAACTACAACTTTATTGTTTTGAATCATTCTCTCTCCTCTCCTATAGTGTTTGGTCGACAGTATTGTTGTTCAGGCAGTTTACATTATGCTCCAAGTTTCTATTATGTTGCTTGGTGCCTTGGTATTGCTTGCCAGGAAGGAGAGCAAATACTTTGAATCAATGGAGAAGGTCTACCTGGAAGAGTTGTTGCTCCTCAGCCTAAGCTGGGAACCAGAAACCAGGGCTATCCAGGTGATTAGGGACTAAATGATGATACATTCCAGACGTGTCCTCTCACTGCTGAAAAACCTTTGCGACACTCTACAACACCTGATTGGATCTGCATGCCACCTTTGTGAATAGCTGGTAAATGTACGGGAAAATCTGGCAACTAAAAAGATATTTCTCTCAGGAGTTGGTTGAGACCAAACACAGAGCTAAAAGGTGATTGAATATTGGGCGTGGCATTCCTGTGGCCAGAAACGCAATGTCACTTATGTTGCTCTGTATATGCTGGATGTATAATAGAAAACTGTTTACACACAGTTAATTGTGTACAAGCTCCCCATAGCAACTGATAGGATGTTAAGATGTTGTGCTCACTGCTTAATTCAATGCTCCACAAGTGGCCATTCTTGCAGGTTTAGATTTAATAATTATAGACGTAATACAATGAAATACATGTGTGTATTTAGCCTTCTTGCGATCACGGGCCTCGTCTATCCAGCCTTCCCAGAGTTCCACCATAATCACATGCTTGGAGGACTCTGATGTTTGGATCAAGTTGGCTTGAGTGTAGTTCCCTGCAATGTGTTCTGGAAAAATCAGCTGCTTCCTCAGCTGCCAGTCACGCCCTGAGGCTAGCAGTCAGGTTGAGGCCCTGGGCTCCACCTGGGGTCTTTTTCCCACTCTGACAGAGCTGCTGTTGTGCCTTGTGTAGAGCTGATGTTTGCTTTGCTGGACTCCAGTGCAGATGGTATCAGCTACTGCCTTCAGCACTTGGTCATGGCGCCACCTGTACCTCCCCTCTCCCTTAGCTTTCGGGCAGCAGCTCATGATATACTCCAGGGAACCTCTTCCTAGGTACAGGGGGCAAGCTGGTGTGGTGCAGGTTGGTTCGGCATGGGAGGACATCATTCTCTGTTGTGATCGGAAACTAGTTGGGTTCTTACTTGATATGATTTCCTGAGCAATTGTATAACATAATGACATCATGTATGAACATTTAAAGCTTTTTTTTGTCTAATTCTATTACATACGTGATATTTCAGAAGTTCATAGGTCCGGCAGATTACTTTGCTGTCAGAGGTAGAGAAAGTGATGTGAGCGGCTGATATCTCACTTTTGATCTTTATGGGCATGTGGAAATCGAGTCGAGAGCAGGCATGAAGCAAACAGTGGCCGGTTGAGAGACTTGTTTGATAAGAAGTCTGTCTCTCTTTCTCTCTCATTTGTCTGTGGGCAGTACGGGGCACATCAATGAAGAGAAACCACTGTGCTCAAGGTAAAATAGTAGTTTCTTATATTTCTCCAGCTCAGCAGTTCTGAAGACTTTTCTTGGAAGAGGAGATGAGTCAGATAGAGAACTACACATAACCAGTTTCTCCTCAGCTTGGCAGCTTTCTGTAAAAGTCATGTCAGGCCTCATACTGGAGCCACAAAAATGCGACTAGCCATATGCAGTCATTTCAGATGTTTGTTAAACACTGCAGCTGCTCTATTTAAGCAATATCGCCCACACATGCTGCACCTTATCCTCCAATAATTGCATGCTCGAGAGAGTGTTAGAGAAATGGCTGTGTTTGTGTAATAAGGTTTTGGTCCAGATGTTTGGGATTAAAGGCTTTTTATGAAAATACAATATAGTTTCTCTGGAAGTAAGGTATTCAGTTCTGTCATGTATGTGGAATGTAACCCTATTTAAATAGGCCTGAAGATGTGATTGGGAAAGGATTCAATGGAATATACTTCAACATGTTGGCATGTTGTATTATAGACAGTCGTAGCATTTGGTTGGTGAAGAAGGTCCATGTTCTTAAAATGAGCACCATGGCAACCAAGCTGTGGAACATGTTTTGCCAATTTAAAGAAAAAGTAGAGGTTAAAATGGGCTGGAACGGGTTTCCAGCACCTTCCATAAATAAAGAAGTAAATCTGACCGGCCGTTTTACCGTTAATAATGTAAAAGCAGTTCATTTATCGTGTTTCACAGCATCCTGCCGTTCAAATCAGAAAGTAATGTCACCCCTGGGCCCCGCCTGTAACAATAGGATTGTTTTGAATGTTGTTGCTACACGGACGGATTAGATTTGTGCACCATTAGAGAGACAGTGTGGTCCAAGAACGGGTGATCTTTGTAACAATTATGTTGGC
The DNA here is from genome assembly GCA_037577475.1 of Chaunax sp. Z400. Taxonomy (NCBI): domain Eukaryota; kingdom Metazoa; phylum Chordata; class Actinopteri; order Lophiiformes; family Chaunacidae; genus Chaunax; species Chaunax sp. Z400. The sequence continues at coordinate 23,194,633 of CM075185.1, forward strand.
TCAAAAAAAGATCCCTCTGTGGAAGCGTTATGCTCGTCTGTCCAGTTTGTAGAGTCAAGAAGGACAGAACAAGCTGAAACACTGACCCCACACACAACAGAGATTTATCAGTTCCTCTCAGTGGGCGTTCATGCAAGCTGATGAAGTCAGAGTTGTGAACTTGCAGTGTAGTAATAGTGATAATAATAGTAAAGTAAATGTAAATGTAACTTCACATTTTACTAACTGGATAATTACTTTGATACTCTTTGAAAAGGTATTGCTCAATTTACTCATTTGCTTTTCAAACACAAAACACGTTTATCAAAATAAATACATTACAGTAAATGCTTATTTGAAAATGTGTTCGCTTATTTATCCAGTGACTGAATTATGAAATGTTGACGATACAACCTTGATATGACTGAGTTTATGTAACTAACATTCTAATTTGATCTTTTTCTAAATTTAACTGAACCGTTTTTGTGGTTGAACCTGAAAGTGTGAGAGGTTTGAAATGTTAAACGTAGTCTAAATGTCATTGTGTGGTAGAATATGAATAACATAGTTTTAAGCCAGCTTCAGTTTGAAATCTAACCAGACACTGCAAAAATTACAATATAAAAAATACAGTATTTGGAGTGAGATCATGTTGGCAATAGAGTACAGTACAAACACCATGACCTCTGGAACATAAAAACATAAGCTGTTAGAGCCAGTGGTGGACTCAGGCTGTCTGTGGGGCAGGGGCAAAGTCATGTTATGGTTTCATTTGTACTTGATATTCCAAGATAAACTTAAATGAAAATGCTAATTTTGTTGTGTGGCTAATGCGGTAGAGTCCATTTCTTGAGGTTTTTACATCACTTCATGGTACCACCAACAAGCCAAAGCTCTACTAAACACCACTAGCTGATTCAATCCTGCATCTCTTTTTTTTTAAGTTGAAAAAACAAGTTAGAGGGAGGACAAACAGAACTGTATTTTTCCTCTTTCACCAATTACAGTGTTTTTGTACCTGCAGAATCCAAAATGCTCTGCGCTTGTTTGCAGTTTTCATATTTCAAATCCGATAAATCATCCCATCTTTAAGACTTATCACTTTCTATTTATGCCTGTGAGACAAACTTTTTCTTTCTTCCCAAGGGGCATTTATTTTTGTCAGTTGCATCTGCTTTCATTACAATCAAATACCAGAATATTCTCCTTGTTTTTCTAGAGTTCTCTCATTTTCTGTCTCTCATCCAAGTAATGATATTTTCTGTCACTCCAAAGTGTTTCAATCAGTCTCCCTGGTTTTAAAGAAATTGACTTTAAAGGCTTCATGCAGGTGGAAAAAATGTGGCTTGAATTCTAACTGGGAATTCAAATCAAAGGATCATCCTGAGCTAAATCATTCACAGAGAGTTCCAGTTGCCAGCACTAAAACCCTGATGGCATAGAGACATTCTGTGGGTTTTACAAGGCATTTAATGTTTCCCTCACTGTCCGTTCTTTAGTATTGTCAGTATAGAAGGTAAATGTGTACCAAAAATAACTTTCAATAATGAACAGACCTGCCATGGAGATGTACAGTAGCTGTAGTGCTCCACATAAGTGTGAGACTGGTCTGTATCAGGCTCAGTGCTGCTCAGGTCGGGGCAATTTCAGAGACTTCAGGGACTTTTATGTAAGTATGCACTTCTATATAGGCTATATACTAATTTAGCAACACCAAATACATTGAGAAATGAATCTCAATTATGTTTGTTCACCCAATAGAAGGTTTAAATAAAAGTATGCAGCAGGTCTCAAAATGTTCATACAGAGTGTGAATGCAAAACATTCAGACAATGTATGTCATTTGCTTTCCATGTCTGTTTTTGCAATAAAATGTCCACTTATAACAACTAAAGCATGATGTTAGGTTTTTGTGGTTATTCATAGGCTCTCAAAGCACTTCGTGAAGGTTAGGGAAAGATCGTGGTTTTAAACATACCATAATTACTGAAATAGTTAACGTGACCTGCAGCATGATACAGGAAATACCAACATTTGCTAATCATCACCAAACAGATGAGGTTTATGGGAGTGTCAGGTATTCACCCATAAACCAGTCGAAGACAAATGGAAATTCAGGCCTTATGGTGGAACTACATCAGGAGATTCCCGAAGTTAATAGGATATAAAATATTATATATATATATATATATAATTTCCACTTGCTCTTTACTCCATAGCTTCCCATATGGGAAGCTATGGAGTAAAGAGCAAGTGATAGAGGTGCAGCTTCCGGGGCAACAAGCACCCAGATCCTGAGCCACTGACCAGAGTGAGAGGAGCTCAAAGTTTACTTCTTCTTCTTTTTTTTTCAACTTTTGGAATTGAACAGTGGATTTATTTTGCTAACATTTGTCAACCTGTGTGCAGCAGTGAGCTGCTGTGTAATTTACTGTAATTAGTCTGTCTCTGTCCTTGTTGACTGCTGACTGGAGGGGTAGTGTAACTGAACATACAGAGGAAAGAGGAAAAAGAAGAGACTGGAGGGAAATAATGCTGGTGAGTGATGAGCTCAGTGAGAGGCTGAACTTAACACAAACACACTTACACCCTCGACCTTAGTTTGCTATCTTACGACTAATGAACAGTAATATATTCTGCCTCTTTGACGTGAATAAACAAATTACCCTGGTCAAACTCTAGTAAGTAACAAAATGTGAAAATGAACGACTAATTTCAAATGTATTAAAGAAGAAAGATCGTCATTTCCAGGGGGTGAAATATGCTTTCAATTGGTAATGAACGACCATCAGTGGTCTCCATGAATTGTTTTTTGACACAGGTCAAATTTGAGTGGATTTGTCTGAGATATTGAAATCTCTCAGTACATGTGGTCTGGCATGATTTGTAAACTTTTTTATTTTATTCTTTCAACAATCTCTGGTCTGCTGAGTTCTTAGATTATCAAATCTGGACATGGACAGCTTTAACTCTGTAGTGTGTAGGATTTAGCATGCAGAGGTTTAATATTCATTATTATGTTTTCATTAGTGTATATAATCCCCTGAAAATAAGAATCTACATATGGAGCAGGTCTTCTTTCACATAGTATATGTTGCCGTGCCGTATTTGTACAGTAGCCCAGAAAGGACAAACCAAACATTAGCCCTTTTTCCACAGAGATCACACATTAGCACTGCAAGACCTTCCTCTATGCTGCACTGAACAAACACTGTGTAACACCGCTTCAGTGTGCAATTTTAGGGGCCATTTACATGCCAACCATTTCGACCAAAAATGGAAACCTTCTGTTGCATTTGGCCATCAGTTTTACACGAGAACGGTGTTTCAGGGACTGAAACCGCAAACTTTTGAAAACAGGCTCCAGAGCGGAAACTTTTCAAAACGCCACCGTACCGTTGTCGTGTAAACGGGCAAAACGCAACTCTGGCTGAAAACCATGACGAAACAGCCCCCCTTAGCATATGCCTACTTTACAATTCCTGCCAGCCTTATTCGTGTACACAGACAACAAACAGCCTACTACGACCACAACAACAACAAAAATACAACGTCAGACTGTCCCGTTTTTGTTTGTGCTACAGACTCTATTGAGTTTATTAACACTCCTCCAATGTAGATTTGCTGAACCACCACTGTGATCTTATTCTGTGGTGTGGATTTTGAAAAGTTACACCACCAACTACTACCTTAGCATACATACTGCAGTGTTTTCAATCGGTTTTTTTTGTAGATCCATGTGTACGGGGATCGTTTCGGAAACGATGCCGTGTAAACGCAGAAGGTTTTGAAAGTGCAAACAATAAACTTCTTTGTTTTCAGCAAAAATGTTTGGGCCTAAATCTTCTGGTTGTAGGTTCCATACATAACACACCGTCAAAGTGTCCTGTCTTAATGCCTTGCCAGCTCAAATGTTTACAGAGACGGTCGATTCAGCGCTTTTCCCACTGGCAGCTCAGAGGTGGAACAACGACGAACCCTATTTCGCCTTTGTAACGTTTATACAGAGCAGTGAGGTACAGTGAAGGCACAACTGGCCCGTCTTGAACAGGCGGTGTGGACCAGTGAGGACCTTTTGTGCTTTTAGCGGCCACTGTAGGGGAGGATGGAATCGGCAACCTCACTGATGCACCTAAATCCTACACACTGGACCTTTAAAACATCTCCTAAGATGAAGATAAAGCATGTTATTTTTAACTATGGATAAACCGCAGCATCACCCATAACCTCCAGAACCTATTGATTTTATATTCCCTCTCTAAAGATGGTAATATAGGTGGTAATATGCTAATATGTGAACAACCCAGAGCTCACTAACCACAGTGGGTATTTTAACCATAAATTCATAGTCTAAATATTGCAATTTAATCATTCATTCGTAACTTTAATTGCATTTGTTAACCATGAGCCGGTAATGACTTAAATCCCATTTTCTTCTCACACCCACATAGATGCAGCTCACGGCCTCTTCTGTCTCTGCTTGTCAGTCTCAGATAATAAACACAGGAGAACGTTCTGCAAAGGGCCCGTTTTAATACGTTTCTTTTAAAAGATGGATTATCAAATTAATGGAAACTGCTCAATAAGTGCTGCAGTGAGGAATGCTTCCCACCTAATTGAATTAGGGTTTTCATTTCTGTGATTTCTATGTTTGTTTTTGGCAGCTGCCATCTGTTTGCCAGGGACCAGCTCTATTAATAAGCTATTCAGATTGAGATGGGGCTTTATTCCAGCAACTGTTTCTCACCTCCTCTCTCTCTCTCTCTCTCTCTCTCTCCCCCTCCTCTCTCGCCCCTTTCCTCGCTTCCTCGCTCACTCAAATGATTGTCATGGAAATCATCAGAGGTGCCAAACCACAAACAAAAGAAATAGTTTTAACATACACCTGAGCCAAAAAGAACAGAACTGTAGTCTAATTACGATGGGAACAATTAAGACTGTGCATATTTATTGACAGGGGACTTCACACAGGAGCATATGCTCATGAATACCAAAAAATGAAGGCAGAATGGGATGGGTGGTGGTGGGGTGGTGGTGAATGTCTATATAATGGTGTTGCTATCTAAAAAAAAAAAAGAAGCATTTTAGCCCCATAAAGCATGGGAGGCAAAGAAAAGGTGCAGCTTTGTTTGACAAATTAAACATTTTTATTGTAATTTCCTTATCAGCCATTATGCTTTACGCTCCTTTTGTGCAATGTTTAGACGTAACACTTTTCTAGAAGCAATGTGACCTATTGTCGTTGCCTCGAATTAAAAAAAACTTAAGCGTCCTTTTTAACACCAGCTGCCGATATTAACCCCCATTGTCTCTCTCTCTTCCTTTTTTAATCTCTCCTGTTGACAACAGTCTCCCTTTCAATGTTCCAGGAACAAGGAATTCCAATCTGTGCTTTATTCAGTATTCTGATCACACACCTCTCTCCTCCAGTAATACAAGTCTACTTTAAAATTCATAACTACATTTGGAAAGAATAAAAGGGTGCCCTGATGGAATATTTCCAAGGAGCTTACTTGAGCAAAAATACAATTCGTTTTGGCATATTTAATAACCTTAACCTGGTCTTTAAGACATACAGTAGAATAACAATATTTAAAAAAAATACTGCTATGCCTTAGCATGAAATGAGTAGCTATAATTCTTGCCTCTAGGAGGAGGGTGAGAGAATGATAGAGAGAAAGAAAGAAAGAAAAAGAAGGGAGGGGGTGTGGAAGACAAGAAATGGAGAGAGGGCTTGTCAAAGTTAGAAAGAGTCAGCTCAGCTCAACCCTCATTTTCTGCCTCTCTTCGCCTGCCTGGGAGGCAATTTGAATTGAATCAAACAACCTAGATTGATTAAGCTTGGATGAATGACTGTCCAATGACACAGTATTCAGCTGCAGCCTCACGCCAGCCCTCTGTACATATCTGACATGGTTATCGAGGAGCTGATGTGGAGGTGATTGCACACTTGTTTCTTTTTGCAGTCTGTGTGCGAGGTTGAAACATTTAGCCCAGACTAAATGTTGTCACCAGTTCCTTGAAAGTCCTGTTTGATTCCTGATGAATCCCGCTTTGATCCGAAAGCCTCTCAGGAAGAAAAGCACAATGAATGAGTGTGAGAAAATAGATAACATGCTCCTCCAATTGGAATATGAATTGCTCAGCTCGAGCCTTAGTATTAATCTCTTGCTCTCTTTCCTCTCTCTAGTCCTTTTGTGTAAAGAGGGAGAGAATAGATAGAGAGAGGGAAAACAAGAAATAGAGTATTGAATATCGTGGGATGTCCTGTTCTGAATTAGGTCAGGACCAATCAAAGCTTAAATGCTCTCCCTCTCTCTCTCTCTCTCTCTCTCTCTCTCTTTCCCCAGTGAACACCAATGCTCTCTTAATGATTCTTCGGTATGGAGACACAGAGACCCCTACTGTTTCCAACAGCACATTAAAATCTGTTCGACTGTTCCTGTCCTCCCTCTATCCTCCACTGCCCTCTGTCTGCTATAACACACAATGCAGAATGTGATGTGCCAAGGTCCTTCATGGCATGCTGCTGCATGTGATATACAACCTGCATGTAACCTGTGTGTGTGTGTGAAAACGAGACAGCTGAAAATAATCTTACTCTCTGGCAGTAGTGGAAGATGCATTTTGATGCTTTTTGTTCCTATTTGATTTAGTGAATCAGTCAAGACAGCAGGTAGTTTTACTCTTTTTTTATAATCATTTAGTTTTAAAACGCTGACTGTTTTACTGAATGCTCGTCAGGACGAGGTAAGAGCTGCTTTTCAGACATCTTGTGATTCATTTAAATCCTATATGTAAAATGTGTCTGACAGATAAACAATGACTGCTGATGCTTTCTAACAATTACAGTGTATTCTGTACATTTTTTTTCTTCTTTTGCTGTTTTCCCATATTTTCCTTAGCAATTATTGGCCTGTCTTTTACGAACACATGCTTGTGCCAATCTCTGTGAATGGTGCAAAAGTATTTCAAGATAATAAACAGCTGGTTGCAAAAAGCAGTACAGGTAAAACCAGTGTGAAAATACTTCATCACAAGTAAAAGTCCTGCAGTTAAAATCATACAAAAGTAAAAATGCTGCACAGAATGTCACCTGTTAGTGTCATAGGATATTACGTTTTGTTTTAATTGTACTATTGGATTCTCATTAATGTATTTGTGTGTATGCAGCTGTATGTTAGTTAGTTAAATCAATAAAAATACATATTTTACACGGCCATCAAATGTGTGTAATATTTGACACAGACAGTTATTTGCCTCTAACATGTAGTGAAGTAAAAGTTGAAAGTAGCATAAGATGGCCTTTCCAGTACTCAAGTAAAACTATTTAAGTTTTATGAGAAAATGTACATTCACCACCACACTGAGTCCTTTGATTGTGCACAGCATAGCCTGCTAATCTGTATACATTGTGATGATTCAATCAGACCCTATAGGACAGGTTTCCACAATGACAATTATGGCAACACTGATGATAGTAGCAATTATGCTGATGATTGATTGCTTTATGAAGGAGGCGGTGGAGACAGAAACCACAGTACAAAAAAATATCTGTAAGTGATAAACAACTTTAGTAGTTATAGATTATTTCCCAAAACTGTTGCTTACGTCAGTAAAAAAAAAGTGTAAATATTTTGTCAAATGAACATGCTGGGCTTTTACCATCTCTGATTGTTTCCCTTGCAGTTCTATATAAGAGGACATTTAAATTGTGTCCTAAAAAGGGCATATCCACTATGACTGCTTGTCATTAAAATATTAAATAATTTGTCATTGACTAATGTGTTAGTTTAACAAAGACATCTTTTTTTAAAATTATATTACTGTTTTATTATTCTATAAAAGAGGAGTAAAAATGTCAAAGTTTATCAGATGAACTCATGACAGTTTTTATTGAAGCCAAAAAGTATAGGAAATAAATCCTGTTGTTAGGCGAGCCATTGGGGAAAGGATGAGAGGTGCATGCAGGAGCTGGTGTGCATGTTTTTTGATCTTTCATATAATTATCAAATTTATTAGATTGTAGTGTTGCAAACACACATGATGAATTTACATCGTAGTACTCAGTCACTCCTGGCTCTGATTAACCACAGTTGGATGATCCGAGTGTTTTGCTATATTTCCACCCATTTAAATTTTCTAAATCATTCTCTTATGTATGTTTTCTACATTTGTGAATGTAATGAGGACAGAAACACAAATGTCTCTGGAAGACGATGACAGTGAACTTCATCTTTGCGTATAATGTTGTCAAAGTTGCTTTATTGTTAGCTGTTAATGCAGCTAAAAGGAATTTATTCATCTGAAATGTCCACTTTTACAAAATGTGGATCTGACTAAATAGAATGCTGGACATAAAATCTGGACGGCAATATAAAAATGCAATTTTCATTCATCTTAATATTTATACATTTCTTGATCAGCGTGGATCAGCCCTATATCTAGTCTCTGTTCTTTCCATTCACTTATGTCTGCATTCACTTAATGTTTCTGGACATTGTGGATGTGGATATATGTTTGCTGTCCAGCCATCGACACAAACAAAGGGATAGCAGAGTATATATTCTATCAGGTGCAACATTATCCCTTCGCCCCTTCATTTACTAACATAATATTTTCTGCCAATCCCCCCCCCCCCCCCCCCCCAGCCCCCTCCTCTCCCTCCTAAGTGCCCTTCCATTTTTGTTAATCAAAATATATTCACACAATCTCCTCCTCCTCTCCAGCAGATCTGAGAGGCTGATTGGCAATTTCAGCAGCAAAACCATCGTTGGTGGTGATGGTGGTGGTGGGGGAACGGATACAGCCAATCTGAGAGCTCCTTGCCGTTACCATGGTAACACTCTCAACAAGAGGGGAGAGAGCTGAGAGACAGGAGATATGATCGAATGCTAACACTCCATTTAGATTTGAAAGCTGATATACAACTCACACTTTGTTATTACGAGACTCTCCGGCTTCCATTTGTTGTTCGGGCACACACATGCAAATACAAGTGTGTTTAAAAAGTATATGCACACACACACACACACACACACACACACACACACACACACACAGACTCACACTACTACACAGTACCAAGCAGCATCTGTGCCTCGCTGATAACACTACCCTCATGGCAGTAAATGCATAAAAGAGGGGACTGTTTACGTACTCCTTTTACACGGGCTAGCAGCAGGCCTAACTGTCTCCATCACACCCCCCGCTGATATAAGCATCTCATCATCATCATCACTGCTCTGTCTACTCTTCAGATCTGTCAGGACTTAATAAAACTGACAGACCACCAACTGGGAATGCTAAATAAAGACAGCATGTTGGCTAGATCTGCTGTACAGAGAGGCAGCTTGTTAAAGACCATGAGATATGACATTAAAACCTACAGCTGGATATGAAGTGTATTAGGACTGACCTATAATGACTGAGTTTAAGGCCTAATACAGCAGACAGACAGATATGGAATGTATTTTTCTAATCCCAAAGATGTAAGTCCAATTTTCACTCCATTTTTTTTTCAGCTCTGTGTTTGGTCTCCTCCAACGTCTGAAGGAATATCTAGCTCTTAAACTTGCAAAATGTTCCACTATTTTCACAAACTAGTCACCAAATTTGTGTGTCTGCCCGCACTATTGGGAAAGCTGTTTGTGATCTTTGTGAATGGTAAAGTTGTGAGCTAAGCAATACCTTTTACTTTACAGATTTGTCCTTTGGTAAACGGTTTTAGATTATGTATGCAGCTTTAACGGGTTGGCTACCAATCTGTGAAACAAATTAAAGATGATTTTTAATTTAAAATGTAAACTAAGTGACAGGAGAAAAAATGTTTTTAGATCACTGAGAGGCAAATGAAGAAAATAAAAGAATTAATTAGTGCAGTATCAATAAAGCACATGCAAGGTAAACAATAAAAGTTAACAAAGTTTATTACATGTTTATATACAAACAACCCTGAAAGGCACACCTTTGTTTAAATAAGAATATACAATACATTTTATTCTTTAAAGCAAACAAGGTTTAGTTCTTAATATATATTAATACAATGCTGTTTAGTGTTGGACACAGAGAGAAGTTGTGGATTTTCTGTTGATACAAATAAAGAAAAAAAAATTTAAATACTTGATGATGTGAATATCTTTTAGGTGGTAAATTAACATATTTAAATGTTGGTCAAATGATGTAAAAATGGACCATTGGTGCTTTACGAAGAAGCTTGTTTGTCTTCCCTGACAGACAAAAACACTGTTCTTTAAAATATATCTAAGAGCTAAACTCTGTACTTGTGTTGTAGCTTATCCATGAAGTAGCTTAGCTGGACTGGCAACTGTGAAGACAACACTTTGTCAGCTATCAGCGCATGATTATATCACAACCTTTGTCGAAAAATCAGAACGTCTTCATGTGTAAATTAAATGAAACTATAGAGTCATACTGTCTGACTAAGGCCCTCTAGATTCAAAGACAGGCTCACTTTTATTAGGAAAATTACAAGTTTTATCTACTTTGTTGGTTAAGCCAAAACACAATTAATATAAAGGCTTTCATAATACACTCTGTTAGTCATTCTCTTTGTTAGGCCATGTATTATGAGCACACTTAAAATAGGAGGAGGGAGAGGAGAGAGGAAAATAAAATTAAAAACATGCTCAGCTGCAATGAAAAATGATTTTCCTAAACAAAAGGCACGCAGTCTCTTGAAAATTCTGAGTAAAGGCAACTGAAGCATCCGCATTAAGAGTGTTTTATCATAGTTGCATTCTGTGCAGTCATGTCATTCTGTCACTCCACTGAAGCTGCCTTTATCAAAAAAGAAAAAAAAACGTTTGTCCAATATCAATCAGGACATTTTGTGAAATAACTTTTGTTATGACTGCTCACGGCACATAAAGCAAAGATTGAAAGATGAAAAGATGCTCATGACAAAGGCCTGCAGTGACTCATGAAACAACAACAAGAAAACTGAACAATGGAGCACAAAACATGAAATGTTTGGGACTTCAAGCTTAGAAATATTAAGATGCAGGCTGTCATATTCACACAGTTTGCCGTCATTAAATGCCATGACCGACCCTAACACATTTGACAGGTGTCAGATCCCTTTAACGGCTGCTACGCCATCTTTAAAACATCTCTTTAACCTTACAACTACAAGTTTGACAAATGTCCATTAATGTGGCACTTTTCTTTTCATTCCCCTACAAAGACCAGGTGGTGCCTGACCAGAGATGATCATTTTGGAGGCCTATAGCGAGGCTGAAAAGAAGGGGCAGGTCAGTATCTTTTCCTGAGCCACATCCTCTGGTGGGTCGGACTCTTCTGGGCCGTGTGTGTTTCATTGAATATTCCTATTGTTGATGTACTGGATGGCCGTTATCATGCCAGGAGGCCAAGCCGCTTGACCTTCGCAGACAGGAAAGAGTGGATGATGAAGACTAAAGTCTTGGGGCAACAGTGGAGGTCCAGTTGCTAAAAGATGTGATAGTTTGAAGAGCAGGAAATGTGAAGGAGGAAAAAAAAAGAAAAAGCTTTGTAATATCACATTGCATCCCACTCCATTACATGATTGATATCTTTGCATGTTGTAAGATCACATTTACAATAACAAAGGATCATAGAAATGCTAAATGATCATTTCTACATGTTATGAATATACATAACACACAGGTTAGTATTAAGTGAACGAATTGATATTTTTAAACATCGGTATTTTGTCAAAATAATGGTGATTTTAACGTCAAAATTCATTCTTGTCCTTGATTAAATTAAGTAATTATTCAAGACTTGTTAGCTTTAGTTCCTGAGAGTTTGTGAGTGAAGGAAATCGAACTTTGAAATATTCAATATACCAGCTGAACAATATTAAAACTGGGAAAATACTGAGAAATCCAATGAAAACCTACTATTTCTGCCTCAGGGCCTCCAAAGTCAAGGAACATCATCCGCACTCCATCGTCTGAGGACATTTTTAGGCGCTCGAAGGGCTGCTGGAGCAGAACACTTTTCCTGACACCCATTTCTTCTGTGAATAGTGTGAAACCTTCATCAATGTGCACACCCAGGGTGCACTCCTTCCCATTCCAACTACAGGCTGTCAGGATAGAAAACAAACCAGGTTACACACTGCTGGAACAAAGGAAGGCAATGTAATGATTTTACAGCAACCGGCTGAAGTGGCTCTCAAATAAATGTGGATTTTTTTTTGTTGTTGTTGTGAGCTCAGTGTTTCGGTGTTAACACAGAGCACACAATTCTTGGAACAATTGTCCTAATTCTGATACCAAAATAGACCATTTTAATTTTTAGGCTGAGAGTCTGCTGCACCACTTCAAGCTACCAGCAGAGGACAATGTAATAACATTACTGTACTTGAAACTGTGGAGTGGTGCCTACCTCACAAAGCAGGATTAATACGTTTCCAGAAGAAACTTTGATGGCTAAAATGCATAATCTGAATAAAGTATAAATTACTCATAGATTTATAAGATACAGCCGTACTTATAAAAAAAATGTTTTATCTCCTCTCAAACACGTCAAATAAATCTATTGGAAAAGCTTCTCATTCCAAAAATCAAGTTCAAGTCTTACAAACAAATAGCTGGAAGAAATCGCCAGAGATTGAGGACATTACGCTCAAGACTACAGCTGCTACATCATTATGGAGGAAACAAACTGTAACTGCTAATTCTGCTTTGTGAGACAGGCTCCCATTATGCTGTTATATGGAGATGTTTGCGTGTTGAATAGAAACCACGTCTGGAGCCTGAGCAGTAATTGTTTGGATTATATAGATCTGAAGTGTATTCATAGAAATGACTGAAGAAATCGATTAATAATTAATCATCTGCAGTTTGATTATCAGTAGATCAGAAATGTAAATGTTTAACCACAAAAAAAAAATCTTCATAAACACAGCAGCTATGATTTGCTTGCCTTGGATTAGTCAGTGTCTTAGAGTGACGGCAAAGTAGCTTAAATGTACTATTGCTACAAATATTTCTTTATGAACCTTATTTAGCAATTACAGATTAAAAAAAACTCCAAGTGTGTCGTATTTGATAAATGGGTTTTTGAGACCTCTACATCATGTACAACACAATCAGATACATGCAGTGAACGGATAATCCACCAGAGGGTAAAATGCATGCAACAGAGGACCTTCAAGTGAGTCATCTAAAAGGCTGTTGTCAATCAATGACCCACAGGTGGTCTTGTGTGGATATTTTTTTTCCAATTTTGAAAAGGTGATAAAAACATTCAAATTGTTGGTGATACTTCAATAGGAGCATTTACTAAATTGAGGCAATGTATAATTACTTAATATTTCGTAACCTATTTTATAGTAAAACCGTGTTGAAAATGTGTGTATCAAATTAGATACAGCAGGTTTATAAGATATATCATATCTGTAAATCTGTAAATCTGTAAAATAAATCACCAAATTAAAGAAGAAACACACAATAATTTGTTTTTGGTGTGGTTTTTTTTTTTGGGGATCTCAAAGAGCAGTGTTGCAGATGCCCTGACAGAGTTTGGAATTACTTGAAATTTTAAAAGGAAACTCAAAGAGTTTGCGAGGATTAAAAAACGTTATGTTCTGTATGTTTTTGTTGGCTTAAAAAAAAAATGCTGTGTGCAATACATTGTAGAAAATGTCGGATGTATCAAATATGATACAAAACAAAACTCATATACGTTATTTAAAACATTTTCATTTTAACAAAGGGTGACTCTACTTGGTTATGTAATTCTAGGATAGTCCAGTTTAGTTTTCAATATGAACTTTCCACTTGTGGGTGATGAAACCTGTGTAGCAAGAACGCAGACAGAACTGCCTGTCAGACAAATCAATGTACCCGTGGTGACCTCCTTGATGAGCTCAGCAGCGCTGTGGCAACCCTCCACCAGCAGATGAGTCCAGGTAGACAGCTCCTTGGCAGAATCCACCCTGAACACATGGGTCTCCACGCCTTGCATGGTGCCAGAACGTAGCCCAAACGAAAGGTCAGAGTCCAAGAGAGGAGAACTTTTTCCGGGGCCAGAGTGGACCAGTCTGAAAGGGAGACAAAGACAATGTGGATGAGAATGAGGGCAATTATGATCAGTTAGGAGCAAATGAAGGTGTTTGCATGTTTGAATGTTATGAAGAAGAGAAAAGTGGGACGTGGAAAGCACAGGAGGGGAAAAACATAACTCATAGGTTCTGGTTCCTCTCATGTTTTCCAAATGAATGTGACGAATTATGTGGCAGAACGTCAAATAGCCTAGTTATGGAAAGAGTGAGCATGTATCCTTGGACTGGGCCAAAAACAGCCCTGGAAAAGTCTGTTAACTCAGAACTGGGCTGCTCAGGGTGGAGGAAATCTATTAAGTTCATACAATCTAAATGTGCGTTACGTTATCTGAACGTGTTGGTGTAAAAACAGAGAAGAGGAGAGATCACACGTATTAATATAGTACTGTATGTGGTGTATGTATACATGCATGTGTGTGTGTGTGTGTGTGCATGTGAACCTGGTAGCAATGAGTGGGTGACTCTTGGTGGGTTTGTTGAAGCTCTCTTTGCTCTCAGGCAAGGTGGGATAAAGAAGCAGGTCTCTGTCGGTCAGCACAGCCAGTACTGGTTTCTCTGGACCCTGGGTCAGCTGCACACACACACACACACACACACACACACACACACACACACACACACACACACACACACACACACACACACACACACACACACAGAAATTTTACTTCAGAAAGATGTGAGGAAGGGGAATAAAACATATAACATATACAAAAACAAAACAAAACAAAACAGAGCATTACCAAGGTAATGCAGGTCTGCAGATCTTGCAGATTGACAAATGCACGCTTGTTTTCTTGCATACCTGCTCTGTAATCCAGCTCAGATGTTTCACCTCCACACCAGGCTGCATGGTCTTCATCTCCTCCTTCACTCGTGGCAAAAGGTTGGCAGCGGCTGCCTGGATGGCATTGTACCAGGACTGGGCCATAGCTGGGTCTTTCGCTCGCAGGAACACAGAGTTCTTTCTGCTGGATGAAATCACCTCGAAATACCTGACCGAGGAGATGAAAGGAGGAGAGAGGGAAGCGGAGGGCAAAAGAGGACAAAAAAAAAAGGGAACAAAAGAGGCCAGTCAGACAAATATCAAAGACAGAAACGCTTGAGGGTGAAGAGGACGTTTCAGACAATAACTAGAGAACATGTGAGGACAACGTGGAAGAGGTCGCCTCTAAAACGCTCAACTGAAAATCCAATGTTACCGACAGATGTTCTAACATGCAGTACCTGTTTTCTGTGTCCGGGGGGCACTGTCTTCGTGACACCTGGCACATCTTCAGCGGGATGCTGCGGGGTTCCCTCACCTCGGCCGGTGAGAGCTCAGTGCCCCTCTGAGGCGTGGAGGGGGGAGAGTCCCAAGGCGGGGGAGCCCCAGGGGACCCCGAGCTTTTAAAGAAGGCCGACATCTCCTTGATGTATTTCACTGAGGCGGAACGAGAGTGTGAGAGAAAGAAAGAGAATTAGATAAAACTGGCAGGCTGAGGGAGGACAAAGAGAGAGGAAGGAGAGAAAAGGGATGTGGGGAAATTAATTTGGAGCCTTCAGGTTCAGAGGCAGACATTCATTTGTTAAGAGTTCTCTGTCACTTAGCATGTCACAGCTACTATACAGAGCTAACGCTGATTCATCAAGAAGATCTGGTAAAGTGACAACCCAGATTCTACCATTTTAGATCTATAATCTAATGAGGTATTCGTGTTTTTTACTTTGTATTCTGTCATGCACACTAGAGACAAATATTTACTTTACAAGTTCTTCAAAAATACTGCTTTTGTTGTTGTTTTTTTCCTGACGACTGCAATATTGCAGATACCTCTTTTTTTGTGTGTGTGTGTGTGTGTGTGTGTAACACACACCCATACGGACACACACAGAAACACACATGACCTCAGCTCCAGTCCAGCAGGCTGTGGTATGGCTTTGGCAGAGGTAGCCACTGCTGGAGTAAAAATAGCCCAGAGGACATGGCAAGGCATGAGGCTGAAGGCTGAAGGCAGAGCTCTGGTTTCACTGGCCAAGTGTGAAGCGCTGTTCTTCCACAGCACAAGAGGCACCGCCTCAGAGGGAGAGTTGAAGAGTCACAGCACACGACAATACAGCTGTTTGTTAGAATATCAAGCAGGGAAGATCGTGTCTGGGACAGAACAGGCTCCTTTTTGTGGTTTCCTTTGTATCAGGAGGTGCAGAGCGACTCGAGAGACTGAAGAGAGGGTCAAAAGGGTTAGAAGGTTTCAGAGGAGTTTCAGAGGAGAAGCTTTGAGCATCCCCTGATTTCCCTAGCTTTTAGCTGTCACCCAAAGGTCTCTGTTGAGGAGGGGTGTCATGTTGCCTCTGTTCATGAGGGACACAACCGCTACAAATGTAATGCTCAGCCCGTGAGGAGAGGTGTCACAGGATGTTATGTATGATGAGCAAGGTGAGAGATGGTTCCCTTGTTATCTCATCCCTGGAACAACAGTTATCAGATTTCAAAGTCGGTCTAATCAGTTCTTTAAAATCCTTGTGATCAAAAACCTATGAACAACCATGTGCAGACATTTAAAATGTAATGACATCATGAACCTGTGTGCCTTTACTGACATAGTGACTGCTTTTATTCACATGTGAAATTTTGGCAAAATTGGCCCAAAGTAAGAAAATTGCCAGAACATTTTTTTTCAAACGTGATGCAAACATTAAAAGCTGGCAGAGCATTGAGGGATTACAGAAGGGGGGGGGGGGGGGGGGGGGGGGGGGGGGGGGAAGGAAAGGGCATGGACCTAAACATGGAAAACTGAAAACACAGCAGCTCCTCCAACTCAACTGAACATTCACCCTCTTCATTTTCAGTCTGGTTGTGGAAAAGTTTCAGCGTCTGAAAGCTAAAACTGTCTCACCGTCAAGGGTTTTTCTTGACAAACTATGACAAATCATAGATTCTCTCACACACACACACACACACACACACACACACACACACACACACACACACACACACACACACACACACACACACACACACACACACACACACACACACACACACACACACACACACACTGTCTTTCACACTCACTCTCTTGGCTGCTTCAACAGCATCCTTTCTCATGTATGGTCTAACATTATGGTTTCCTGGGAGAAACATTTACAACACGCACACATCCTGTGTTTAACTCAAACACTTGCACGGGTGAGCACACACTGAAACACACCCAAAGACGCACACATAGTAATGCATGTCCAGAAACATGCTTGTGGAGTTGTGTATCGAGCCCCGAATCCTTTTTTTAGGTACTGTACTCCGTAGCACAGAGTACAGTAGGTAATTTATGCTCTTGTTCTTTTACAGATGAATCATGCCTTAATAGCTACTTCTGGTTTATTTAGGGATATTTATGTGATGGAATCATGTGTGTATAAATAACATTCAACATTTGAGCATTCTTCTGTGTTAGTAGGATAAAAGAGAGGGTTTGTATCCCTCAAATTAACAAGGGAAACGTTTGGCTTGGTTTTGTATTGGTACCAAAACTCAGGTTTCATATCAGTACTGGTGTCCCAGTAGGGTATCTGGATGTATGATCTAGTTGGCATAAACAGTCACACGCACCTAACATGACCCAAATACATTTGAAGGCTTCATCAAAGTTTATTTTCTGCTTTTTTTGTAGACAAAAGCAGACATACTGGGGATGTGCATATACTGGGAACAAGTATCTAGCAGTGAGCAACCAGTATGTACCAGTTTACAACTAGCTGTCAGCTTGCATATATCATGATTCATGGAAATGAGGTTCTGTCCATTTGTTCTTGTGACAAACCATAACGTCTGTAACACGGGGCAGCAAACGGCTTACTAGTTGCTGGACCAAGCCATTCAGCCCTGATGTGGTTAATCTCCATACGGTGGGCTCGGTTACAAGACTGAGGATGGAAGTGGGATTGCTTAAATCGTTATTCTAAGTGGAAGCCATCCTGAACCAACGACTATACTGAAAAAAGATGTCTCATTCCTCTTGTGGGTGGCAGCATAGTGCCGCCACACAGGTAAAGACTGGTATTCCAATGATGACTATCCGTATGTAATAAGGGTGTGTCAGTCATGTGCTCCACTCTGCATATTAAACACTTTGCTGGGAGAAAGTCAGGTGAGAAAATGCAAGCACAGCTGTAGGTGTGAATATTCTCAGAGGCCATCACTCATTATTATGTAAAAGTGAGTTTGTGTCTGCCTGCTGCACAAATTACACAACCAAACAGGCTGGGAAACGACACCAATGGCACCAGGTGTAAGGATATATTTACTCTCCTAAAGAAGCTTCCAAAAAAAGTGATGCGGAAATGATTACATTTGTGTTCCAGAGATTAGAAATGTTGGGCTTTTAGCTGTGGCCCCTGAATGACTAACCGATAGCTTTCAAACAGAATGGTGAATGAAGAGAAGACAGGGATGGAGAGTCCAATGGGAGAAGGAAAGGAATGAACAACATGGGGGGGAAAAAAAGAGAGTAAGAATAGCGAATAAGAAATAGTGAGACAGACGATACAGAGAGATTAAACGTACAGCTAAGCTCAGGCAGAAATGTTGCCATGAATACCAGTGGCGGCACATTCAATACAGAGCTAAAATTAGCTGAGATGGCACTGTTATTACTTTAGCTTATCTGGCAGCCAGTGAAACTACTTTGGTACAGTGTGTGTGTGTGTGTGTGTGTGTGTGTGTGTGTGTGTGTGTGTGTGTGAGGGGGTTTCTTTGCTTTTCCAGCAGAATCTGCCACTAAGCTTTTCCTTCTAAAGTCTTTATATTGAACCTCACAAATCCTGACCAGACATTTTCAGCCACTTCACTTAACTGCGGTCTGGAAGGCTTTTTCCATCCCAACTCTCTCTGGACAGTCCAAACGGCCCAACACACACGAGTTGACATTTTCAAACTGTGCCCATTGTGTTGATTGTCCCGACATACTGTACATACACCCCCATGCCCACCCACTCTGATGGTTTATGAATCCTGAGAAATAATGTGAAAGTTGTCCAATCACACCACCAGCAGGTTGATGCACTTGACAATAATTGCTTCTTGACTTGGTGGTCAAGAAATTTTATTGGTTAAATAAACAAGCCACCCCACTCCGCCTCCACCAGTGGTTACCATGGGAGCAGCTGGAATGTCATTGGCCAGTCAGTGACCTCAGAAGCATGCTGTTGGCTCTGTAAACCATGTCAGGCGAAGAATGTCCCAATGTTACACCACCAACGAGGAGAGATGTCTTGGGCCAAAACAACCTCATAAAATAACAATGCAACACTATGGAACACTTACTGTTTTCATTCAGTATAATGAGGTCAAGGAGGGTAAAATAAAATAAAATGCAGTCTACAGATCATGCACTTCTAAGAACAGGACAACGTGCAGCCTTGCACTTGGTCGATGCAGCCAATTTGAGCTCATTTAGATTACATCGGTGTATATTTTGGTAAATTAGGGACAGATATTGTCGTACAGAAATGCCATACAGCCTGCAGACTCAGATAACCTGACCTGGCCACCGCTGCCGGCCTGCCAACCAGAGAGCTTTGAGGATAAAGCCCGAAACACTCAGTGAAGGCTGGGCGCCTCCTGAAGACCTCAACGCATCCAGAGGAAGTAACCAACCACATCCGGCTCCACCGTCAACCACAAGTCTCCCACAAAGTCTCCCACAAGCCAAAATGCCATCAGGATAGTGTAACTACCAAGGGATTGAATCATCTAGTCCTAGGAATAACTAACTAAACATTCAGGCTAATTTAGAAATGCCGTTACGAAGTTTGTCCACCATGGAGCATAAATAGGTTCTCATGCTTTTCCAGAGGCCAAATTTAAACTTCCATTAATTTACTCTTTTGACCCACATACTGTAGTAAAGCTGTAAACATGACGGTGACGTATCATCATCGCATAATGATACTGAGCAACATTAGCATTCATTTGGAGGTTTGGAGTCTGCTATGTGCTGAGTGTCACTCTTACAGTAGTTTTTAATCCTCACAAACTGCAGGTGGAAATCTTGCTAGTCGTTAGCTTCCTCTGTCCGTTGCTCAATACGAGGTTTAACTCAGATAATTAATTCTTTGTGGTTTCGTCACTGTAAGCAACAACTTTCATGGCATATATTAGTAACATTTTACTTTAAAACTTCAAATTCCACATCATGTGCATACAAACATTTAGATAAATGATTCACAACACTATAATGTAATTGTAAGCAGACATAATTGTTTCTTAATGTACGCTATTTGTCAACAATAGTGTGCATTACTCTGAAGTTATATTTTATATTACAGCAACTTTATTTTATTATAATCATTCATTATCTGTTTACGGGGCGGCGGCACAGTGGTGCAGTGGGTAGCACTGTTGGGTTCAAATCCAACTGAGGACGTGGGACTTTTCTGTACGGAGTTTGCATGTTCTCCCCGTGTCTGCGTGGGTTCCTTCCTGGTTCTCCGGCTTCATCCCACCACCAAAAGCATGCATTATAGGTGAATTGCTGACTCTAAATTGACCGTATGCTGATTAGAGGGATGTAGAGACTCATGTATTTTTGTACTCTGACTTACAAACCTTCATGTGATGTCGATGACGGGTTGGAGGCATGTGTGTACGCGTGTAAAATTAAACTGTGTACATCCTGCGTGCCCCTTTCAGTGATCTCTGTGAGCTCATGTACGCGGTTGTGTCCCCAGTGTTTCACTGATTAATGTGTCTCTTTCTGCAAGCACCAGTCAGCCAAAGAAGATTTCACCTGTTCTGAATGATTTAGATAAGTTCATCAATCCTGTAGCCCATCTCATTAAATTCATGTATAAATGCCAACCTCAGTGAGTGTAAGGTATGGTACGAGAGAGAGAAAGAGGGGAGCACATGAAATCAGACTTTTAATCTAATTCACACACTGCCAAAGCACAGATTTGATTACTCTGCATAGTGTGTCAGGAGAGTTAATTATCCTAATTCAACGAAGTGAAAGTGAAAGAAACTTGAACAGGATCTGGCAGACGACAAGAACACAGAGAGGGAGGTTCGGCTGCATATTTCTCCACTTTTTTCTTTGCAAAGTTTTTATTTTTTAATTTATCTTTTTTTTTCCATTTTGGGTCTGGAGATCTCGTTTCTTACTTAACTGCAAATAAACTCAATTTTCCATAACAGACTTAAATGTATATTTGCTTAGTGGGATTCAAAGCAGTGTCTTGCTTTTTCAACCAATGAAAATGTCTACAGATCATTTTCATGACCTAACTCCACACTTCCTTTTTAGGACTGTGTCTATTCTGGATAAGCTCCAGCTGTATGCCATAATCATTCTGGTATCAAGGGGGAAAAAAAAGCTCCTGCTTGTTTTGCATTTCTGTAAACCAATCACAATCATGTGGGTGGAGGCAGCCAAGGACGTAGAGACAATGTCCTTGCAATAGTGTTTGAGGGGAACTTGTTATGCTGGAAACATTTGCACATAGGGAGAGGAGAGTCCTGGTGTTAAAATTATTAAATGACAAAAAAAAAAGGATACTTAAAAATAGCGAAGGACTTTAATCATCTTGGAGTCTTGTTCATGAGTGATGGGGAAATTGACAGTGAGCTGGACAAGGTGGTTTGATGTAGCATCAAATGGAGCCAGTTGAGGTAGTTCGGGCATCTGATTAGGATACCTCCAGGGTGCCTCCCTTCGGAGATTTTCAGGGCATGTCCAACTGGGAGCAGACCACGGGGTAGACCCAGAACTCACTGGAGGGATTGCATATCTCATCTAGCCTGGGAACACTTCAAATGTGGTAGAAAGTATTGCTGAGGAGAGGAAAGTCTGGAATACCCTGCTTTAGCCTGCTTCCACCGTGACCTGACCCCGGATAAGAGGGGTATAAATGGATGGATGGGTTAGAAAAAGAAAAGCAGGTCTGTCTTGTTGCATGATCCATATAAAAACTAGCCTGGAGGAGCAAAATGCAGATCACAGAGAGGGAGATAATACTGGCTGAAATAATTGACCGTATACAATAGGCAATATAGCAGTTTACAATTTACAAATGAAAACATGAAACCCACGGCAGCCATGAAAGCTGACAGCAAACAATAAATTTAGGGTTGGCTGGTACATCAGCAGATTTTAGAAAAGCTGAAAAAGTCATTTTTTGTCTTTTGTTTGCATTTATTTATTCATTCTGAATAAAAGCTGCATACACATCTTCCCAGGCATATTTCCGACTGCCGCCCCCTCCATTCCTAACATGCACATGCTGCAAAACACTGTGAGATGGTTCAGTGAAGTCTAAGCCAGTAATGAAGTGAGAGAATGGCACAAAGACTGGGCCACCAATTTATCCGGGGCCCTGGATCAGGGTAGTGGGGTTCAGGGGGGGGGGGCTGTAAAGTAAACTTGATGCCACAGAGGGAGAGAGGGTCCGAGGAGAGCTGTGATTTAATAAAGCTATGTTATTTGTGGGTTAATCCGTTCCTTTGTGAGTGTAAGCACAATGTCCTGACAGGCCAGCAGCTCTGAAGGAAAAGGAGCCGTGCTTTGTGTCCGGAGGGTTTAAGGTTTCACAGCAGGGATGCTGCGCAGACACACCTTATAGTGGTTATACTCTGAATATGTCCATCGGTAATTAGATTTAAATAAGCACACTGACACTGACTTTGTGGCTCCTTCTAGGCTGTTTCTGGTATTGCAGTGTTGCATCATGGCAACACGTTTGGCACGCTGCAAAAAAAAATGTTTTAGATTAATTTTCTTTTAATGAAACAAAGCCGGTAATTCAACATTTATACTGATGTGCTGACATCGTCAATTTTACACACATACACTAAAGTAACACTAAGGACTGAAGCAAGAGAATAATAAAACTATTATGGCACGATACTGCAGTATTAATTTATGTGCTACTTTTTCCAAATGACTTGGATGGCTCCATTTGTGGGTTGTTTTTTTTAAAACTTGAAACAACCAGAGCACCAGATGGGTGGGATATTTATCAGAAACTGTGAACAACACTCAACAGTGTACACGCTTATGTCCTGGAAAGACCCATACATGTGCTGGAGGCGATAAAACATAAAAAGCATTCTGAAGCATGACTTGGCCCACATCTGGTGCATATGTATGAATACCAGACCAAAGGCTGTTCAGCCAGAAAGACCTCAGAAAGAGAGCAGAACATCTACTGAATCGAGATCAAAGAACACGGAGCCATATATTCTAATATTGCTCCCACTGATGGAAATGTATTTTTCACTTTTATTTTCCAATATAAACTTGGACATGAGTTGAATTTGTAAGTCCGTTTGTGTGTATTAGCATCAATTGTAGACTGTACATTTCTTTTTCCTTACAGAATCATATTTACAACTTTTCTCTCATTCCTGTTTCACAAACACATTGACTCAAGATTAACTGAAACACACAATAGACAGTGGAACTACCGAATTGAATAGAATCTCGTTTTGTGGCTATTTAATCAGACTCAATAGACCTGTGCTCTTCACTGAACTGCTTTTTAAATATCTGTTATTTCAATGTGTCTGTGGAGAACGGCATATATACCATATATTCTGTAGCATCTATCTAGATAATGATATATTTGAAATTTAGAGAAAGGCCTTCATCTATTTACTCTTAAGTAAGTCATTGAGGAAGATTCTTTCTTGTTAATCAAGACAATGGGACCTGAGGAAGAGCTTTGTAAGAAACTGGAGGGATGTGGCTGAGGGATTCAGTCAGGCTTCAAGGGTGGAAGGTTTAAGTAGTAATTATATTGTCACAGAGGCGAGAACCAGGAAGTCTTAATTGGGTGATAAAGTATATGCATGTCTTTGGCAAAACGTAATGTTAGAGTGGGAACTTATGACGTATAAAGCAGGGCTTACACACCACCACACTGTTGAAAGGGTTCTCCAGTCATACACGCAGCTCCAGTATCAACACTGGTTGGATTCATACACGTTCACCTTTACTGGCATTTCCAAAAAGTAGGAATATTTAGGAAAAAAGAAAATCTGGTTGAGAAGCTGATCAGTTTTAAAAAGAAAAAAAAAACACATGTATGATTTAACACACGTTCACACTTTAAATTTGACAGACATGTCAAATGAGTTGTAGCTTCAGATGCTGCAACAACAACGATCATTTATGTTTATTACATGTCAAACTTTGCCGAACAGGTCTGATGGAATCTTCACAGTAAACTGTATCAGAGGAGGAGGTACAGGAGGTTGTGTAATTGCCCATACTTTTTGGTTGGTGATGAGGTTTTCGATGACGTTTTGTGGAGGGGTGGATCTTTGGCCAAGGAGGACTTGATTAAATTTCAAGGCGGATCCAGGTAAGGATGCGGATTCTGGATCACTGTCACTTTCTTTAACATTGCAAGATCAGGCCTTTTTTTTTAACAATTACCAATATCATGAAAAAAAAACAAAAAAAACATGTAACACCACTATGAACAACTGGATCCAATTCTGGATCATAAATCCAGAGCTGAGACATGATGATTTATATTCGAAGGTAGGCACTCTTTTCATTTCAGCAGAGCATGAGCATCTTTTATGCATCAAGCTGTCCAGATGAATGACTGGACTCTGTTCTGGTTTGGTGTTCCTGGCGAGGGCGTGGTTTATCCACGCTTCACACACAGACACGCAGAGCAAAGCAGAGTTGACAGGTTGAATGACAGTAACCCGAGTTGAGGACGACGTCGGTACGTTACATGCAATAAATACTTCCCCAAAACCAAAGGTGGATAAACATTGACCCCCAATGTCCAAACCAGGCCAAAATATCTGAATTTTCGAACGTGCTGCTACGCCACCTGCCGCTACCCAACCTAAACCTGGTATCAGTGGCGAGGACGCTAATAGCTCATCCACTGCTGAGGGGAGGGAAGTTAAGTCCTGCCACGAGCACTGACACAGCTGCACCCAGCGACAAGCACGGGAAGACAGGCTCCACCTGGCTCTACAAGACAGATGTAGGTAAGGTTTGGTGTAGAAGTAAAATAAAAATGAACAGTTAATTACATTATGCATTTTGAAGCACTCAGACCACAATTAAAGTCAAGGCAACAGCTACACCGAGGCCAGGATGATGAAGGGACCCGATGGAATACATTAAATGTAAAATAGCCTACCTATTCACTGAAAATATTTATTAGCATAAACAGAAGGATATTTCAGAAACACTATGAGATAGTACTTTACAACGTACTTGGACAGCAGTGTATAAACTATGTCATCTTATTTTACAATCCTACACCACTTTAATTTTTATTTTATTGTACTTCTTGTATTCTTAGTACTAGGTACTTCCATCATCAGCTCGTGAGAAAATTATGTTTAGCACTTGGCTGGTCGGCACTAGAGGACATTTCACTTAGCATGGTCAAGCGGGAAAATTGTTCTCGTTTAGGCCTGCTGTTGAATTTATCATGTTTCCTTGCGATCGTCGTTTGTCGTCTCCAACACCCTAAAATCGCAAAGTGCAAAGGGGCCTTGAGAAATTAGAGCACGGTTTAACAAAGGAGCCACGCAAAGAACACACCAAGGCCATGCTGCTACCACGAATAGATGGCTTAAACACAAACACCTTCTTTCACATCAATGACTGGGTTGACGTAGCTTCAGGCCAAAGACCCAACTGAGAATTTACTGTTTGAAACTGTGAATTAAGAAAATCTCACTTGCCTCCCTGGCTACCTGTCTGGCATGGTCCAAAAGAGACATAGGCCACCTACACTCTGCATTATCAGCACAAGCAAAATTAGTATGTTTGTGTGGAAAGGATCGTGCATCATTCATGAACACAGTCTATTTATATTATGTGTGAATAGGCAACAGGACTGAGGCATGCTGCTTCAATAATAGAATCAGAATATGCATATAATGAGTCTCAGACAAAGAATGACTGGAGACAGGCAGACTTTGCTGGCAGCATGCTATTTCGCAATGAGGAGCTTTAAACTAAAAACTCCTTACATATATTAAGTTCTATAAATTACTCATTGAACTAGATTTGAATTAACGTGGGATAGGGCTGGGGTATCTCTGCTGGCCCCCCATTTAAAGACTATATTCACAGATGTCTTTGAAGAGGTTGATACGTATAAATAGATACATATAAGGGAAAATGTGATTTTTAGCCCTCAAAGCAAAATGTAACTCAAAAAACTACTAGTCTGCATCCGTCAGCCTTCTGAGAGGTTGTCTGTCCTGTCCTTGTATTAATAGACCCAGACAATATTAATGTAATATTTTGAGCATGATCTGAGATCATCATGATCTCATACTCTGAGCTCGTAGTATTTCAATAGAACAGAAAGCAAGCACAGTCGAAGGCAGGGCCAAAGGCCATGCCCAGCCTGTTGGTATGTCTGCATGTATGTAAATCACACATCTAGATCCACTTAAAACTTGGCATGTGAGTTGCTGGGGGCCTTGGGGCCTTTGTCCAATTTGGATGTGACACGTTCAATAGTAATGAATTTCGAATAAACAACCAAACAGGCTCTGTGTAGAAGCAAGGGCATGACTTCAGGGCTCTGCGGACTGAGTCCGGGGGTTCGGGGTTGACTTTGCACACCATGCAAACCACATACATGAGTAAATGAGTACATGAGTAAAGCACAACAGATTTGCATTATTTCAATCGTTATGCATACCAGCGGACAGGGTGCAAGCTGGGACTGAAGGGAGTTTGTTGTAATTTGGAAGATGTCAGATTTCTTTTTTTCTCCAAGTGATCGACATGTATGTTTTTGTGGACATTGCTGCTTGAAATTACCATTGGCAGTTTGTACGAAATGATTTACCGTATATAAGAAAAAAAGCGCAGAAAGATAGACGGCGAAAGTATAATTTTAGATGGTGAATGCGCCGGTCAATGGCACCCATTGAGAGGGCTGCTGATTTGACTATGTCAACAACAAAACACAAGCGGTGCCACCATGCTACAGCTGCAGATTAAAACAACTATGCATGCAATATAAATGCAGTGAGCTAAAGGATTTGATGCACAGTTGTGAGGTGTGTGCATGCGTCTGTCAGACAGAGTGGTTAGAATTGAGGTTAGCTCTGAGAATACTGACAAAGCATTCCTCAACAAACACTCATCAAAGACACAAATGAACCTCTTCAAATCTAATCTCACCTTGGGCACTCATGAAGCCCAATTCTGCTGGTGCATATTCAATTATAACATTAATTATTACAGTCACAAGAGCAGCCACTGCGTCCATTGGGACTTCATATCCACAGCTATAATGAAAGTACAACTGAAAATATAGCCTGCATGAAGGGCATCCTCTAAACTATGACTATAGCTCAATAGAGTTTGTAGATTTATCTGCTCATATAGAAGGAGTCGGACCAAAGTCCCAATGGTTGGTCCAGGGGAGGTTTCACACCTGCAATTTTAATCCGGATCAAAAAGTCCAGACCAAACGAGGTAGGTGTGAAAGCGCCCTTAATGTTTTGCTTCATTGTGATGG
Source organism: Chaunax sp. Z400 (assembly GCA_037577475.1). Taxonomy (NCBI): domain Eukaryota; kingdom Metazoa; phylum Chordata; class Actinopteri; order Lophiiformes; family Chaunacidae; genus Chaunax; species Chaunax sp. Z400. The sequence continues at coordinate 23,222,186 of CM075185.1, forward strand.
AAACTACAATGAACTAAAAAAATGTGCACAATAACCTTAAATTGGCAAGAGAGCTTTTGCTAGCACTTTTCATCATGAAGTAAAGTTTGATTATTCAATGTAAATGTTAGAATAACATCATCTGCTTTTAGTTTGGTTCCCTAAAAGCTGCACTTTTACTATGTAATTCTGTCTGCCACCAGACACTAAATAATCTGGAGAATGAAAGCTCTTCACAGTACCTGCTTTACAGTCTCCACTGGTTAAATGACTGAATAAACACACGTCTTTTTTCTGCAAATGTTTTCTCCCACTCCCCCCTTCACCCATCAAACCCTGCTGTAGTTACGTCTTTGTGTAAAGCAATACCCAAACTATGCTATTACTTCATACACAATTTAGAGATTGCACTTAAACCCTTAACACGCTTCTTTCTTCTCTTTTAATTCCAAACTGGTGTTGATGAATTTTTCATGGACATTTGTGGGAAAAAAACTGAACTTTGCACAAGTCAATAGCTCATGTTTGAACAGTGGCCAGAGGGCAGCGAGAGAAATCAGGAGACCTGATGCGGTAAACGAGAAAAGGTGGACTATGGCTGTTAAAATAAGTTCTAGTCAAGGTAAAGACTGCAACAATAGATCCTCCACAACTGCCCACTTAATCCATGTGTATACGTGCACTGAGCCTGTGCACGACTTAAATGAAAAGAACAGAAAGAACAAGCTGTGTCTAGAAATGTCTGAGCAGAGGAAACTAACTCTTTCTTATGCTGTCCTTCACCCTCTCTTGTGCAGACACATGTAAGGACAGACAAGCACAAGATGACGTCCCCCCCCCCCGGATATCCAATGACGTTCTTCTGAAATTCAGACATCCAGCCAATACCCTCACCAAGTGCACAAGAGATTTAACCAGACAGAACAAGACGGTCTCATCATCATCAGACCTAGGCTAAAACTTTTTAATGGCACACTTCAGTCACTTCTGAAAATGGCATCATACTACAAAGCACACCGACTTTATACAAGGTGTGCAGACACTATGAATATCCTTAGGGAGATAGTGTCCAGGACTGTGCACAGTTATGCCCATTTGAATCGCATCTTGATTCCCTCTATGAGGACTAGGGAAGGGCACCGAGGACTGTAATAAATTAGCTGCAGTTCCAAACTCGCCATTACTGAAGTATCGATAAGCAGTATCAATATCAGTATTGATAAAATCCTTACGATACCCATCTCTAATGATGACAGGTATTTCTTCCTTGTGCAAACACGTTTTTTTGAACCTCCAACAGTCTCCAGGGAGTCGACTAGAAGGTCAAGTGGGCTGGTAGTGACTGAAATCAGGTAGTTCTGCACAGCCAACTATGGTTTGCCCAACAGGCCTCACAAATGTAAGTGGTTACAGCGTTACATTATTCCCTTGCACTACAAAACATGGTTTTGTGCCACTTTGACTTCTAGGATATATAAACTGTACTCACACATTCACATACTGACATGCACCTGCCTTCTATGAGCACTCACATGCAAACACACTCTGCCTATCGCACTACTTTCCTTACTTATCCATTTATCCTTGCTTTCTGATGTCCACCTTGTGTGTGTGTGTGTGTTTATTATACGAAAACACCTGAATTTCAGAATATATGTGTATATACACTACCAGTCAAAAATTTGGACACAGTTTCCCATTCAAGTGGATGGGTAACTGTGTCCAAACTATTGACTGGTACTGTATATATACACATATATATATATACAGATGTATGTACAGAAAGAAATGAGGGCAGTCACTGTGTTTTTATGGTTTCATTTGGTCTGTTATATGTATGTGAACCTCTCAGTGTTTACTGTTCCTCTCTCACACACATCGATTATTCCATCACCATTTTGATGTGAGGTGCCACAGGAACATAGAAGAAGAGGACCTGAGGGCATCTTATCAGGAATATATAGTGAGGCTATTTTCTTTTCTTCTTTCAAACAGACAGCTTGACTTTGCACAAATTCTTATTGATGATGAGATGCTGGCAAAAAGCAGGAGGAGGAAGCTTTTACACACATTCACAGTCACATCTGGGAGCTACTTAGTGCTGCCTCTTTCTTCTGCTGTTGGATGGCTGTGAAGCAACTGTGAGGGACATCAAAATCATATGATTTATTAAGAAATCTCATAAATAATGGTAAAAGTATTTCCAACTGTGCCACATATATGCAGATGGAATCCCTTAAGCCTCGTCATAACAAATCTAATGAGCAATATTCTTCAGTGTTTCATTCATTTATATGTAGACGATTCTATAGCGCAGGATTCATGGCATCCTCTTCACCTTAATTACACTAAATGTATGAGACAGAGCTCAGCATTAGCACCTAACATCTCTCCTTCAACAATCAAAACAAGAGCACTCGGAGAGCGCAAACCTCCGCCATGGCCCAACAATCCTCTACATAATTGTTAGGGCCTGTGTCCACAAAATCATTTTTCATTAAATGTTGTGAAAATGCTTATCTGACAGATTCTAGTATTAATTTAACCTTTTTAGATATTTTAATATGATAGGAGCAGTTTCTCCATAATCTCAGTGAAGGTCTTCTGTGTTATGAATTTCACAGAGTGATTAAAATTGCCTGAAGCGCAGCACTTTCTGGCTTGTTTGTTGCTGTGCACATGTAAAAGGCTGCCTCCGTAACATTTAACACTGTAGTGGAGCCACGTAGGAGTTTGTTTCTGACTGTGTTTCTGAGTGTCTTATAAAATGCCAAAACAAAAATAATCAACGTACTCGAACTTTGTGCAATATGCATTTCCAGCACTTTCACGATGCAAAAATCTTAAAAAAGATGAGCAGGAAAGCTCATAGCCTGGGAGTTTTTTGACCAATTCTTTTTTTTAAACAATTTCCTAAATGTACTTATAAAGCTCACTACAGATAGGCATCGAGCAAGGAATCACAAGATGTCAAAAATACTCACAAACACACACACATGTCCACACACACACACACTATAGGCCTGTCCCGTCAGTGAGCCTCCAAGCCTTCTGTGTCTGTGCTCCTCTATCAGGTCCACAAGGGGAAAGAAAACCCATGAAATGATTCTTGACATGACAGGTCACAGAGCAGCGCCAGCTGAGCCGTCCGATATCAACACTTTTCTGCCTGACTGTCGACGAGAAAGGCAGGGGGGGGGGGGATTTGCAATGATTTCCCCTGGCAGTAGCTCTCCCTGTATCTACTGCACTGGCGAAAGTCACACTGTTCAAGTTAACCCACAAAAATACTGTCCCATAGAAAGCTGGTTACTCTGGTTTTAGTGTTCCCTTATGTAAAATGTATTTCCTCAAACAAAAACTTTACCTTTTCTAATTCGATTAACCTGTTCAAAAAGACAGAGGTACACAAGTTTATTTCTCACAGTTCATACAGTGAGGTTTTCATCTATGGTAAGTCGAGAGCAATTAAAAGTCGGAGGCATCTGTTTGACTCACATCACTGGACATAACTCAATACAGACTTTGTGACAGAGAACAGAAGGAATATACACTAAAAGCCAAACAACAAAGTGTCAAATTTTATGGTTCTGATGGAAACAAGTTTTTTTTTTAACAGTATGAAAACATCACCCAACAGACATACATTTGTCATGAGTGAATGCGCAATTCAACCCTGCGACTTGAACAACTTTGGTTAGGGATGCAGAACTCTTGCGATGCAATTCATAGACAAGGAGGCGATTGTTTTCAATCCCCTTTCTCCCTCCTTCGTAGCCTAAGATCGTGTCTCAGACTCGCCGTGTCGTTCACGCCTGCTTGTGCGCCGACATCTTTCAATAAACGATCAAACACAAACATTTGTACACAAATGCATCAAGCAAATGAGTGAAAGAATGAGACAGGAAAGAGGGAGGAGAAAAACACCACATCATCAGTGGAAACTCACATGAATAAGTTAGATAAAGAGGAAAGGAAAACACCAGCGAACACCTGCTGACTCCTCTGCACCGTTTCCTTTGCAAGTTCTCCACAGTTCTTAGTTCTGACATGAGGTTGAGGTTGAGGTTCTGACATGAACCTCAAGTACTTTCTAACAGTGTCAAAAGTATTTGATCTTTGGGAAGACTTGCTCTGTTAGTATGCTGAGGTGGTAGGAGGTGTGAACCACAACAATATTCTTGAATTGTGAGTCCTTCCTCTTACCATTTCAGTTCAACTCATTATAGCGCTGTCTGTTCATCATGTATCACCCTTGAGGAAGGATCAACTAAAGCGATGAAGAAAACACATCAAGGTATGAAATGTTGCCATCGTTCCAGCCTGTGACTCTTTGGAGCAGTGGAGTGCAGACAGAGCAGATGGAAGGGCTCCTTTTTCAGAAAAGATTAGAACTCTTGTTCTCTCCTGCTTCAAGGATTACACTGTTAAAGAATTATTAAGAATCTTGTCATCCAACAGAGATAGCTGTAACAGCATTTGTAAGCGTGTCTTAAGTTCACTTCTATCGCTTCCTGTCACTCTGCTGAAAGTTTTAGCAGCAAAGCAGAGACGAGAGAAAAAAAGAGGACAATGCAAGAAAGACTTCATCAGACACAGACAGAGTCGATTCTGGGACGGACTGTTTCAGGGTGAAAGAAATATCTTACCTTCAAGGATGACTTCTTTGCCAGTTTTCTTCAGCGCTTGCACAGCCTCATCATGCGTGGCCTCCCGTAAGTCATAACCATTGACGGACAATATGGCGTCACCAACATAGAGCGCCTCAGTCTGGTCGGCTGCCAAACCCTTAAATATCTTGGAGATGAGGATAGGCATTTTGTTCTCCTTCCCACCTGTATGAGAAGAGGGACAAGGAAACTATATTAGTTGCACATGTTACATTCAAATTTGCAGTGTGACAACACTCAACTTCTGACTCCTGATTATCTTTATCGGAAGACCTGGGAATTAAGTTCTGCTCTACTTAACCCTTCCGTTGTGTTCCGGTCAAACCTGACAATTTAAATGTTTTCTCTCTGAAAACATTTTATTAATTTCATCTGTTTGTCATGAGTTTCCATGACTTTTTTCACACATGGCATCTGAACACACAAAATAAATTTTGAGAAAATGTATTAAATTGTGGGTGTTTTATTGAACTTGTGTACACCCTTGGTGTTCCCAGTCAAAAATGACCAGTCATTAGAAACACCCTTTTTTGGCTTCCATGGCAACCCCAACAGGAAACTATGCCCAATAGAATTTTTACCCCATGGGAACCACACTTTTTTTCTTTGAGGCCTTGCTCACAGTTCATTCTGTGGCAGCGCGATGGCCAAGCAATATGAGCTCAGGTCAATGAGGCCTACAGGCCATAAATAACAAATGGAAGTTCAAAATTTGTAATATTCACAAGAACTTGAGTTGATAAAAAGATGAAACACAATATTAGGTCATAATATGTGTATTATTATGGATTTATAATCAGCAAGAACGGGAACACCAAACTAGTGAACAGGAAACTAACACAACAAGAGGGTTAAACAATCCATGCAAAGTGCAGGCTATGCTAAGAGCTCCGGTACAGAAACCCCATAAACAAAAATTAACAATTAAACCTCCTAAAAAATAGCTTGGTTTAATAGACAAAGTGCTTTATCAGTGCATGTATGTTTTGAAATAGTCTTCATATATTGATGCTACGATGTCACGGTTCCATCAAGTTACTACATGTCATATACAGTATAGACAACTTAGAATTGGAAAACAATAAGAAAAAAATAAGCATTTAGAGCAACTTAGAATACAAAGAGCATATGAGGACAGACACAGACCGCAGTGATTATCCTCCAGTACTTCTTTTCCTATCTCTCTCTCCCTTCCTCTCATTAAATGAAGGTCAGCTAATAAGCTGATGGATCAGCCTCTTGCTTTGGCCTTCCACTCTTTATGGGAAATATTGTCATTAATGTCAGCTGGCAGTTGGACTCTGGCCTTCAGGCAAGTGAGAAATTATCTCAAAGAGGATTATGTTTAATTAATTTGAAATACATCTTCCGCAGGTTACTTCCTCTTGGTAAGTCCTTTGGGTTTAACGCATGTATCTCCCATAGAGGCCACAGCCAGGTGCTCTTAATAGAACAGAACACCAGAGCTGACTGATGCACAACACTCCTACTGTTCACAAGGAGGGAGTGATATATATCATTCGTGATATATGCATTTTGAAAACTCTGCGAAACATCCGTTTCACACTTTGGTAAAAAATACAAATCAAACTCGACACAAGTGCATAACGTCACCAACAAGGTTAACAAATAAAGATCTTTGGCTTTATAGGATCACGGACTCTGTTGAATATTGAGATCTTATCAGTGCACTGGACCACAAATATACAATGCCAAGCAGGAAATAATCATCTGAAGAAGTGATACCAGGTATGTACGATGAGACCAAGACAGAAGTTATACAAGTCTCAAATCTGTACAAGTACGTAAAAGGATATCAGACCCTAAACATGTTAAAAAAAGAATAAACATGTCTAATGTGATTGTGCTAAATAGCTACTGTTGAGTTGATTCACCACTTACGTGTTAGTAGTCATTGACCTGCATGCTTACTAACTTTGTTTACATCTGTGAACCAGTTGAAACCGTTACTTTGAATAGAAGAGAATAAAGAAGAATAAAAACAACTCCACGACCGACTTGTTTCAAAATCTCTGAACTGGAAAAGCTTCAGTCAGCTGTCTAAGACAGGCCGAAACAAGGCAAGGTACGACCCCAAAAACACACCCAGAAAAGGCAAAACAAGTCCCCTATAGAAAAGCAACGGATAGCAAGACATAACAAACAAAAGACATTCTGTAACTTGGCTGTCACCAAGCACAACACAAAAGATACGGTTCTTACTCGAAAAATAATACATGTTTCCATTTATATCATCAGTAGGTAAAAATTGATATCCTATAAAGAGTGAGCTATTACAATAAAAGAATTTTATCAACACATTTTGAAGGATCCAAAATATTGCCTAATTATCGTCCCAGTAAATATCAAGATACCATTTTTCATCAATATCACACCCCCCTAGTCACTAGCATGGTGTGTCGTCAGGTTCTCTGTCAGAAACCAATCACAAAGAAGCAGCTCCACCCTCTCGCACAAATATGGTTCCGTGTTTTGACACCAGACATCCAGCCATTATTAACCACTGGGTCTGATGAACAGGGAGGATACAGTTGATTTCAAGTATTTAGAATACAGAATAAAAAAGGTTAACAGCTGTAATCACATGTGCGCTTAAAATGAAGATCAAAACAATAAATAACAATGGCAATTGTTAACAATAAATAATACTAATAATAATATATAATAATAACAATAAATGGAGATATAAAAAAATTACAGTAAAAACCGCATTACTGCTGATGCAGCCACAAAACTGATGACACTTAAAACTCACAATTCTAGTAGATTTAAGCTCTTTCAGACTCCATCAATGATTACCAGTGCAGAATATGTTAGTGACCTCTCAACGTCATTAAAACTGACATACTAATATCTCATGTGTCAAGCACAAGCTCATCACAGCATGTTCCCACTTTACCAACTGCAGTGCTATTTCTTTTTACTTGATGAATGGTGGCAATTTATGCCAGGGATTAATCTAAACTGAATGGCCGGAAAAGCGGGCAAAAGACGACCTGGTTAATTGAGACAGCCTGAGGATGACATGATAGCGACATTGGAGTCAAAGTGATGGGAGCAAAACAGTGGAGTCAAAGTGATTCGGGATTGGCGGGAAAACAATGAGGGAAAACGTACTGTATGAACAGGAGATAAAATAACTTGGTGTAAGTGAATCATGAGGATTTTTCTCACCTTTCACTTTGAAAAAGTTTCAAGTCTGACCTTAGGGAAGACGAAGGAGGTGAGGGCCAACAACAGTGACTGTACACAAACTTTTTTCCGGCTTCATGCATCCTTTCTATTCCACTCTTTGTTCACACGCTTTAATGTTTGCCTCCAATCTGAAATACCTCTTACTGACGTGATGCTGAATAAGCATCCTTGACATCTTGTGGAAAAATATACTGTCAATATGTCTGCCCCTCCATCATAATCTTTAATCCTCCCATACACCCGACTCCCAACCTTTCTTCCTCCAACTTTTCAAAGCAAACACAGCTGAGCAACCTCCAGCTGGCAGCCTGTCATGCAGCTGACAGGAGCGTAGTGATGGTGGAGGTGCAGGGGCGGAAACCGTTTTCAGTGGCCATGACAGGTAAATGAATGGTACTAGTTTATACAACACTGGCATGTACCTAATTAGGTAACTTTGTGCTAACAATGTGTTTGTTGTGATAATGCTCCTTTTCAAAGAATTCCGGATGATCAGCACCTCCAGCTGCATCAGCAAAATTGCAGGAAGTTCTGAATGACACTGGGACAAAAAATTTGCAATTTTTTTTTGCACAAAACTCCAAAATAATGTGGTTATGCATTCCTGGTGAATGCGATGAGGCACATAATGAGAGAGTATATTTTTTTTAATGATAGATTAGTGACATACAATACAGTCTATTTTGACATCCAACGGCCCATTTATGCTCTAAGTTAAAGACGAATGCGGAGATAGACGTAGCCTGTCGTATCGTACAACGCGAAGATCACCGACTGTGACTGTAACCAGCGGCATTGTTTGTGTGTGTGTGTGTGTGTGTGTGTTGAGGTGGGTGGAGTGAATGATCTCTTCCTCACTACAAATCTTTGCTCAACACGCTAGTTCTCAGATTACACCGACAAATTGCCAGATTTGCCAGATCAGATGACCCAAATTTATTTTCATTTTCATTGTAGGGTTAACTTAGTGGAGGCGATAACAGTTGCGTATAAATATCACCTGACCCTGTGTTTACTGTCTGCACTGACACAGACTACAACGAAAAGAAGAAAGCAGAGCAGTCATAGCTCAGGTTTTGTAAAGGAAGTGATGGTGAGACAGAGAGAAAAAGACAGAGAGAAGGTGATGGAGATCAGAGAGAGGTGAGGGAGGAAGAGCAGGTTCTGCCCACTGTGACCAGGATAGGATCAGCATCATGTTCCTGTGCTGTTCTACATAAAGACTGACCTGAACACATTCAAATAATGTAGGCCTGATTACCACAGAGATTTATGTTCTTTGGTCATTACAGCTGAACCTATAGGCTCAATATAACACATAATTATAGAGTCATATTATTACTGTCTGACTATATTATTGTATAACACATTTCTATAATTGAAATCCAAAGTCAAACACAAAGATTAAATGCATAAGACGTATAGAATTTCACTTGTATATTTTTAATATGCTTGAGAGACAAGTGAGGAGTGACAGATGAAGGGAAGGGTGGTGAATGTAGAGGGAGAGAGAGAGAGAGAACAAATCATAGGGGATGGATCATTCATGGCAATATTTAGAGCCCTGCTTACAGCCATGGTTACCATGTGTTTCTTTTATTTACTGTAACTTCTTCCAGTAGAGTGTGGTCGTGTGTAAAAAAAAAAAATTTAAAAAAAGCAGTTTATTGAGTCATCCTCTCCATGTGATCACTTTGCTTTAAGGGTTTTTACATGGAAATAAATAACCAAAAATGTGGTGCTTCCGTGTAGTCTCTTTCAGCTCTTGTCACCGGGCCTAAAACAATTCGTAGGGGAAACACTGATATATTAAATCTTCATGTTTCTGTATTCAACGATTGTTTGATATCAAACTCACAATCACTGTGACTTTCTTTGTGGTAAAACCTCATAGCCTCTAAGCTCCTAAGCATCTAAACTGCTGAGAAGAAAGAGATACTTGGCCAATAAAGCTGATTCTGACTCTGATTCTGGACCTCTGTCTGCAGACGCAGACTCTCATTCACTCGGACCAGTGGGCCTGTCTGGAGACACGGAGCCTCACTTCCTAGCCTCTCTCCTTGTACAGTATTCAGACATGTGTGAGTAAAGGCTGACGGCCTCCATGTTTTCCTTCAAGCTGGGGTGGGCGCCCTAAAATTAACACTTGTGGAGTGCTCTACTGCTAGCCACACAGCTTTCACCTTTGGCCAATGACAACTGCCTGCAGTGGGCTGCTTCTCTCAGCTGTTCACAAAGTGGTGTCAGCTCACTCACAAGAACTTTGCACTGTTGTTTCATTCGCTTCACTCTGCTTCTTGTTGACTTTTTTTTTCTTTCTTTTTTTTTTCTTTTTTTTTTTACTTGATTTCTTTATGGTTCTTTCCTTTCCCCTCATTTGCCCTCTTTAGCCTGTTCCCTGTCCTATGGCTTGCTCTTTGCGCCTTTCTCTCTCACCGTTCTTCCTCCTTCTTCCTTCGTTGTTGATTTGAACAACCAGCATCACAACAATGACAAGCCATCAGCGTGCCAGCTATGATTTGGTTTTAATAACATGCTGTCTGATTTTTCAAACCCACCCATTTCCACAGAGGTGGACATTACTTTTATGTCAACAGGGGCAGGCTTTGTTGTTGTGGTTGCTGTTGGCAACCGTGGGGAGGAAGTAACATTATCATTTCACCAGCAGCCATAATGATGAGCCATCTTTGTGACATGACAATGGTGCCACAGGTGTCCATCAAATCGACCCTGCGCATCGACAAAATGCCAAAAGCTGTCAATACACAGACTGCAGACCTGTCAGGAGGTGAAGGCTTTAACTCGCATACATGCAAATTTAAACATACACAGGCATATCAGAACGCACGTCCATTGATTGCTTTTTATTGCTCTGATAGCATATGAATCACAACACAAGATAGGTGGCACACACAATTACAACTTCATCATAAAATCCAAAAGTCTTGTTTAATCCAGGAAGATGTCAACCTATCGTGGCCAACAGGAAGATCATAATGGCCATGAAATTTTATAAAATTTTAATTTCAATAAGTCATTATAAAAAGGAAATAATGTAAAAAGAGATGAAACAAACTGTGCAATCTATTTGTTCTCCTGTATTTACGTAGTTTCCCAATGCTAAACCCAGTTTGAGATCTGCACTGAGATAGTAGCCTGTTGCTGCATGGCGAGGAAACAGAACAAGGAAAAGGCTTTTATCAGCCGCCGCAGTAGCAGCACAGGTATGTAAACCTGACATGAGAGATATGCAGAGGTTACAACCTTTTGCCCATTGAGAGGTTATAGGAGCACTGCTGGTCTAACTATGACCCGGGAGCAGTGGGGTCATAGATATTCTGTATTTATGCAATGGGGTATGGAGTAAATGCACTGGAGGTGATCATTTTTGTGAAAGATAAAGTTAATCAGCAAAAAATAGATATTTTAGTCAACCAAAACAGTTCTTTTTTGCTTATTATGCTCTACCTTCAGCTAAGCAGTCATCACAGCCATACTTTTCTCTTTTTTATTGCATGTTGAAACTCCATTCAGATATATGGCTAAAAAGATCCCATAGAGGCAAGGACATTTTAGAGTTAAAAAAAAAAAAAAAAACTGGACACAGTTGCTAACAGTTGATATGTTTTTGTTTGTCTCAATTCATATCTTGTTGGTACCCTGCTTTACGTAGGTGTGCCTCTTTTAACATTATACTTTGGCTTTGGTGACGGATAATTAACTAAAATTAAGAAAAAGTGAGGGTTAATTCTTAACAGTTGGAAGAAAAATTATTCAACCCCATTTCACATTAGGTTTATTGACAAAATATGGTATTTATCAGCAGTTCTCAATAATGAAATCAAACATGAACAGTTGAAGTAGTTCTTATTCAACATTCTTCACATTCTAAATGCTACTTTAACTGACTACTGCAGTCTCTAAAATTATTCAAACCCCTGAAAAGCATCCCTCATCAGAGGACACATATGCAAATCAGATGTTGTTAAAGCACTGTGCCAACCTTCATAGACTTACTTTAGCAGTAGAATCAAAGTCAAAGCCTAAATTTATTTTAAAAAAAGGGCTCCATGCCTGAACTCCACGATGTTCACCGCTGCGACCCAAAAGTACAAGAAAAGTCGGCTCCAGTTCTCTCAAAGCCATCTAGATGAGCCAAAGACATTTTGGGATGCTGTTCTGTGGAGCGATGAAACAAACCTTTAACTTTTTGGGGCCTATGGATCAGCGGTACATGTGGAGGGGTAAGTTGGATTCCATCAAGTATCAGGAAATCCTAGAAGAAAACATCTCGCCATCTGTGAGGAAGACGAAGCTTGGGCGTCATTGGAGATTCCAACATGACGGCGATCCCAAACAGACCTCAAAGTCCACCAAGGCTTGGGTTCAGAAGAAGTCATGGAAGTCCGTCGCAGTCACCTGACTTGAAACCCATAGAAAATCTCTGGTGGGATCTGAAGAAGGCGGTTGCAGCATGTGAACCCAGGTATATCACAGAACTGGAGGCCTTTGCCCATGAGGAATGGGCCTCTGCCAGAAGCTGGTGTCTGCATATGCATCACGTTTGCAGCAGGTCGTAGCAGCAAAAGGGTCTCTACAAATGACTAGAGACGCTTTCGTGAAAGAGTTTAATCACTGCAGTGCTCAGTAAAAGTAGCATTTTGTGTTATATTTGGAAAAAAAACCACTTATATTTGTTGGATTGGGCTATTTAAATAGTTCTTGTGTGATTTGATTATTACAAACAGCTGATAAATAGTATATTTGGAGCTAATATGCAAACAGGGTTGAATAACTTTGCTTCCACGTGCAGCTTCTTCTATTGCGTCACAAAAACTGAGGAAACTTTATGTTTGACCTAAAACGAGTGACGTAAAATATCGCGTACGTCTATCATTTTCTTAACATACAGTAGTTAGCTTGATAGTTTACTTATAACCCGGCTAACATTACAACTCCGGTGACACCGGACACTGAAATGGCTCCCCGTTGAGATGAACTAATCACAGCTGTCAGTGTTTCTCTGTGCAAACAGCCCCAAATGTAGGAAGTGTTGAATTAAAATGCCAACAAGACTTTGTCTCGACGAAACGTCGGAGGTCATGTGAATTCCTCGCAGCTTCGTGGTCATTTTGAAGTTAGCTAACGGTGAAGTTAAATAAGTCGACGGCTGCACTTTCGCCCTCGTTATCAGGCGCTAACTTAACCCAAACTTGTGTTCACTGACACCGGCTCTCTGTTTGTGATATTAGCCTTACCTTTGATACTGATCCCGAGCCCTCCAACATCTTGCTTGGTAACTCGCACGGTGCGCTTCACGTTGGTGATGGTTTCCGGGACCGGGGAAGAGCTAAGGTTCGGGGGGTCTCCGTTGATAGCACCGGCAGGGCTCGGGTTGGTCTTCGGGGGCTCCTCGGCACCATCCCCGGGGTTTACTGTGAGCGTATCCTCGGTAAGTGTGGCCAACACCCGAATCCAGCGGTCCACGGTCACTCGAAGTTCCAGCAGTCCCGTTTTCTGCGCCTTCATCGCGGCAGCCATGTTCAACGCATTCCTGGAATAACTCTAGACGGGCTGGCAGTCCTGTTGAGAGACAGGGGGTGGAGGGATGGGATGGGATAGGGGCACACACACAAGAGAGAATTCCATCTGTCTCTCCCACGAGTTTGTCCCCCTCCAAAGAGCTTTATCCAGCAGAAAGAAGTAAAGTTAATTGAGGGTGATGCGATTAGAAACGGTGTTGACACATTCTCAAAGTTCAAAGAGCTTCATGATGAGCCCCCCCCATTAATAAACTGTGTGCTGTCGAGTCACGCGTAATTAAGTTTCGATTCATTCGGTTATTTATTTATTTAAAGCACACTGGACCGCTTGGCTAACGTCACACATCTAATTTGCAATGTGCCCAACAGACGCCAAATCACTGCACTGATAAATACAAAGTTCTGTCATGAAGAAGATAAAATCAATAGTGCCTCCCTGGCCAGAGCCTCTCCACTGGATAGAACCCATGATATCAGGCATGAACTCTGCTGTCAGAACTCATGCTCACAATAGTAAATAAAAAGTAAAAAAAAAAAAAAAGATTATACCACGTGCCTCTATGAATATGAGCTTAAAGCTAAGAAGAATGTTATCTCATTCAAAATATAATTTAGGCCTACTTAGGTAAAGAAAAATCTGCCTGATATTGCCTTTAAAGGGCATTTGAAAATAACACCAGGCCTAAGTACCAGGACAATTCTGAGCTGTGGCAGCAACTGCTTGTTTGATTGTGGAATATAAACAATACCAAAGCAAATTTAGACAGAGGCTGAACATGATGTTCTCTAAAGGGGTAGTCCAAAGTTTCCCTCAAATACTAGACACTAAAGCACTGACAAAAAATAATCACTTCTGGCCACACAGCTAAACCAAAGGGCCTGATGTGTTTCATGAGAGTGACGAGACACACTTCAAGGAACACAAAAAGAAACATCTAGTGCCAGGATCACTGTTAGGTCTGATTCACAGCTAAAAATACACGTCTCCAACATTTGTGACAACCAGTAGGATTTTAGTTTTTCAGTTTCTGTCTTTGTTTTCCAATTATTTCCAGTCTACAAGACTACATATTGCATAATTCCTTCTTTACAATAATTCCACCTCACCTATATAACTGTACAAACCACTTGTAGCCTTTGAGTTTTTCAGTAATCAAATGTTCTATTTTAGTAATATATTATGGCAAAGCTCTTGACTCCAACACAGCACAGGTTTTGTCCTGTTTTGATGACTCAGCAGAGGTGCACTTAATTACGCAGAGTAGACATTAAGGACATGCACGAGTCACTGAAACACGCTGATGAAGCAGTCCACGTTTCCTACACAATATATGCTCTATTGCATCTGCAAGTAATCTGCCAGCACTTCAGCTATGTGTGTGGCAGCCTGTGTTGCATCTGCTTCACAGCAGGTCAAAAAACAAACAAGTTCCACCACCCAATTTTAGAAAACACTCCTCTGGGTGGATTGGTGAGGGGCAATCCCTCCCTAAATGAAAACAAGTTTTTTTTAAACTGCTCCCAACCCATACAGATGGTGTAAAGATGCTCTTAATAAAAACTCATTCTAACATAAAAGCAGCCAGCAGATAGACTACCGCTCTCCAAACTGTTCCATCAATTTATAATTAGTTATTGTTTCTTTAGTATTGAGTTGTTTCATTCCTTGTAACTGGATTGCATATTATCAATTGAATTAGAAGGAAAAACTACAAACTGAATCTTTTGCTCATCCCAGGCTTTTTAAAGGTCTGCTCCCAATCCTCTGTCTCCCCCTAGTGAGTAAATTGTTCCATCACTTCAAAAAAAAAAGAAGGAAAAGACGACTAATTTAATTGCCAAACATGGACATTTTTTTGAAAATGAAACAGATATTTGGCAAGATGAGTTTTGGACTTTCTGAATTATTATTTGTGATGCCATTTATGTTGTAAAAGAATCAACAAAAGAAATAAAACCAAATTAGCCGCTTTAAGGACAAAATTGATGACTGTTTGCAAGATATCACCATTGTTTGTTTATGTTGCTCCAGCAGGCTGACCTATTTTAACCTGTCTGACATTGTTAAAGCAGACGTTTCTTTCACAGATATTAATAGATGTCATATATACATTAATCTCTTGAACAAAAGATTAACAGTAACATTATTGTGTCACTGACCAACATTATTCTGCCACAATCTGTCCCAGGATTAAATACACCACAGTTATTAAGTTTATGTATCCAACCATATGTCCATAAATCTGCATAAAACTCATGTTGTCTTCAAATAAATATTAATTTTCAAAACAATACACTCTGAACATTTTTTTTCCCGGCAGAAGAGACATTTTTTACATTTGAGGGGTTTAGAAGACATCGCGTGAAAACTGCTCAATCTACTTATATTATTAACTTTACCAATAAGAGCAGTGTTTTTACAAATGGGTATTATACATGTGTGTATAGTATTGCATAGACTAAGTAAACCATTGGCATTATTTTGTTAGTGGTGACTGATTGAAGTGGGTTCAGCAGCTATTTGAATTGTTTCTAATTACTTTGCATATAAATATTGTGATCAACACAGTCTAGCAGTTAATACAGCATCAAATTAAGAGTTAGGTCTAAAATATATTACAATGTATAACCTACAAATTATGTATTTAATGCTTTATCAAATTGTTGTTGTTTTTTATTTACAAAGAACCAAATGTAATGTGAAAAGGGTCGCCAGAGTCACAAATACAAACTCCAGTCTTTTTTAGCTCATTATTTCACTTGTGGACCTTGAGGAGTTTGAGGTTAATGCTCAATAATTACATTAAGGTAAATTCATATATTTCTTCAACTTTTTTTTTACATATCTCCTTGTCAGCCCATCAACGTTCACCACTGTTGTACAACTCTTTCTTCGGACAAAGACACTCAGATGTGCTGTTTAGCACATGCACAGAGTACTCCGTACTAATGAATAGGGGCTTCAACGACAGTGCTTGACTTAAGCAGTGCATCTATCTAATGATGTTTAGCATTATGACAGTGTTTGACCATCTGACCTCCCATACATCTGTCATCCTATTCCTTTGTGATGTGAATGGCAGGTGGCCAGCTTATCTTTCACAGTAGCAGACCTTCATATTTTTTTCAGAGCTTCAATGAATGGAACAGGATTTGTAAGGCTCTGTCTCACACAAAAGATTCCTCTCTTAGAAAACACATTTGTAGTATGAAGTTGATGCAGGCATGTACTGAAAAGTTGCTCGTCATATGTACGCTGCCTTCCGGTGTATTTTGACAGTAACAGATTTCCCATTATTTTGGCTCTGATTCAGCGCATTTGACTTTAGATGAAACAGTAATTTAGATTCATATCCAGACTGTATGAACACCATCATTCATATCCCTTAATTGGTATAGCCTATGCATATATACATCCTCAATCTGCATTAAAGCTGATATCAAGACTTAAGCCTCAGAGCCATTGTTTCAGGTCAGATCCAATTGTGCTGTGGGGCACAGAGCCCAAACACTAAAATGTGTTTGATTTGCTCTACAGTTGCACATTGTATCTGCCATTTAGTTCTAAATTTAGAGTTACATTGTGCTCTGTTTGTAAAAATTAATAGTGACAAAAAGTGAGTAGTGGAAAGTAAAATTTGGTGTAAGAGTGTACAGTTTTGACACACTCTTAACTTGAGTATGTTAGTTTTCTCTGACTTACACATCATCTCCAGTACATTTCAGAGGGAAATATTGAGCTTTTTACTCCACCTTATTTATTTAACAAGTTTCACGGGTGGTTACTTTAAACTTAATGATTTTACACATTGAACATTGATGATGAGGTGTTGTTATGGATTTAAATACCCATCAGTACATGAAATATTTCACATGATCTTCACCTCGACCAGCAACATCGATTTATTGATGCATTAACTCCTGACGTGTTCATCATCAATAAAAGTAAGATAAATAAACTTTCATCAATAAAAGTAAGATAAATGTAATGCTTTCATTATTTGTTTTCCTAATACTTGCTTTGACTTAATTAAAAATTTGAATGCAGGACAGTTACTTTTAAAAGGGGACTTTGAAGTGGGGTACTACTTAGGAAAATTAGTCGAGTAGGAAATCAAAAACTGTGGGTGAAGGATAGCAAAAAATGTATGCCCACATAGAAAATAGTTTACATTATATTCAATTGATTCACTTTTGTCTATTTTTATATTACCATTTTGAAAATTATCTTAATAAATTATTATTATCATATAAAATGATTATCTTAAGAATTTATTTGTGTGAATATGAAGGGTGTACAGGATGTGCACAGTCTTATTCAATGTTAAAGAATGGTTGTGTTTCTGAATTAAAAGTGTCATAGAAAAAACAAAACACCACAACAAGAACACCCCCACTTGTCTTCCACACACCCCTAATTCAATCAGCCACATATATGCATGTCTCAACTCCCCAAAGACAGTGGACAGTTGCGTTGGCCAGCTGATTAATTTTAACGTCCCCCCACTTCTCTATGCCTCCTCCTGCTCCTGCCATCCTCCAACCATCTCTGCATCCCTCCATCCATCCCTCCCCTACGCTGCAAAGGGCAACAGCCCAAGAGATCCACCATATGGACCAGTGTCTGAGCGGCTGACTGCCTGCCTCCCTGCAGATTGTGTGTGTGTATGTGCGCACATGTATGTGTGTGTGTGTGTGTGTGATCGAAGCCTGCACTGGCTGTTAGCCTATCCCACCTGTTCCTCTGTAACAACAGACCAGGCCACTCCTCTACATCCAGATAGATAGATAGATAGACAGAGAGATAGATAGATAGATAGATAGATAGATAGATAGATAGATAGATAGATGGATAGATGATAGATAGATAGATAGATGATAGATAGATAGATAGATAGATAGATAGATAGATAGATGGATAGATGATAGATAGATAGATAGATGATAGATAGGTAGATAGCTAGATTGATTGACAGATAGATGATAGATAGATAGATTGATGATAGATAGATAGATAGATAGATAGATAGATTGAGAGATAGATGATAGATAGATAGATAGATAGATAGATAAGATAGATAGATAAGATAGATAGATAGATAGATAGATAGATAGATAGATAGACAGATATATAGATAGATAAGATAGATAGATAGATGATAGATAGATAGATAGATAGATGATAGATAGACAGATATATAGATAGATAAGATAGATAGATAGATGATAGATAGATAGATAGATGATAGATAGATAGATAGATAGATAGATAGATAGATAGATAGATAGATGGATAGATGATAGATAGATAGATAGATGATAGATAGGTAGATAGATAGATTGATTGACAGATAGATGATAGATAGATAGATTGATGATAGATAGATAGATAGATAGATAGATTGAGAGATAGATGATAGATAGATAGATAGATAGATAGATAAGATAGATAGATAAGATAGATAGATAGATAGATAGATAGATAGATAGATAGATAGATAGATATATAGATAGATAAGATAGATAGATAGATAGATGATAGATAGATAGATAGATAGATGATAGATAGATAGATAGATAGATATATAGCTATATAGATAGATAGATAGATAGATAGTTAGATAGATATAGATAGGCCAATAGAAAAAGAGAATGGAGAAAGACACCAGAAGTGGGGCAAAAGACGGAAACACAGATGGATCGACCACGAAACAGACAAACAGATGATCAGATGATAATAGATTAAAAATTATGGAATAATTTATTTTTAAAATATGAATGACAGACTGTGCAGCAGTGAACAGACTGTGGTAGACAGACACACCATGCTGATCCCTAAACACCCGAGGACATCATAACGAATGAGAACTTGGGGGGTGATAATGAGAGGTCAAACAGAAGAATAAGTCTCAGGCTTGTACACCTGTGGCCCACCTTCTGCTGTCTAAACCGCCCAGCGTCCATTTTTCTTAACCCCCACCATATTCAGTTACTCTCATTATAACCTACTGAATAATGTAAAGGTATATATACATGAGGGATCCGAGCAGAGGAGAGGAGACAGGATCTACATAATAGGGCTATCTCTCCCTCCATCTGGTCATGTGTTTATAATCTTCCCCTCCTCCTTCGTCACGCCGATCTATCTGTTCCTCTGAGAGCCTCGAAGCCCCATCGACATCATCAAACCTCCTAACAATTTAGCTCTTGATAATAATGTCAAGCTCCGTCCACTGTCTGCACAGACTGTCTAATTTGGTGAATCCTGTGAGTGTGTTTCAGTGAGAACGTACATGTGTTTGTCCCTGTCTGTGCATTTCAGTTGTATAAGCTGATGCAAGCACTTTGCAGCCTCCAGAGAATTAACCAGGCGTCTGCCACCTGACCCCATTGACACCGACTATCCTGGGCTCAGCTGATACGCGTGCCGTGTCGCCCTGACAAGAGAAGGACAAAAAGACAGGAGGAGTGGGAGGAGGCAAAAGACAGAAGGACCAGCAGGCAATGAATGATTATGATGACTAGGGCCATCTTGCCGGGTTCAGCAACCCCCACTGCAGAAACCGTGGCCTTGGCTCTGGCTCTGACTCCCACATGGACAAGTGATCTGGCTCGGGTCAGCGTGGGTGAAGTGTCACCACCAGGCAGGGTCTGGTCTGTCAGCTGTTGTGGATGACGGAGAGGAGAGGAGAGGAGAGGAGAGGAGAGGAGAGATGAGGGAGGTCTATAGGAGGTGGTGAGGAGAAATAAATCATGAAAAGATAATTAATGAAGAGAGTGATATCATGAAAAGCCAAACAGGGAATAAGAAAGATGCAGTAGAGAGAAAAGATAATATTGGAAGAAGCAGACTGAAACAGTGGATAAAAGAGAACAGGTTTTGTGGAGGTGTCATATCTGCCAGGCCTTATGCAACCTACAGAGCTCACGCAGATGGCATGACTGCTGAGAAAACTGCCCTATAGCTAATGAGCCCCCCCCCCCTTCACTCAGTACAGTGAAGTAAAGGAGGAAATAATTGGAGAAAACATTCCCTCATGGGGATTAGGAATGAGTCAGGTCAACCACTCTACAGTGGAGAGGGTAGTTTCAGAGGGCAAATGTGTGCTTATGGCATCTTTTCACAGTGTTGTTGGCACTGTCAGATCACACCGAGGCAATGATCACTTAACTCAGCTGACCGAAAGGAGACGAGGGGCAGCCAGCTCCTCTTGAGGCAGAGGAGTCCATGTGTGTGGTCATGATGGAAGTCCCGAATGATGAATACAGAGTGGCTGCATACAGCCAAGGTAAAGCATTCCCTCCTTTTAGTGTCCGCTCACACCAGAAAATAGCACAGAAAAGTAAATTACAATAGGTGGTGCTTGGTGCGTTGTGACCTGAACTATTTGCAGGTTGAGTAACACAGTTAATATTAGCAATGTCAACCCAATCTGCAATGGTTTTGTGATTGTCCACCTCCATTTTGGACTCCCTCAGAAGTCAGTGTTTCAAGATGGTTTGCAAAATTGAATACAATCTGAAAACTTAATTTCATTTGCCTCCACACACAAATTAACTGGTCATGGCAATTTCATTGGAACTGACTGATTTAGACTTTGCCCACTTTAAACCTGCAATAGCTGATTTTGGCAGGGTTTGTTTGTCTGCAAGATATCTCGAGAATTTATCAACGGATTTTGATTACTTTTAAGTTGTAGTGGATCTTGGGTCAGGAAAGAGTTGATTGAATTTTCAGATAGATACATTATTCTGGATCTTTTTTTTCACAGTGCAAGATTTGGCCATTTTTTTTTTTTTTTGCATTTTGTCAATATCATGAAAAATAATAATAAGAGGCCAATCAAAAAAAAAAGAAGAAAAAAAAATCATGGAAACTCATATACCACCGCTATTCAGTCTTGGATACAGATCTGGATTATAATGCAGAACTAAGGGATTAAAATCTATATTTAGAGGGGGGGCAGTATGTATAGGGTCACACAGTACACTAACAGAGAGGGGTAGAGACATGGCACTGCTACCAGTGTGTTACTAATATAATGTAGATTCAGAGTCATTCAAATGGATTTCATGTACTGTATGTGTGACAGATAAGACGTTATATATTTTTATTGATAACTCATAAACTGATATAAACTGATGATAAACACATGATTCCAATGCTAAGAGTAGGTTTCCAGGGTTAAGGAATTAGCTGGTATAACTTAATTTTGCATGAGCCATGTCTCAGTAAAGCGACATCACCATAGTGTGTGCTGTACCCTGGGATACAAGATAATTTCCTCACGGTGGTACAAAATGGAATGCATCTATTGTGCACACTCACAAGCATGCCCATTTCTTCTTTCAGAGGCCCGAATGCTGATGGAGATCGCTCTCTCTTACATGAGGATGCTTATTGTGTGTGTGATTGTGCAATAACACAGCGATGACATCATTTAGGTCTACTGGTATTGATGTATTTTAGGATTATTAAAATGTAGAAAGCGTTTATTTATAAATGCAGGTGAGTGTTTATCATGTGAATAAATCTTTTTAATTGTTTGATGTTTGGTTTTTTATCATTGGCTGTTAGGGGACATTGTTTTGACATAGTATGGAAACTATTTGCCAATTGGTCAAATTTAATTTTAAATTTAGGTTCTCTTCTATTTGTGAGTTGTGTGTCTGTTCATCTCCACTGTGAAAGCTAAACACTGCCTGCTGATTGGCACTGAGCAGTTAGCTCACAGTGGGTTCTCAGAGCAGGAAGAATGAACCAAAACATTACATTTGCAGGTCAGAAAACCAAAACAAAGCTGGCAAATAAAAACATTTTAAATGCTCTTATTTGTTATAAAGAAGAAGCATAGCATACCATTACCCTGCGTCAGTGACAGTTTGCACAGGACATCTTCCATTATCATGGCAGGAGCTTTCAATTAGAAGAAAGGGCTAAAAATGTTCCTGCAGCACATTATGTGAGCCGTTCAGCCAGCCAGTAGGTCAGGTCGGCTGATTTGGTGTGTAACAGTCCTGCTGGTGTGGTTAAAGGGCCTGTGACAAAGACGCTGAAAGGCGATCAAGGGGGGCCAATGGCCAGCTGTCACACAGAGGGCCCATAATGACCACGTCAAATCCCACCACCGTCTGAGCCTGTTTCTTCTGTGACTTCAGCCTCCTGCTAACTGACTAGTCATCTCTTTGTTAACCTGTCACAGAGCTGGTTGACAAGATCAGCTGGACAGGGCGCTGTTGTCACAATCAAAGCTTTATTCGTAACTCGTTCGTTGTGTGAGTAATTCAATGAATACATACACGTGTTGATTTAAAAGACACAAGATTGATGATTTATTTGTCTTACATGAGGTATATTTATTTCATCGATGCACAGAAATAATTTTGAGGTCACATATTTCATATACTGTTAGAATGCAGCTCAAACAACCAGGCGGCCCCTCTGGTTTACCCCTTCTTTGCTAAATACCTCCCAGTACCTTAACTCCCCTCACTTCTGCAGCCAAAAACAAAACAGTGTTTTTCATTCAGTGCAAGTTGTTTTTAATTTCATGCTTTGTATCTCAAGCTCTAGAGGGTTTTTTGTAAACTCAGGCCATATGCGTTCTTGTTGCTGGACAAGACGATTTCTCAAGAAGAGTGATGGCAAAGTACAATTCATGTTCTTGATGCAATAGATCACTAAAGCACTGATGAAGTAAAGTGTTCTGATGCGGATGGAATAATGCTTCCTCTAAAAGATTATAAAAGGTAAGGAGAATAAGCTGTTTGCAGGCACTTCTTTCAAAGTAACAGTAACATTGTCTTCTTCACTTCACTTTGTGGTATCTTGTGTTCCTCCATTTACTTGTGCACCTGCCAGCGACTATGTGGGAGGTTGATATGTGGAACCACATACTCTGCATATTCATTATGACAGTTGCCCTAGTGTCATAATGAGTAGCATAAAGTGGCAACTTTTTAACAATGGCACTAGGCAACTTTAAGTTTACTTCATTTTCCCCTTACTTGCATTTATTTTTTCTTGATCATGTTCTGTCGGTACTTATGCTAAACTCCGACACCCATCTGTGGACTGTACCTTCACGCTGCTGTCTAGTCGTTAACTAATCCAAAAACAGTATTACTTCTGATGTAGTTTATAATGCTTTTAATTAATCGATAGATTCTAATGGGATAGGATGCTCTGATTCATTGTGATCTCCACCACCTTCTGGACAGACTCATCCAGTTCCGCTGTCACAAAGATCATTTCAGGAAATCTTTCCTGCCTAAGGCAATAACCCTGTACAATAACTCACTCCTCTCTAACAGATCCACTAGCACAATAATAACTTTACATGTTTTTGCGCTATATATATTCTTCTACCTCATTGCTACTTGCACAGTCTCTGTATATAGCACTCTTTTACTCTGTTTATATTTATATTCTGGGTTTTTTTTTTTGTTTTTTTTTTAGTGTTTTGTGTGTGTGTATGTGTATTTCAACCTGCTGCTATAACAGAAGAATATCCCAATTTAGGATCAATAAAGTGTATCTAAGTCTAAAAGTGTAAGTGATAGCTGTCTTATTGCCAGAAGTGACAAAAGAACTATCTAACTAAATATTTGAATTTGAAACACAGCATTGTGTGACATAAAAGCAAGTATTTCCAACCCAGTCGGCGGCATGTGACTTGCTCCTGACAGTGACACAGCAAGTGACTCTTGTCTTCTGAGTCCCCAAACTGTGGCACCCCCTGATCCTCCGCATCAAAACAATTAGCGGTCATTGGCTCCGTGCTTTACACAAAAAAAAACCCTGCGCTCCCCATACAGAGGCGACCGCTGATGGCTCCTTGGCTCATCTATAGCTGAAGCTGTAGGTAATGACTCCTGCCTGCCACAGTGGACCTTAATTTGTTATTGTAGCAGAGCAGCTGTGCAGCATGCTGCAGAGAGCAGGTGGCAGCCTGGCAGGAGTGGAGGATGGGGGGCTGGAGGGGGAGAAAAGGAGTGTGTGGCATATGTGGGTGGCTGGGGGGGTGTGTGTGTGTTTGGGGGTGGATGATGGTGTATGTGATTGTGATTGTGTTTGTTGGAGGTTGTAGCCTTCACATATTATGCTTGTAAAGAGGAATAACACTCTGGCTGGAGTCCACATCAGTTTGACTTTGCAGATTTTGGAGCTCCGTCATAGTTATGACACATAGCTGCCACACAAAATATTCATCTTCTGCCTTTCACTACAGGCATGGTTACTGTTCAATATTTTAAATTGAAACATTAAGTGATCCTAGGGCTGTGTATAATCAAATACAATCTATCATCTTGGTTTCATTAGGCTCTCCCTATCCTTGCTTGATTCAATGACAAATTTGTAGAGGCATTATAGATGGAAAACAAAATCAATACACCCACAAGTCGTAAACGACTTTGCTCAAGGCGGTGGAAGTGTGTCTGCTGTGAGGATTATGTGAGCTGAGCTCTGCTGTCCTCTTGTTGCCGCTCGGAGTTAATCATTACTGAGACACCGTTTCCCTGCTGTAACGGAGCCTTATCGGTTTTCTGTTTAAATGCTTACATTTAACGCCCCCCACTCTAATATTATCTGTTGCACAGGAGAATAAGGAGCTGGTACTAAATGTGAACCGGATCGATCGTCTCCTCCTTTAATTCAATTAAGCGTTTTCATCCCTAAGTGAAGGACTTCAGAAAATACTCATCATGTGTCATTCTGCCGAGAAGAAGAAAAGTCAGAACAGCAAGGAGCATGGTTGGGATGCCGAGCCTTTTAAACTGTGAGTAGACTTAGAATTTACATGCTGTATATATATATATATATATATATATATATATAAAATATGAGAGAGAGAAGCTACTTTTTATCTGACATGTATCCACTGCCATGGATTTACACCTACACAGTTTTACACTATGCTGCAACTGAGTTATAATCATGTCATTCTCGTGTTTTACATAATTCAGAACCAGAATGTGAGCTGTCCTTGCTTCCTATACTGAATATAGCAGAATTAGTCTTTATCATGGCTGCTTAATGAGAGCAACAAAACAAAACTTCTCAACTCTATTATTTTAGGATTCTTCTCCCAGAGCTCCTTTAAGTCTTCAGAAAAGACATTAGAATGTGTTAGCCTACTTCAGATCCTATCAAATCATTATAATGAGCAAACAAAAACTCTGTCATCCCTTTGTCTGCTGAGATCTTACGCTTATTAAGACCCATTAAAGAGTGAGAATAAACTATGCATAACACATAGTCTGTTGGATGCATTATCCCTTCTATAGCCTATGGCCCCCACAAGACAGCTATTATGCTCCCATTTGATTGAATAGCAGCTTTCGGTGTGTGTCTCTTTTCAGTGGAGGATTTGGAGCCGTTAATCCACCAGGCAAAGTTTTTTGTTTTTTTTTTCTCTTTACACCATCTGGAGTTTACAGGTTTTTAAGACAAAAACACCAGGCGGTGTGAAACCAGGCTGGAGCCACTGCTTGATGCCAGGAGGAGGTTTTTCCTTTTGCCTGTGGTTTCTGCCTACTTTACATCAGGGGTCAATAGTACAGTCCTGCAATTCAAGTGGGGTCAATAGGTCCAGGGGCCATGACTATTACAGGCCCCCGTGTGTCACTGTGACACACACTTTTCACCAGATAGAAAACAAATAACCACATGACAAAGACATTACTGTAATGCCAACAGTGATGATAATGCCGATGATCATGCTACAGTGACCACCAGAGAGCAGCAGAGGGTGTACTGTATTATTAAACCATGGTTTCTGGTTTTAAAAGGAATTCCTGTTTTGGAAAACTTGGCTCCAAAAAATCTAAAGCAGATAAAATATGCTATTACTCTGTTTTAATGTAATTGTTTTCTTGGAGTAATTTGATGTTACGTGGAAAGCAGGGTCCTCTGGGAAGCAGTCGGTACACTGGGAAAAATGTGTTAAAGACCATGTAGGCCAAATATTGCTCACACTAGTTGATCATTTCCATTCTCCCTTAATTAAATTAGCTCTACTCAAAAACATGTGCTTAATTTGGAACCCCTGATAATTTTCCCTTTTGCCTCTTTCTGTCTTTTCTTTTGGGTTGGGTTATAGAGTCAGATTCCAATCCTCTGACATTAAAAGGGGAAATACATGACAAAGGGGCCCTGCAGGTTTGCATTAGAGACCTAATTGGTTTTGGCTTGAGTGGGCTGCTAGTGTTGCCAGACGTGGGCCCTTTGTGTTTTGCCATGTGGGAGAATTTGCCCGTGCTGGAGGTAGCAAGAGGTGCCTGCAGATCCTCTCGGAGTCACCCCTGCTCGTCTTTGTGGGTTGTTCAAGTGTATGCATGCCTGTGAATGTGTGTGTGCACATGAGAAACGTCCTTTTTAGATGTGCATGCTGGAAATGTGTGCAGATGCATTCGATTGCATGTTTTTGTCTGTTTTTCTGTGTCCTGCTAAGGCTTGTTTCTGTGTGTTGCTATGTGTAGTATGCATGTACTTGGGTGTATGTTTGCGTGTGTCAGGCAGTGAGCCCAGTATCCCTCTCACTCCCTCTGGTCTCTGTGTGGGTCGTTTCCACCAGCACTGCCACCTGTTAGTGTTTTACTCAGGCCCCAGGGCTACAATGACTGCACAAACTTCCAGATTTGCTCATCAGGTCCATCAGATTGGCTTCCTCACCTAAAATCCACCTCCCATTTCCTTCCACAGGACCAATCTGAAATGGACTCCCCCCCCCCGTGCAGTTTAGCTGAGTCAAGATGGTGTGCTGTTGAACTCGTGAGCTGAGCTGAGTGTGATTAATGACTCATGAGCGACAACAGTGTGCTACACCGCTGGATCACACTTAAGTGTTTGCTGTGTGTGGTTAGAGTTGGAAAAGTGACATTTAAAGACTGAATTTATGGGGTCACTTTGCTGGCCAGCACTCCACATGTGAACACCACAACAAAGAACCCAGCATCTTATGTTTGAGCAATAATATGTGGCCAGATGACAATTCAAACAGACTTTAATTTCACATGTACTGTTAAGGATGACATGCTTCGAACAGATCTAAATGAGGCCTAATTGCAATGAAGTGTTTAATACTCAATCTCTTTCCAGACAGATTTGTCATGTTCCGATAGACCTCTGAGCTTTTTGTCACATTGTCTGATACTAATTTGGCATTTAGTTACCCTGTCTTTAAAAAAAAAAAAAAAGAGAGCCAGAGGAGTGGCCAAACAGTTAAAAGGAAAAACAGCGAGAGAAGGAGAGTAGAAAGGGATTAACTGTCAGGGAGAATGTGAGGCTAATTGAAGCCAGTTTTGCACAGCTGTTTCTTGTTGCTGTGCAGCGCTGCACGGAGCCGCTGCGTGGATAAGATCCAGATGTGATCTTGCGCCGAGGATCACCCGCCAATAACAATCCTCAGAAATACCCAGCCGTACAGGAGACTAGGCTATTAGAATGTCCGTGCTCGCCCACCCCCTGACAAAACACCACTTCTCCACCTCTGAAAGATAACCCAACATTGTGCTTTTAGCTCCTCCTGATTGCAGCCCTCAGCTTGGCCTCTAAGTGTTGTTAACACTCATTTTGTTATGCTGCTAGCCAACATGATGACGTCCACTTTTTTTATTCAGGTGTCACCAGGTAGCGTAAACATTGCTTTGACACATTTGCTATTCCAAAAAAAAGGCAACCCACAGGGTTCGAGAGAGGTTTTGCATATTTGTTATATGGCTTTTGAAACATTCAACCAAATGGGATTAAGGCTCCCTTTGTGCGTTCTTCTGTGTTTCATTTAAATCATCATGGAAAGAAATCACGTATCCTTTATTACGATGGCGGCATACAGGTCCCAGGATTATGCGCCGGCATTTATGCGATCTTCCACTTTAAGTAGAGGGACTGGGAACAGAAAGGCAGAGTCACTTCAGAATGTCAACAAAAAAAAGCAAGTGAAAGGAACTTATCACCACATTGTGCTTTTTAATGCCCCTGTCTCTCTGTTCCCATTCCTCAAGCCTTTCACCCCCTTCCATCATTTCCCACTTGGTTCACACAAAGAGGAGTTAGCATTGGTTCCCCTTTTCTCTACGTCAGCGCCTCTTCTCACCTACTGTTTCTATCTGACATTCGGCCTCCCTCCATGTCCCCATTCCTTTTCTGTATCCATTAATCTGTCTTATCTCTCTCTCCATCCTGACTCGTTTGTCTTGGCCACCATGCAGAGTCCAATTGCAAATGGCCTGTCATCACCCAGAGGAAAACTGACTGTGTGTAGGCTCTTATTGAAGAGTCTCAGTTCATGGTTTGACAAGATTTAGACGATGTCACCCTTTCTTTAAACCCCTCTTTTTCATATTTCCTTATTTTTATAGAAAGTTTCAGTATTCATTTATACATAATATATAATAAATATTTATATTACCTCTTCTCTTGTCAGTAGTGTTTCTGTACATTATATTTATGGAGTTACTTAACCAAAACGATTGTCGCTTATCAGCTGAAACAAATGTAATGCTTATGTGCAACAAGCATGAAGAGCACAGTCTTTGACCCAGATGACTGCTTCACATCCTGACAGATAAAAGACGAACATCATGTGAGTCCTTGGCCTAGTCTCACTTTATCACACACAGAATGTGACAGAGGATCTCAGCCTAAGCCAACGTCTCTCTGCAGCTCCTCTGTCCGCTTGCCAGTTGTGAGTTTTATGACTCTTGTCAAGTTCACCTCATCTGTCCCTTCTTTGATTTCACTCCTGCTGGGCTTCGTGCTGTCAGAGAACAGGACCCGCTCTCATCACTACACACATAAACTTGCATTGCATTCTGTCTGCTCTTGCTCCCAGGGTGGAATGTTGCTTATGTGTCTTGTCCTCAGCTGGTGTATCTGCTTGTTGTCTTTGCCTGTTTGTCCCCGCAGAGCGCTGTGGTAAGATGTCTTGCACGTGGTGGGTCTGCAAATCAGCTAGAAAGCAGGTGCTGTCAAGGTCCCCTGTTGTTCTGTTAGGAGATATTTGTATGATTCGGTCAACTGAGCAGGAACAACTGGAAGGTTTAGTTTGGTTTGTTGTATCTTGCAATGAAAATGAACCAGAATATGTAAAACTGCATATGCATCCCCTATCCATTACACACACACACACACACACACACACACACACACACACACACACACACACACACACAAAGAGGATCATATTGCAACAATGACAAGCCCAAACATCCTAGAGGCTTAACCTTGGGAAATGCCAACACATACCTTAGCCGTTATCTTCCTTTGACTTTAATTGAGACCTTCAGAAATCCCCAAAACTATTACACACACACACACACACACACACACACACACACACACACACACACACACACACACACACACACACACACACACACACCAAGAGTAAAGCCTGCAGGCTCTATC
This sequence comes from Chaunax sp. Z400, assembly GCA_037577475.1. Taxonomy (NCBI): domain Eukaryota; kingdom Metazoa; phylum Chordata; class Actinopteri; order Lophiiformes; family Chaunacidae; genus Chaunax; species Chaunax sp. Z400. The sequence continues at coordinate 23,252,005 of CM075185.1, forward strand.
TCCCTGCTTAGCCAGGTGTTCACAGCTCCACTGCCAGATGAACCACCTGCAGATCACAGGTGTGGCCTTCGCCAGGGAAGAGAACAACACAGCTGCTCCTCAACCTCACAGAGAGGAAAAAGAGAGACTTTATAGATTCAGCTACTGGTAGCAGGAAGCACACACAATCAGACCAAGCTACACGGAATATGAAGTAACATTATATCATAGGTGGTTTTGTCATCATCTGCCTTTCAGTAAGGATAACTTCTCCTTTCTTAGCGGTCTGGCAATGCTCATTTATTTTAGGCCGTTCGTTGATGGTTTTGACAAGAGTGGGAGCTGTTATGAGCATTGAGGTAGTAACCCTGACATGTAAGTCCATTTCTTGTACTAAGACTGAAAATGGAAAGCGATATCCATGCTGTCGGTATTTCTTTGGTGGCTCCTCTCTTACAAGGCTTCATTTATTAGTCTTGTTAATAGCTATTAGTGGGCTAGCCGATTATCTACAAGTTGGCAGCCAAACACAGAGGCAATAGCTCCATTTACACAGCCTTTTGAAGGCATGACTGGTGTGGCTTTATTCCGACCTGATGGTCTGTGTGAACAAAATAAAGCTGTAATGGGTGTCTGTGATGTTCAGCCTCTGAGACAGCAGTGGACGTAATAACAGAGGCGAATATTAAGGCGAGATGGAAAAGGCAAGGATGGAGGTGTGACGTTTTGACGGCGTATTATGTGAGCGGCCCACAACCGGAAGATTTAAAATGCAGCAAGTAGCAGTTAGCAGCTAACTCAAAGAGGAAGAAAATCAACCAAAAATGTCTTTAAATTGCAGCAATAGGCCGATGTCCGGAAGCTCCTTACCCTCCGAGCAGAGGATGAGTGAGGTGTGATCGTGTGATAATGTAGAAGTTATTAGAATGATTTATTCATGCTTTTTATAGTTTCATTATTTAATATCCAAATACTGGGACAAGATGTATGTGTTGTAGTGACAGTGCAAGAGGTATTAGTTTAGTTTATCTTCATAAGTTGACACCCCTGCAAGGACCCATAAATGACTTATTTGGCGAATTTCAGTGGATCGTAATGAATTTCCTGTAAAAATGGTGACAAAGTCAGAAATATTTTACTTGTCAGCAGAACAATATACAGTACTGTCAGTGAAATAAAGCCTGTTGTTCTCAGAGGAATGTTCAGTACGTAGTCCCACACTGTGTGTGTACATCTGTGTGTGGGCTTGCTGGAGCTCACACACTATTAACACACAACTTTACCCAAAGATGGAGTTGTTTATGAGAACTATTCATGTTTATGTGCCGACAATTGGGTGAGGCTACAGCAACACGGTGCAAAATTCGGATCCACGGTATCATTTTCTAATTAGTGAAATGGCTGCATTTAAGGATTTGACTGTGAGTGCCAAAGATGGATATCCCTGACTGTGTATCTGGTTTGTGCGTTAAACGGGAGAGCGGCTGGAGAGACTTCCAAAAGTGCGTGGTTGTTGAATATCGTTTAAGGGGAGTTATTGGTGAAAGGGTTTGGTGTCTGGCTATGCACTTGGCCTCCCTGTGTGGAAACTTAAGGAAGATGCAGCCAAGTAAGCGTGAGACCCGTGGCTCATAAATTTTAAGCTCACATGCAGCCACTTTCTTATTCTTAGTCTCTCTTGTACCAAGCGCGCAAACTCTCTCTCGCGTTCCTTCTCACTCATAAACACACGCTCCTGCATGCATTTGTCCTTCTCCCTCATGCCCGCATGTCTTATATTTACTCATCTCTATTTGTCTCTGTCCCATCTTTGTACACATACGCACACCCTTTGCACCCGAAAAGCAGCTGTGTCTCCCCGCTCTGTGCAGAGTGTAATAGGAGATCTGAGGGTTTTCCGTGGGTGAGTAGGCGGGTCAGACCTTACTTAAACTAATGGCTCCCAGCAGTGTTGAATAGCCAGACACACTGGAGCCGAGGCCTGAGGTTTTGGAATGCCACTGCCGGCTCAATGCCTGCCTTTCATCGGCACAGAGTGAAGGAGTGAAAGAGAGGGAAAATAAGGGAGAAGGAAAATAAGAGAAAGGAGGGGGAGGAGGAGAGAGAGAGAGAGAGGAAAATGCAGGACCCATTTGTTTTGGGTGATGTGAGGATGCCTGAAAAGGAGGGGACAATAGTCCTGGAGTGGAAGGACAGAGGGGGGGGCAAGTGGACTGTGGGGAAATAGGGGAGACGGGAGGTGTGTTTGGGCTTAGGATGTCAGGAGGGGGTAAAGTACCAGTCAATGTGTTTGTTTCTGTCAGAGCACCTCCTTGACCAGCCACCCATTTGATGTTAATGTTGTTAGGATGAGCTGTGAATGAGTCTGGAGGGAATTTATAATTTTGAACTGGGGTCATGCCCAAACAAATGCAGATCTTTGAAAGTTTTTTTTTACTCTATTTATGCCCTTTTATCTACAAGAAACAAAGAACATCTTGTCAAAAATGCATAAAAAGTTTATGTTTACAAATAAGTTGAAAATAGGGTGATATCATGTCATGATGTTCCAGAAAATATAACATTGCAGAGAAGAGGAAGTCGACTGCCAGGCAACTGAAACAGCAGAGGTTTTGAAATTATTCAGAAGACTGGCTTCTGACTGTAGTGATATGTAGCCTCCGACCATTCAGGTCCATACCATCTACAAGTGTCCTCAGAAGTAGATTAACTAGCATCAGCTACAAGTAATATTAGATTCAAATGACTTTCTGCTGTCTCCCACTGTGTCTTTGTTTATTTTAGTGTCAATGACTATAAAAGTGTTTTAATGCAGTGTCATAAAAGCTATTTGTTAACCACGGCAGACCTGACTAAAGTTATCAACACTACAGCTACTATTGGCTATTTTGAACCACATATTAAATGATGGCAGAAAAGGCACAGAGTTTGACTTAATTTGACTTTATTTCCATTTCCATTTCCTGTTAAAATGTGTAAGTTCTGCTGAGTCACACCTGAGGTGGAGTGGGGTCACGGCTTGTTTGGCCTTAAAGCAGGTTGCAATGAGGTCAGATGAGGTTAGTCATCATTTAGGAATTGATGGAAGGCCAATCTTGCCCTTCCTCCTCTCCATTCATTTTGTCCTCCCACCTTCATCTTTCAAACAAAAAGAAGTAGATTCAAAGAAAATCCACCTGACAATCCACAATGATAAGTATCTGGAAACTAACAACCATTGCACAGATCAGTGGTAAAAAGCATAAAAGAGGGCGCTGCTTTTGAACTTCTCCAACTCAAGACAAGCATGTCATCACTAAGGCCCTGTTTACACTACAAAGGTTTAGCTGGAAGCAGAAAACTTTTGCCTTTGTGTTTTAAAAAAGTTCAGCATTCACACGACAACATTTTGGAAAACGATCCTCGACCACATGGATGCGCAAAACTGGTTGAAAATGCTTTTGTATGCATGCCAGCCCAGTAGCTGGTGGTGTAACCTTTCAGAATTGTCACCACAGAATAAGATCACAGTAGTGGTGCAGCAAATCTGCACTGGAAGGAAGGCAAATTAGGCTGGAACTGTAACAGGCATGTGCAAAGCTAGGCTGTGTTGTCATCATTTTCAAAGGACTTGTGTTTTGCCTGTTTACACTGCGATGCTAACGATAGAGTTTTCAAAAGATTACAGTCTGGAACCAGTTTTCAAATGTTTGCATTTTCAGGGCCCCAAAACACTGTTGTGTAAACAAACAACCAAACCACAACGAAGGTTTATTGTTTTTGGGTGAAACCATTGTCGTGTAAATGTCTTTGCTTCAAGCAGGTCGCCCTGTTGTAACAGAAGTCCCGCTCAGACAATGTTTTCATTCCGGGCCTGATGCGCCATTATTCTGCCCCGACTTTCTGTTTGAATGCAATGACACCTGTGGAGGTAGTAACAGCACAGAAACAGGCGTCTGTATGAACGGTGTGACCCAGCGTTGCGAAACGGGTTGTAGTAATATGTTCAGGTGTGCGACCTAGCCCGGGGGATTTAACGATGCGGTAGCAACAGGAAGTCTGTTATTTGAAGAGCAAGCACAGACGATGACCGTTAAACTGGGGAGATGGTGAAATATAGCAGCTTTTATGCTCGTTTTCGCTGAAGCAAAGCTGTGTTGATGGGTCGGAGGTTGATGTTCTGGGAATCTCATCCTACCCCTTGATATTCGCCAATACTGATCTTTAATTTTCCTTGTCGAGAACCAACACATACAGTGAAATCTGTTTTTGTCAATATGACCTATCACTTATCAGACCCAGGAAACGGAGAGAAAATAGACCGCACTTTAGTCTTGATTACTACCGAGAAGCATCTTACTTGATTTTTTTTTTTTACAGTAAATGGTCCTCCAGACAGATATGGACCTGGAAAATGATGTGTCCCTAATAGATAAATGTGCAATGGAAAATGTGGCTATGTGAGATCAGAGAGGGAAATCTCTACGGCTGCATCAGATTAGCGAATATCAGTCTGAACAGTGATGACAAGGGGGAAATGGGGGGAAGGAAAGGAGGGGGAGGCATTGCTGGTAAAATGGTTAGAGAAGGCGGGGTGGGCAACAATGATTGGATTTCGTTGGGGAAAAATAGCAACAAACTGAATAATTACTAATCAAACGAGACATTTTTATCTGATAACCAGAAAGAGAATAGAGAGACATTCAGGAATTCATGATCAGATACTCACCCTCCTCAACCACTCCTGTAGCCTCATTCTAGACTCAATTGCCCCCTTCACCTAGAAGAGCTTGCAAACCAAAAATTCTTCCGTGGCTAAACGACCAGACAAGATGTATCAGACGGGGCTGTAGAAAAGCAGAATGCGACTGTTGGAAAGACAGGCTGCAGATCTTATATGACATCTATAAACATCTTCTGACTAAATACCAACTGTCTATTAAGGTTGTGAGAGTACATTTCTTTCTAGTGAGAATAGCTGCCATAACCCAAGAATCTTATTCAGCACCATTAACTCTGTCATAACCCTACCTCTCAGACCTAGCCTGGGCTGCTAGGTTCAGCTGCGAGGACTTGAATGTCTGTTTGTGTGAATGTCTCTGTATGTAGATGTGTAATATATATATATATTTATATATATGGTTGTGTGTGCACTTTGTATTATGCATGTATTTATGTATGATGTTTCTGACAATCAATTATATCAGTTTCTGCATGTTTGTTCTAAAGCACTTGAGTACACCTTGTTTTTTGAAGAGCTCTGTGGATAAATCTGAGCTTTGACCTTTGGGACTTTTCACTGTAGCCAGCTCTTATTGGCAGTCATCTAGCCCAATCAGCAATCAGATTAGTTGAACCTGATTGGACCCATTTGTTGATTTATGTTTCCATTACCAGTTCAACTGCAGTGAGTTGTACTTAGCTGGGCCTGATTTGGACCAGAGAGGGTGCTTGGCTCAACTACAACCCAATTGTAGTAACGTATTGCTGGCCATGGTAAACCTGTGATGGGTCACAGAAGGGGGGTCCCCTTCTCCCCTTCAAGTGAGCATGGGTTGTGAGGCTCAACTCGCAACTCAACCTTTATTGGTTCATCAAGATTACTTTCATCTGTAGAAGTTGTGTCAAGTTACTGTTGGTGAAAATGAAACATGTCCTGATTTTTCTGGTTAATAAAAAAAACGTGTTTTTTTTAATCTTCATTACCTGACACCAACACAGCAGTAGCCCTGTTTTTATTTGCTGTATATTTATAGCTGGTCTACAATTAATTAGCCTGACATAAAAATGATGGGGGGTGGGGGGGGATATAGTCATTTTCTACACATTTAATTTTTTTGGGATTGACGGTGAATCTGAATGTTGTTCACCTTTTTTTGGAGCATATCTGGCAAACTCTGCATTCTAGAAACTCTATATTCTCAAACTGCACACACATATCAACCATATTGTGCTGTTGTGCCTTTTGATACTTTGAATGTTTTATTATTTCTAATTTATGTTTCCACATATTGTTTTAGGTGATTTTTAAGGGTCATCATTTTGTCTGCAGCATATCTGGCAAACTTTACATTCTAGCTTAATCAAACTTTACACATAACCATGATAATTAGTTGTGCTTTTTAATATTAAAATTTTCTATGGCAAGAGATAAAGCAATGTAAATGTAGGCATATGGACACATTGAACTTTTAGTTATTCTAGTTATTCCTATTCACCCACTCATAAAATCTCTTGTTCCCTCTCTTCCTCCTCCTTCCCCATTTTTTTCTGTCCTGTCTAGAAAATGCTGTTTACTTTCTCTGAAAGTGGAAGTTTGGCAAAGGAGCGTGTGAACAGAAACAGATGCTGCATGTTCTCTTGCTCTGTCGCTCTTTATCTCACACACAAACACACAATTGCATACAGCTGCGCGAGGCTTGAGAAGCTATAGTGTAAAAGGAAGCCATACACAGCAGCACGCTGACTTTCCATCACGATGATGATATTTAACACACACTGCATGTATAATCTCCTTGTATGAGACCATTTTCAAGAGGCAGGGCTCAGTCATAAGGCTAATATAATCAGAGCTTTGGAAGAGACTTTCAAACCCTTTAAAGCAGTTGTAATATTTCTATGATCATCACACCTGTGGATAGATACTGTATGTGTTTACTGTGTGCGACCTGTAAATCCCCACCACCCCACCCCACCTCCAAACTCACTATGACAACTTGCGTTTTGCTTTTCCTAGCCCTGTATTAAAACAGCTCCAGGGGCTGTGCCGGTGGGGGCGTGTTGTTTCAGTGCTTAAAGGCTCAGTAGACACCATAACACAACACAACTCTTTGTATAGCTCCATCCAGTAGGCGCTGCTTTGGCCCAACACATCCATGTGAGAGCAGATTCCCGGTGGATTACTTTATAACGTGAACACCTCATTTCTAGCGCTTGTCTCACAATCATCTTGCGATTACTCAGACAGGATTTTTCAACTCTGGAAAGTTACCATGGTAGCGTTACATTTTGTCACAACAATTTAGAGGTGAACAGTAGAAATACTGTCCAGTAATCTAAGAGGAATGTGTGTTTGCACTTATCCTATTTGGCTAAATTAAATTAGCAAAAGTTGAGCATTGGTTAACTTTTAAGGGTTGTTTACAAGACAGCAGTTCTTGCATTAAACAGTCTACTTTTGTTGCAGCCATTCATGTACATGAAAATGCTGGTTTTAAGTTACACTGTCGACTACTGGCCTGGCATGCATACTACAAAAACAATACTGTTGTAAAAATGCAGAACTTCTTAAAACACAAAGGAAGAGAAATTCTGTTTTTAGTACAACCGTTGTCATGTAAATGGAGCCTTTGAGTAGCCTGCGTGACACCCCAGCTGCACTAAAGGACCGGCTCTATTAAAATGAATGAAGGGGCTGTGTTTTGTTAATGCAGGACTCAAGTTATTCTAAGCTTGGCCTAAGTGCTTTAAAAAGCTTGTTGGATGATGGCACTGTGCAGTCTGAGTTTGTGTGCACACCAACCTCACTATACTATAGTGTGCTTTGTTGTAAAGATGAATCATGGCAATGAGGATTTCATATGAGAACTCAGCCCATGATGAGGTTATTGCAGTTAGTTGCGTGCTTAAATAATTAGTCAGTTATAATAACTTGATAATTACAAGTTCTATCAACTCAAAAGTGTGATAGGTGTGTTTATTTATTCATTATTTAATACAGATAATTAATAAGGAATCAAATTGCTTCTTTTTTTAAATGGCACTGTTGTATAGCAAACTTTATGTATTTCAGCCTTTCAACTAGTAAAGGCCTCTGATGAGCATGCTGTCTAATCTGCTCCTGTGTCATTACACCTGGGTTTTAACCTAATCCTGTAACATTTGTCTGTCACTGGTGTCAGTTGCAGTTCACCACCTACTATCTGCTGCAGTAGCTCGTAGCTTCTGATGCACGTCCTTCCTCGTTTCTCCGTTTTCCACCCCCGCCCTCTCTCCCAGCCACCTGGGCCTGCCTCTGAGCCTGCTGGCTGACCAGATGCACACTGAATAGAGCAGGCCTGCATCGAGAGAGGAGGGGTGATAGAGGATATTGTGGGTGATAGTCATATCTATTTTTGACAACTCTAAGAAATGTGGTAGCTCACAATAGGCATTTATTAGTATTATTACTTATAATTATTATTAAATATTAGCTATTACATCAGTATGGATTTTACCGTATCCTATTTTGTCTGCGTCTTAAGTTATCGCGTGCTGTTTAGACGTTTTATTGGCAACGAGAAGGGGCAACACCTTCATTTAATGAACTTTTTGTGTTTATCTGACGGCACTTGGCTGTGTAAACTTGTTTGTTTGTACAGCCAAGAGCCTGTGGATTTTCACACGTTGATTATGTTCTCGCGATTGTTAGTTGTCCAATTCAAAACAGATTAATGCCTTATTTATCCCTGGCTTAGAATGAACTGAGCACCATCTTCTTTACTCTGGAGAAGTAAACCGATGGAGGGCATAATAGGTAGGAGTGAATAAAGCACGCAGGCTGCCCAGTCTCAGCCAGGCTCCATTATCTTAACCTGCATTGTCTTGACTGCAGCACTATGCACAAGGCATAAATCAGACAGTGATTTAAGTTTAACTCAGTGAAGAGATGGAGCATAGAGGATGAGAGAGTAGAGGAGGAGAGAAGAATAACTTATTCATACTCCTCAAGTGTCCCCCAATGGGTTGGCTGGCAAGGCAGGGCTGAGCCAGCCGCATTAAGGAGCTGAGACAAAGGAGGGCATCAATGGAAAAAGCCTGTTGGGGTGGGGTGGTGGGGGTAGAGAGTATAAAAACATTTTATAGGGTGATCCCCTCTTTACTTGAAGGGGCAGAGAGGAGGGTGGAAGGGAGTGGGGGTTGCTAAGGACCCCTCACACACATAGGCACAGACACACACACAAACACACACTTTTGTCTCACTTGGCACGGACTCTTGTTTAGCCTTTAGGTGCCAAAGCAATTAGTTATGTTAATTGCAGGGGCCTTTGCCGGTGAATGCAGGTTGAATAGAGCCGCCAGTCAGCAGTGGATGATTGGCCAGGATCCAATGAGCGAATGGGTAAGGAGGGGGTCTTTAGGGGGCGGGGGTTGTGACGTCACTGGATCGCCCGGCCCATGAAAACAGGAGAGGACAGTGTGTGGGAAAACAGGGGAGGAGCTCGAGCCAGGAGAGAGATTGAGAGGGTGGAAGGCTCATAGCTTTGAGAGCGCGAGTGCCAGAGCAGACGTGGATTTGATGAGAGAAAGGGAAAGTTGGAGGAAATAAATACAACAGCAGGCACAGACCGAGTGGAGGAGACAGTAAGAGCGATAGTGAGAAGCGTCACAGACAGCAAAGACACGGAAAGAGGTCGTGTGTGTAGTTCAGTGTTACAGCGGACTGCCTGGGTATCTGTCTCCATCTGGGTGCCATCTGCGTCTCTGGCTCTGGCCTTCGCCCCACTGGAGCTCACATATGTGGGAATGCAAACACATGCCTGACATATGAAGGTGTGGAGTCACAAGAAGAGACAAAAAGGAAAGGATAAGAAACCCGGACCCCCGCCACTGCAGCTGACTTTCCCAACGGACTTGAAGAGTGGACTCTACTAGAGTGGAGGTAGGGGAGAAGAGTGGAGGTGTTCAACGTGGCTTTTCTGTCTATTTACACTGAAGAGTGGTGGTCATTTATCTCTGTGTGTGTCAGTGAATGCATCTGCTGTTTCAAACAGAGCGTTTGTGTGCATGCCGTGTGTGTGTGTGTGTGTGTGTGTGTGTGTGTGTGTGTGTGTGTGTTCATTCCTAATTGCCAGAACTGCTCTTTACTGTACAGATGGTGCCTCATCCTTTCCTCTTTATCTCTTCATCTCTTCATCCTTGTCCACTGAGGCAGCAGGGAAAGAGGGATGAATTTGTCTGCCTGCTCCCTTTTACCGGTGCATAAAAACTTCTGCTGCCACATGGATAAAAATGTGGATCACTCAGGAGACGTCGTTCAGTTTGCAGGAGAGTTTCTCAGAGAAACTCTATAGAGGGTGTTGTAAGTTTTCTCTCACTCTTAATAGCCCACTTCCCAAATGCACCTCAAGCCATATACAGTATGCTGTGGCAAATGTCAGTGTCTGGCATCATATGGTGACTTCGGTGCCAGTGGTACTGTTTTTGTTGGATGCTGCAGCAATCTGGCATCTGAGGTTTTAGTCATTTTTTTTCAGGAAACTTTTCCCTCACATCTATATTGAGAACAGCAGATACGACAGCCAAAGAATGGAGCCTTCTGTTGTTTCTTGATTTTTTTTCAAATTCCTCCTGATCCCGCCATCTGCTTCCATGCAACCTGGAATGATTATAATGCGCTGGAACAGACTTTTTCTCCCCCCCCCCAACGTAAGTAATACTTGCATACAAACATCAAAAACTGCTTCCTCAATCGGATAAATAAAACCAGCAGTGTGATTGGCTCCATGTGTGAAAAGGGCATATTTCCCGCTCAGCTGTCATTTACTCAGATAGTAATCAGTTTTTCCACATGGCAAGTAGTCCAGAAGAAAATTGGTGGAGGAGACTTGTGCATCTGCTGTACAGTATCCCAGACATATGGGGGAAGGAGGAGAACTGCTGTGTCTCTCATGTTGTGCGCCGAGATGTTATACAGCGATGACATCAGTGGGAATGTGGATCCCAACTGTGCAAATGTCACATAGTTGTCACATGGATGTGGATAGTTTAACAATGTTGGAACACCCCCTTTTGCTTCTATCTACAGTATACCTTGCGGGAGAAAAATCTGTTTGTACGTGGAGGGAGGAGGAGGTGCGTAAGGGAGACGCAGGCAGAGGAAAGGCAGAGATACCTGGCTAGTGTCACACCAGGCCAGACCAGTCCATCAGGGAGATAGGAGAGACTAACTGTCTGCTGCACAGTCTCAAACCACAGACCCCCGTCTGGTCTGCTGGACACTGTCACACTCCTGACAGCAGGCACTGTTCTGCATCCGTGTGCACAAGAGTTTGTGTGTTTGTGCAAGGGATGAAGGATGTGTCGGTTTATTTTATTCTGAAATTTCATTTTCGCCCGTTCGCTCGTGGTGTGCATTTTTTTTTTGTCACTGATTCATACGACTGGGTTTTTTTGATCACATGCTTGATAAAGTGTACGTTTGAGTCTTGGGGAAGCGAGTGCATGTGTGTGCCAGGTGTCCTGTAGACATCATGTCTGCTAAAGTACAAGGTGGCTTCTCTAACAGCTTTCTGTAGATTTCTTCTTCTTTCTTTTTTTCTTTTTTTTAAAACCCCACTCCAAGCTGTGAACTTCTCCACCAAAAGTTTTGCGGTAAATGGAGGAGCAGACGACCCTTGCTCACTGTGCTATTATCTGAAGAATTCATCCACAGAATGCCTCCTTTTTCAACATCACACACACACACAGACACACACACACACACACACACACACACACTGAAAAGAGCAGCTGCCTCAAGAGTTTCATGCAGGAAGTGCTCTATTAGTTCCAGTGGCGAGGGCTGTGATATCTGGCCCCAGGGGTTCAATGAGAGGTTGTGTGCATGCTCAATTACGTGTTTGTGTGTGTGCGGACATGAAAGGGTTAGGTCATTTACTCAACAGAAACCCGCTCGGTCACTGCAAGTAGTGCTCTGAAAGATTGTTTCATCACGAGGAACGTCTCCTGACTGCGTAAATGGCTCTGTGTGTGTGTCTTAGTGTGCACACTCATATCTGTCAACAAGCATCTAACCACCTGCACTCCCCAGTCTCCTTTATTTTAACCTCATTGACGACGCGCGGCAGCCCCCTCTCCTTGTGCTATAAGTGCATGAGTCAGGGCTCTAAAGTGACCCTTTGGCTGCCTGAGAGACGCCCAGTGACCCCAAGACAAGATCTTTATTTGCTGCGCTAGCATGGTCTGACAGGAAAGAGTGACCCCGCAATCGAATACCTCAACCATTATTATTAGTATTTAATTATCGTTATTTATTGTCTGTCTAAAATAATAACGAATGACGAAATTGTCGCCGGCGATAGAATTTTCTGGAGGGATTTTCATATAGGTGTAAAAAAAAAAAAATACATGGGAATATTAAAAAGTTAAAAGTTAGCTCTGAATGCTACATTGATCACAACATAACGAAACATAAAAACCGTAAACAATTGCACCAAAGCCCGACTGCTAACACGTTTGTGAGTAGTTGCTTATTTACTCACCCAGCAGGCCAACATGAGACATCACCTCTAGGGTTTATTTTCCTGGCTGTAGCCAAGGTAACTTCAGTTGTCTGTTGTTTGTCAAGCGCGTTCAGCAGCATTAGCTATACTGGACATTTCACAGTAAGTATCGTGAAGGTGTGAGGCTGCCTTGTTGGCAGTTTTTTTTTTTTCTCTTCCAGAATTTAACCAGAGAGGCAAAGATGGACAGAAGGAACATTGACATTTTGCAATCATTGAAACGAGTGCATGCTGATGATCATGCTCATTATTTTTTTCCGGAAAATTCAGATTGAAATTGGTCGCCGAGACTAAAAACTTCAACGCATCGACACGTTCACGGTGTGATCACTCTTCATCGTCGATGAGAGCTTTATATTATGCGAAGACTTGTTTCCACAAATGAACCATTCATATGCTAAAAACGCAGTTGTGTTTCTTATGCATATGCAAACCCCATACTGTATGCACATTCGGCGATAAGGCTCATCTGCTCATCCTCCGCAGCTATCTGTGTCTCATTTTCCTCATTGTTTGGAGCACAGCTGGCCTCTTTGTTTTACTTATCTGTCTCACTCAGCGGCTGTTAAGCTCTGTCTCTTATACTGCTGGGCTAAGCTTGCCCACAGCTCTGTTGATGGACTCTGTAGACCATACCTACTGCTCAGGCGTTGATTCACTGCATTCCCAAAACCTGAGGGTAACAGATAAGTCATCTGAACACCTCTAGGAAAGGATGCGGTTTGTTTTTACTACAATACAATTAGTGAAATAGTTTGTCGTTTCTCATGAGCTTTGACTATAATCTGTGATATGACTCCCACTAAGCGCGCTTTGTAACATGTTTGATTGGCAGGACGGCTTTGAATGTCTGGTTAGAGAAATGAGAACATCGCATGCCACGATGAAGCTCAAAAAAAAAAGAAGAAGAAAAAAGAAAAAGTATGGCCAAGTTTCTACACTAAATTTAGTTTTTAGTCTCAAAACTGAAAGGGAAAAATCTTCAAAACACTGGTGTGCATCCATCATCCGGCATATTTACTGTCAAGAAACCCTGACCTTCTACCTGCTTATTTATTGTAAGTCTCCCTGGATGAATGTCAGAGAAATGTCTAAAGGCCCGGGTCAAGGAAGGCAGTGTAAATGTTCCCAGCATGGCCCGTGGTGATAGCAACATCTGGTTGGACCTGGGCCCGGGCCATCTGGCTGTTAAAGCCTCTGAAACATGGTCTGAAACAGGCCGGCCTTACTGTTTACTCTGTTTTGTCATGTCAAGAGCTCATATTTTGTTTTATAGACTTCTGTAGCTCACAGTCAGAGATTGTGTCTCATACAGACACGATGATTTGCCAGGCTGCAGGTTAAGTTGATTGTCTGGGTTCATAATGTAAAGAAGCCGCCCAGGTCTTAATGTTCCAGACATGCATGATGATATACATCTTCACTGTGCGTCAGGGGAGCTTTATATGTCTGATTGAAAAAAAAAAAAAAAAAAGAGAAGAAAATACTAAAGCTGATTGTTTTTCACTTTGCAGTATTTGGTTTAAAGAATTGCTGGGCTTATAATGATTGATGGGCAGGCTAACCAATTAGTTACGGAGAGGTGAGAAGGGCTGTAACCAGATAGGCAGATAATCTACTGGCCTCGGAGAAGGTGAGTGTGCTGTGAGGGAGTGTGCGTGTTGCATGTGTGAGTGTGTGTCACAACATTTGCGGGGTCTGAGGTCATGATTGACACACTTGAATTGTGCCTGTTATGTCACAGGTGTTATGTGTGTTGTGTGTGTGTGTGTGTGTGTTTGTGTGTGTGTTTATGTTTATGTGCCTCAGGCAGACCGTCTCACATGTGTGTGTGTGTGTGTGTGTGTGTGTGTGTGTGTGTGTGTGTGTGTGTGTGTGTGTGTGTGTGTGTGTGTGTTTATGTGCCTCAGGCAGACCGTCTCACAGGTGTGTGTGTGTGTGTGTGTGTTACTTCAGGGATAACTGTCCTTCCTCCAATCAGCCGATGACAACCCCAACACCTGGTAATTAGGGCCATCACACACACACACACACACACACACACACACACACACACACACACACACACACACACACACACACACACACACACACACACACACACACACACACACAGGATGACACACCTCCACTTCCAGCTATCTCTGGTAGCCCAGCTGTGTGTGATGCAGGCATGTGTCTGTGTTTTTGCCTCTTTTTTTTTCTTTTTTCTTTTTTAACCATTTGATCCCGTGATGAAGGAGTCCGTAGCAGAAGCTGAAAACAACGATGTGTGTGTGTGTGTGTGTGTGTGTCAGTCTGAAGGTGCAATGCAAAGGGAAAGGCAGCTAGAAGAAGCCGCCAACCGCTATAAGACGACTTTGAAGTCTCGTGGTTTCGGCCGCACGCATAGAACGTCGTCAAAACGTCCCGGCTCTCCGTCCTGCCTGTCCACCTCACGTTTACACAGATGTGCGATCGGGTGCTGTTACTACCTTCACTGCTTTTACAGAGGTGGAACAAAACGGATCCCCATCACGCCTTCATTGCGTTTACACGGTGTCAAGGCAAAACTTAGGCGCACAAGTCCCGGCTTGTGTGAATAGGGCTAAAAATGCTTCTGTCAAATATACATACTTGTGCCCACATTTGCTTCAACCATTTGTCTTTCATAATATATATATTTTTTTAACAGCATTGGAGTTGAGTGAACTTCTTTTAATTGTATCTTCACCGTCCCGAGGAACACGGAGGTCTTATGGGTGATTTACCATTATATGCTTATGTTCTGGTTATAGTTCTTCATGGAAGTGAATAGAATAGAATAGAATAGAATAGAATTCTTTGTCGTCATTGCACAACTGTGCAACGGAATGCCAGTGTATCTTTTTCAGTCGCGGGAAGGAAACACAACGTGAGGTTAAGAAACGACAACACATTACCACACAGAACTATAATAAATAGTCAAGTGATACAAAATAAAAGTCAGTAGTGGATGGGACAGTCCGTAAATGAATAAATAAATAAAATACATAGTGCTTTAGAAGTTGCTACTTTATGATAGGCACAGGTGTCACGTGATATGGTTGAAGGAAATTCCCCATATCTGCTTCGGACTGTTTGTGAAGTCACTAACTTTAAAATCCCATCCAGTGTATTCCCTCTGCGGTCCGACCTCATACACACTCCGACACTGTTGGTTTTGGCTGCTCAGCCTCTGCCAAACCTCCTCCCTGTCCTGCTTCCAGCGTCACATCACTGTGCCTCTTTTACTGCTCATTCTTGTACTGTTTTATGGACGACGTCTGTCTGCGACGCTGTCCTTTCTTTCATTTTTCTCTCTCGCTCTGCCACTAACTACATTTCCATCCCTTGCGTCCCTTTCTTTTTTCCTTCGCTCCGCAGGATTAGGGCAGTGTTATTGTAATTACCTCACTGAGTGACGAAGGCCGTGAGGGCTTCTCTCACCATCACGGGTTCACTTCAAGAGCACATCTGTGCCACTCGCCCCGTCCTTCACTCACAGTTCTCTTTTTCCTCTTCCTCCAAAGGTGTCCTTCATTCCTCCCCCAGCTTTCCACCTCTCTCCCCCTTGAGTCAGCCTTGTCACCTCCCCATGTCTCCCTTCCCTGGCAGAGTGAGGAGAACTGTTGACATTGGGTTTTGTCCAAATATGTAGTCTACACTGGAAGGTGGTAATGAGAGCCAAGAAAAACAGCCTGGCTCTGAGTCTGACAACGGGACTTGTCTCCCAGATGAAACCAAATGAAAACAGTATTTTCTATCCTTGTTATTCCCTCCCTCCCATCCTCCACCCCTCTGTGACTCCCCCCTTTCTCCAGCTCTGGTGGCTCTGATGTGCAGACTAATTTCTTTTTCCTGTTGATGCTCGTTTTACACTTGTGCAATGTCTTTAAAGGTGTTCCGAGTTTTTTAGGTACAAAAAAATTTAAAAAAGGACAAATAGACCTAAAACTAACTATTTCGGTTTCATACAGAACTGTAAATAAAGCCAGAACAGATGTATTTTTTTACTGACTCGTATAAGCATAGATTTGTAACATGAAGCATTTTATATTGTAAACCAGTATGTTGCCGGCAGTATTGTAAAAAGTATCAGGTGACTGCTTATGTGGAAGTGAGGCGACTGTATTGTGGCAACAGTTGGCGACATGTCAGTCCCAAGAGAGCAATAAAATAAATTCAATTAATTAAAGCAAGCAGAGGGGACACGTGTCTCCTGATTTTCAAAACTTTAACACCATAAACACCGAAAGACCTTCAAAAATACGTCCGTCCTCCAACCTGTTGTTAAGCTATGAGGTCACAACAACACCTAACACTGACAGATCATGCACTGTTCAATAGTCCGTTTTATAAGGGGATCTTCAGTGAGTGGGTTTTGGTACATGGACCCTCGCTGTGTGTGTGTGTGTGTGTGTGTGTGTGTGTGTGTGTGTGTGTGTGTGCGTGTGTGCGTGTGTGCGTGTGTGCGTGTGTGCGTGTGTGCGTGTGTGCGTGTGTGTGTGTGTGTGTGTGTGTGTGTGTGTGCGTGTGTGTGGAGGTCAGGAGGGAGCACAGAATAGAGGAACAGATGTGTGCTGTATTGTGGTGGTGGGCATGGACGGACGGGGACCAGGTGCAGCCTTTGTCTCCCCAGCATTTAAGTCCACTTGCTTGCATTCAGCTGTCACGTGCCTCCCCTCCACGTCCTCCTCCTTCCTCATCTCCTTGGAGGGAATGCAGAAGTGTGTGTGTGTGTGTGTATGGAGGAGGGGGCAGCCTTGGCTTAGTGGAGGAGGCTCCGGCAGCCTTCTGCACCCCCTGCCCCCCCCCCCCCCCCCCCCCCCCCGCCCCCGCATCTCCCTCACAGGTGACTGTTGGAGGTCCCAGCTGCCCAGCTTTTGGCCGATTAGATCCATATGGTACAGGATGAAGAGGACGAGGAGGAGGAGAGAAAAGTGCCCATCAGTTGCATGAGTGCCAAGGGAGCTGTTAGCTCGTCCCCCTTTCTTTCTTTTTTTTGCCTTGAGCTCGAAGACAACAAATTTTTGCGTTTCTCTTCACCTAGCACCACTTCACAATCACTCACATTTGTTATCATCTGGGGTTTATTTTGATATTATTTCCCCTTGTTACTTTCCACATATGCCACTGGTGTCTCTGTGGTTGGGATGTTAGATGTGAGCAGCGACTGTACAGTGACGTTTCCAGTAAATTACACTTTGGTGCCTTTTTTCAAAAGTTTGCATTTTCAGGCCCCCCAATTGCGATTGTCATGTAAATGAACAGCCGAAACTCAACAAACGTTTACCGTTTTAGGCGGTTTTAGCCCAAAATTCCTTTGTTAATCTAGGCTAAATGTTCCCTATCCTAATCTTCTTGTCTAACATCTGGTTAAAAAAACAAATTTTCCAAACTTTTCCAGTATTCTATCAATCAGCTCCTTTATGGTTTGATTGTGTTGCATGTTTCTGTGTGTTTCTATGGGCATTACCATGACTGCTCTGAGCAGAGCCGCCCCTATAGCCATATTGGTAAAAAAAAAAAAAAAAATAGTATTAAACTTAACAAACTTTAATTCAAAATGTTTATTTAAATCAGTAGAACACAAAAAGGTATATGTCTAACATAAACAAACACATAAATAAAACACATAAATCTGAAATAAATAATTCCGAGTCACAAAATTTTTAAAAATATATTAAAATGTTTTAGTAAAAAACAAACTGCACCGCCTCTGAGCCCTATAGTAGTTCTAGCGTTGCACAACGTCTCATTTGTCCTTTTGCCCGCTGATAGATTAGTCAGGCCTGTGTTACATCTTCTCGCACCTCATCTACAATAACAGGACAGAGATAGCACCGTGGCATGAGCACAACACAATCCTACATCACACACACGCGCCTCACGACTTGCAGCTGCGGAGAGTTTAAAACGTCCCAGTTAAACCATGAGCTTAATAAACCGCATTCATCCATTTATCACATCAAGTGTAATCTATTTGTACCGACTCAAAGAAGATTATCCATCCACACGCGTCACAAGGAGGTAAATTATTGTTCTCTTCACTTTATTTTTTCTCCCCGTTTCCAATTTCATTATTTAACGATTTGCTTTCCGTCACAGCAGTGGCTCGGTGGGTTGTGTTTTTCTCCTCTCTCGCTCCACCGCCTCTCTTTCTCTGTCTGAGCCTCATCCTGAATCGTCACCTGCAGAGGCAATTAAAGCTGATTGAATGTTTTAATGCAGACAAGTGTCACCTGAGGCTGAGCAAACAAGGAACACCTGGCTAGCAACAAACAGCCATCACCACGGATGCACATTGCTTTTCCATCCTTGCAATGCAAACTGTTGTAAAATAAAAAACAAGTAATGGGCCTCAAGTAACTTACATATTATAAAACTTTATATGCATATCATCTGAGATAAGAGACAGTAGCAGGAACAGCAGCGGCACAGAACGGTATGAGGGGAATTTCTCTTCAATTTTCATTAAAATGATGTAGATGAAGCCCTCTGCTTACCATTAATATATTCGGAATGCACTGCTCTGTCCACATCCTAATTTACTTCAAGGTGTTGTGTATGCATGGTGACATTTCCATGTAATCCTGCTGTTCTGTGTTGAGGAGCTTTATGTACCTAGCCTTTGTTCCATCAGAGGATTGATGACAGGTGGCATTTTGACCAGACAAACATCCTCCTCTAAGCCGATTTTCACCTGAGTTAACATCAGACCACTTTATACACACTCTGTGTGTGTGTGTGTGTGTGTGTTTTGTGGGTGCTGTAACAGCTGCCTCCCCCGAGAGCCCTGTGACTATATATAGTGGACTCAGGTGCTCGCAAGCCCGATGAAGTCATTCAGCTATGTATGCTGTCTAATTGACAAGCAGTGGCAATTCTCAGTGGGCCGTCAGCACTGCTCTGCGCGTGCACACCTGATGTTGCACCGCCTTTTGCCATTACCTCTGGCACGGCTAACGGCACACCGCGCCACATCTTCTTAAGACTGCATGAACGCAGCTGCAACCTACAACACAATGAGGCATGTAAAATGTGTTTGTGTCTGTTTTGCATGTGTATTTTCTGAGGCCCCCTGTAGTAGACCTGTCAGTCAAAAACACAAAGGGCCTTACAAGAAGCCTCGCACGTCAATTTGGACCCCAAACCACTGTTCACTGCCAGTGGAGAACGGGTCACGTGCCAGTAATTCAACGGAGTACGTGTGAATGCATTTGCAAACACCACTGTCACAGAATGCCCTAAAGCTCTTGTTGTGTACATATATGAAGTTGTTTACATGGTAACAGTGTTGACACTTAGGCCATATGCCCCGTCGATTCTGTTATTGAGATGTCAGTCTAATTTCCTGGCCATACGGCTCGGGGTGCGCGGAGCGTCGAGAGGGGCGTGTGTGTGTGTGTGTGTGTGTGTGTGTGTGTGTGTGTGTGTGTGTGTGTGTGTGTGTGTGTGTGTGTGTGTGTGTGTGTGTGTGTGTGTGTGTGTGTGTGTGTGTGTGTGTGTGTGTGTGTGTGTGTGTGTGTGTGTGTGCGTGCGGCAGGCTGCGTCCTGCAGTGCACTGGCAGATCGTGTTTATGGTGGGTAAGACGATCCAAATGTCTGCAGAGATCCCTCCTTCCTGCCCCCCTGCGTCGGTGAACAGGTGGAGTGATGGCAGGCAGGCCACAAAGCTGAGAGAGATCGAGAGAGGCGAAGAAAATAAGAGGGTATCACCGTACTGCAAAACAGAAGGGAGAACAGTCGATGCTGAATAATGAGTTGCAGACGGGACGGATTTAGAACGTGTGCTGATGGACACGGCTGAGAGTTGCCGTCAAGGCAAGACTTCTTTCATGCACGTGTGCATTTTTGTATGTTCATCTTAGCGTTTCTTCGAGGTCTTGATACATTTCTGTATGTTTTTTTTTACACATTTTCACACGCTTAAAATACTCTATAATTATTCAATAGGTGTAATACCTCCATTTAGTTCTCGTGGGTTACCCACTAGCAGCTTAAAACGTAACCGTTTTAAACTGGGACCCTGTCTCACAAGGCCACGCAGAGTTCATAGCAGTGGAAAGGATATAAAGGGTGCCATTGAAGGCAAAGCCCTAAAACCATGAATCCACATTTAAAAAGCTGCTCTCTGCCGACCCATGACCTCTGCGACCACGCTTGTCTATTAATGGTTTATTCTCAAAGCGGTTAGAAAAGTCTGATCCACTCTAAATGGAGACGGGAACCGGCCTGAATTCATGGATCTCCAGGAGACAAAGGCATCGTCTGATCCCACATCTCCCCATCTCCCCACCACCACACGCCCATTTCACTTTGTCCACATACCCCTTATCTGGTGGTCTCATTCAGCTGCAATAGCATATTGAAAAGTGGCGTTTAACATTCAAAAGCTTTGCCGATCTTGTTAGTAAAGCGTGAAATAACCTCGTCCTTTTCTCTCTGTCTCTCTCACCCACTCCCCCACTCCCCCCGGCTGAGGAGCTGAATGAGGGGGCATTTTTCTCCCACACAATAGGCTTCTTCAGCATTTCTTCTGTTATTGATCTGAATGGTTGGGAGTTGGGCCTAAACTTTAGACATCTGGCTCTTTGATAAGTGGAAGGGGGGGTATAGGGTTGTTGGTGTCCTGGCAGTGTGTGTTGTATGATGTGCAGTGGTGTGTTGGGGTGGGGGGGGTAGTTTTGTTTGGTGGCCACAGACCTGAAGTCTTTGCATCGATTCTAACTATTGGTCTGAGAGTGAAACAGGTCTTTTTTTATTTTCTCGATGTCATGCGGACGCTTTTTGCGAGTTAAATTCCCTCATTTCCTTTTACGGTTCTCAGTCTTTTAGCTTATTTTGTACATTTGTCTGTGTTTTAATATGCAGAATATTGTACAACGTTAAAAATCGAACCTTTAACAAAACAGCACTCTCAATATCTGACACGTGGAGAGAGGTTTGAAGAGTTAAAACCTGGTTTTAATTTTCATTCATCGCTGTTCTTCACAGGACAACCGCATTTCTGGAAGTGTTTTGTGTTCTGACCCACAGCTAACCTGTCTGTCCTCTCTCTCTCTCTCTCTCTCTCCCTCTCTCCCTGCAGACAGTAGAGAGAAGAAGAGCCCTGCCATGCCCGGTTCTCCTGTGGATGCTAAGACTCATTCCAGATCAGCCCCCAGCAGCAGCAGCAGCTCCATTATGCCACCCCTGCCTTCTGTCAACTCCAGCGGCCCTCGCCCAGCCTCCTTTTCCACCACAGCATGTAAGGGTCATACTTAGACCTTACATAGAGATTCTTTCCTTTTTGTCCCCAGCAAGCCTCCAATGTCATATTCATATCCATCTAAATGTGATATTTTACAACATCTTGTCAAACACATTTTTGGTGTTCCCTGAAAACCGTCTCCACTCTCGGGAGGGCTCGTCTTAAATTCTGCTCTTTTTCACCTCTCCTTTCTTCCGCAGTGACCAACGGGAATCATCATTCCCCACCAACCCTGAATGCAGTGCCATCACCACCGCAGCGTTACAGCAATGGACCGTCCTCTTCCTCTTCCTCGTCGCTGGCAAACCAGCAGCTGCCAGCCACCTGTGGGGCTCGCCAGCTGAGCAAGCTGAAACGTTTCCTGACCACACTGCAGCAGTTTGGCAACGACATATCTCCTGAGATTGGAGACAGTGTCCGCAGCCTTGTCCTGGCCCTCGTTGTGAGTTCTTTATCGTTGTGTGAAAGATAATTGTCTTAAAGACTTAGATTGACCTTGTGTCTGGATGTTTGAATTGCTCTCTTGAATTTTGCTTTTCCCATCTCTCCTAGAATTCGACAGTTACTATTGAAGAGTTCCATTCACGGCTTCAGGAGGCCACCAACTTCCCCTTACGGCCCTTTGTTATTCCCTTTCTTAAGGTAAATACATTTTCAACATCCGTCTTCCAATATTTGCTTAACATTATACCATCGGATTACCTCTTCTTTTCTCCGGCTGCTATTTTTCTTCCTCCCCCCCCCCTCTCGGTTAAGTTTTAAACCTTACACCCCTGGGGTTAGCCTGTGGCCTGTCAGAGTAATCAAGCTCTGCTGAAAGCATTACCATCACTTCTGTCAGCTGAGATTATTAATCACAGAGGAAGAAGTGATAAAAGGAGGTCATTGACATCAACATAACCCTCATACTATGAGCTGAATAATCTATGGGCAATCGTTGTACAGCATGATGGAAAAGCAATAGATTCATATCACGTTATCACTGCATTTAAAGGGACACAATGCAGTATTCTGTGTAAATTAAAAAGATTTTTTTTTTTAGTTTTTCTGATTGAATAAACTGCCCTTTTCGCAGTTCAAAGTAACTACCAAGGTTTGCGTGTTGACTTGACAAGCAACAGATGAGCGTATGACTTCAACAGCCTCACGAGCCCCTTTGTAACCAGGGGAGTCTGCAAGTGTGTACATTTTAGGAGCTCCCCTCAGTAAAGCAGCGCATAAATCTTCAGTCAGTTGCACCGCTGTGACTTCAAGCAGTCAAAATCTACTCTTTCTTCACACTTACCTCTTACTCACCTTTGGAGCCCCTCCATCTGTCTGTCTGAAAGTACAAAGATAAAAAAAAAAAACACCCTCTCTTACCCTCCCTCTTCTAATTTATTACGAGGGGGTGGGGTCCCCACAACTTTATTCCAACTCCTTGAGAATAGTCTGTCTTAAGGAAAGAGAAAAAGACTGGGCAAGAAATAGACAGATGGGACAAAGTCAGGGGTAAGGAAGTGGAAAAGAGAGAGAAAGGCGGGTGAGAAGGAGAGAGGGAAAAGTGGGAACTCGGAAGTGTGAAACATGCCTATAAAGTGTTCCCTTCTCTTTTTATGGGCCTCAGTGTGCCATATGGAGCCGCTATCCTGTTAAAAGAGCATTCAGGTTCCAAGGCGCCGCCGATCTACCATCCGCCCCGCTGAACCCTCAGAGAGTCCTCCGCTCAACTGACACACAGCACATGTGTTCGCTAGCTGGGCCCCCAGGGAATGAAGGGAGGCAGAGGAGCATGGGAGGAAGAAAAGAGAGAGCACAGGGGTGTTATGGGTAGTAGAACATAAAGCAGGAGGTGCTGCATCGGCGTGTATTTTTGAAGAAGGTACACCAATATGGGGAGGTGCCAGAGATACCGTAAGTATTGGCTAGTGGAGAGGTCAGATTAGAGGAGAAAGGGGTCTAGGTTCGCAGAATCTGCTACGTGATCGGAGGAGGTCAGAGTCACAAAATTAGAACAGTATGGTTATTTAGTTGGTTGCTCAAGAGGAGGGAGTGAGGAAGTGGTGTAATTGCAAACACACCAGAGTCTGTTCCTTATTATGGAAATGCAGGGAACAAAAGTGAGATGGAAAGACAGGGTGGAGATAAATACCAGACAAATATATATTTTTAAAAAAAGAAGGTGAGCAGTGATGGAGAAATCTGTATCATTTGATTTGACTGATCCTGAGCCTATAAGTTGCTGTATCATTGGGCTTATCTATCTAGTGAACAACATATTCTCAGCACTCTGTGTAAGGGTTAGGAACCAACTTCAGCAGCAGCTTAGAAAACGGCTATTTTAAAATCGAGCCAGGGAAACCGCAGCCACAATGGAGGCAGCCAGAACAACACCCAGACCCACACTGAGTCTTCCAGCCAGACCTCAAGGAGTCAGTGCCTCCCCCTCAATTTCCCCTTTTCCCAGCCAGGCGTCTTCCCCAGGAGGAACATCTATGCTGCTTGTGTAGACTCTCATTCATCCAGGTCCTGGTAATCCTTGGAGGTTGAACCTGAAGTCACTGGAGGGCATCTTTGGTGTTGTCTCTGGTCTATTTTGCTGGGCGCACTGTGTTGTGCTTCTCTTTTCCTGTCTTCCTCTGAATCATGCGAAGTATGACTAATATGTAAGTGACAGACGGCCTGACATTTAACCTTGTACAACAGACCAATCAAATGTCTCCGTGCTTTTTCTTTCCAGGCAAATCTGCCCCTTCTGCAGAGGGAGCTGCTACACTGTGCACGGGCAGCCAAGCAGACCCCAGCCCAGTACCTGTCCCAGCACGAGCATCTCCTGCTAAGCACCACCATGGCCTCCTCTCCAGACTCCTCTGAGCTGCTGATGGAGCCCCCTGATGCTGGTGCCAAGAGACACAGCCCCAGCAGGTTAGAAGAAAAGTTTAATTTATTCTTTATTCTTTTTTAGGCGTCATCTTTCTGGTCTTTTTTTTTTTTTTTTTTTTAACCACCTACTGCTCCATCTTCCGCAGAAGTAAAGAGAACGGATTCCATGAGCGTCCACCTGTCGCCATGGAGCCCGCCGCCAAACGAATTTGCACCATCAGCCCCGCTCCCAGACACAGCCCCGCCCACCCGCTGCCCCTCAACACCCAGCTTCACCCGACCCCTCCGCCTTTGCAGCACTACGCACTGGACGACATCGCAGCGCCACACATTCTACACCGTGAGCACAGCCAGCGCATGTTGGAGATCCGTGAGCTCAAAGACAGGCCCAGACTCCCTGGTACGCAATGCGGAGCTATTGTTTTGTCTGGGTTAATGACTGCCGACATTCTGTTTATTGCTTCCACATTATTGGTGCGGAGAAGTTCAATCTCAGTCAGGGCTTGCACTAATGGAAAAGTCCCGTGCTTTAAAGCAAACATGGTTATTCTTGTGCCCTTACATCCTTGGAAATCGAAATAGAGATCACTCAAAGTCCAGAATTATAATCTGGTTTTCAATTACGCTCAGAAATTTGCACACTTGCACAAAAACAGGAACATGCATCTATATATATATAGATATATATATCTATATATATATATATTCTGTGGGTGATAACGGGTGGTCTATGTGTTTGCATAGCCTTCCCTGTATATCTCAGGACTTTCTCTCTCTGTGTGTGTGTGTGTGTGTATAAACAGTGCCATACTGTCCAGGCAGTGAGGGTTGGCTCTACTCTGGTGTGTATCTACCCTCCATTTGGGGCTTGTCAGCACACAGTGGAAACAGCAGTAGCTCACAGACACAGACACACACGCATACGTACAGAAACGCACCTTGATAAGTTCATGGGAGCAGCGCTGTGTTTACAAGGCCTTAGTCCCTTGTCTGACAGCCTCCCGCCCGCCTGCCGCCACTTAACTCATAGGCACACACACACACACACACACACATAAACACATCAGTCCACACACTCGTTGGCTTTGAACTGATGAACACTGATGAGAACCAGGAGTAGAGAAGAGGTCGAGGGGGAGGCTAGTGTGTGTGTGTGTGTGTGTGTGTGTGTGTGTGTGTTTGCTTGAGGGGATAATTATTCTCCTCAGCAGACCTACTGTACATGTGGCCTCATGTTGGCTGTTTGTTACTCAGTTTTAAGAGTTTGTGGTCTGCTGAGTGTGTAGTCAGTGTGTGTGTGTGTGTGTGTATTTGTGTACGGACATGTATCACAATCTTTTGAGGCTTGTATGAGCACAAGCTTGCGTGTGCAAACCTTTAATGCCATTAATGTACAATCGCATATTGCTTAAGTCATCGTGTTGTGTAACAGCTGAATGACAATTAGATAGTTTAGTAGATTTTTGTGTGTGTGGGTTCTAATGGTCCACAGCGAGTGTCAGCACGGCTGGTTGTGTTTAGAAGTGGAGCCACTCCACTCAGCCTTCGTGTCTCCCTACTGGAATGCTGTGAGCTCCAGGAGGGGAGGTGCTAAGGGAGAAGTTTGGGGAGTGTGTGTGTGTGTTTGTGGTTGACAGCTGACTTCCAGATGTGTGCAGGCTCTGTGTGCTGGAAGTCTGTTTCGCATCACAGGCCTTCTCCTTTTCCCTTTCAGCCCACCTCTCTCACTCACGGTTGTCTTAGCCCATCTCCCGTCGTCCTTTTTCCTTTTTTTTTTTTTTTTTTACTCCGTAGTTACTTCACCTATTTTAATTCTGGATTGCAGTCACGTCTCTTCTGTGTGACAAAATATTACATTGTGATCATCACGGTCACATTATCAAAAAGGTTGTCGTTAACTGTTTTTCCTGGCCTTAACAGTCACACACACACACGTTTCACTCACTGACCGTTGCTTGCGGCTTCTCTTACTTTCAGAAGAATGTTAATCACTCTGACTTGTGGTCTGTCTTGTGTGTTATAATCAGGTACTAACGGGGGATACCGCGAGGAGCCGGTGGACCACAGACTGACAGACCGGGAGTGGGCTGATGAATGGAGGCATCTGGACCATGTAAGTCTGTAGGCACACACCACTACTGCTAATGGCTTGTGATAGAGAAAGAATGTGAAACATAATTTGTTTTACTGGGTCTCATTCTAAAAAAAAAAGTGTTTTAACCTCACAGCAGGAAAGGAATCGTACATCTACAGCCAATCTGGGCGTTTATACGTTGAAATGAGGCATTCGTGTTAATCGGAATGTTTAGTTTCTTTGCTATGAAGATCTTTAGAACTAAGAAAGATGAAGTATTAATGAGTGGTGATAAGATTCGGATATACGTCTTTAATAAATAGCTAAAAGCAAACTCGTTCTATAAGATTTTGCGTGTCGTTCTTCACCCTCTAGGTGTTGAACTGCATCGTCGACATGGTGGAAAAGACACGGAGGTCGGTGAGCGTGCTCAGACGATGCCAGGAGTCGGACCGCGAGGAGCTCAACTACTGGAGGCGGCGTTCGAGTGAGCAGGAGGACCCACGCAAAGGAGGCTCAGTGTCTGCTCCCTTCTCTAAGACACACAGTCCCCACTCTGCAGAGTCGGGTGGGTATCGCTATTTCCAATTACGCTTGTATGCCACAGAAATCATTCCTCTGATTGGCCCCTATTGTTTTCCACAAGAGAAGGTTTCTTCTTGGACCCTGGGATGAATCCAAACCAACTGAATTCAGTCAGTTTTCGCTCTTGAGAAGTTCAACCAACTTAAAAAAAACAGTTTTTAGCCATGCAGATGTTGTCATTTGCCCACAGTAGAGCTTGGGAAGGAACAGAATCTTGTCTGTGTGCTTGATAATATGAGGTTTGGATCCCGGTTGCTGGTCTGAGCACCACCATACAATTCCAGCCAACTCAACCGAAATTAGGTGATGGGAGAAATCTCCAACACAGATACCAAAGTGTAAGTGAGACAGTGTCTCTAATTTGGATGAAGTGATCCATAATGTTAAAGATTAATAAAGCTGAGCATCAGACTCGAATGAAAAACCGATTCATGGGAGGAAAGTGCAATTTGGGGGCAATTCACTCAGGGATACGGACATTATACTAGAAGGTCTGAACACAAACCAGGACAGCATGTCTTCTATTACATGCTCTATACACCACCCAGTGGTCATTGAGAGAATTGCAGAACTCACATGACTGGTAGTGCGTCCCTCAACACTCCCACTCTGCTGTGTACTGGCACTGTTCTCTCTGCATGCCAGCCCTGCCGTCCCCTGCTGGTCTATAGTCATAAACAGGTGCCAGGACTGGCCTCGGCCATATCGGCCACAGAAGGGCCATCCTGTCGTCCTGCAGGCTCAGAGACCCAGAGCTGGCTCACTCGCCAGAGCACCATCTGGGCCCACAGCCGGGAAGCCTGCCTGCCTGCCTGCCTGCCTGGGCTCAGGCTGAGCAAGACTGAAGTGGGGGTGGAAATAATGGAGAGGGTGCATGCAGGCTCGGTTGAAGGGAGATGACGTAAATGAAGGAAAAGAGAGAAAGCTCTGGAGACGCGGAGTCTATAAGAGATAAGGAAAGAGAAGATGAGCCATGTGGCACCGTTGGAGAGGCAGGGCCTGGGAGCAACACGAATCAAGATGCAGGGAGAGAGAGATTTGAGGGAACAGACAGAATGTTGACACAGCTTGTTTGTCTGCATTTCCCTCCAAGCCAAACAGCGTTCCTCTCTAAAGCTGTCAGATCTCAGATCAGTCCAAGACTCCGACGAACAACATTTAAATTTGCTGTGTGGCCCAGATATGCAGACTTGTTCGCATCGATGACAAAGTAATATCCCTGCCTGCCTCTGTGGCCCTTCATTGTATGCACCTTGTCACCTTGATGGAGCCGTCAGTCACAAAGTCAACAATGATTTCAACAATGAATCGTCACAGTATCTTTACAAGCTTTGCAGGTGCTAATCCCTTCTGTCTTTGCTGCAGACTCCCAGCGTGACTTTGCTCCAAGGCCAGGCTCAGCATACGTTACAGATGAGATCTGGAGGAAAGCCGGTAAGAACACTTTCAGATTTGAATTTTTTTTTTTTTTTAATTGATGTGTGACGCTAATATATTTCAGTAGTTGTGAAGGCCATACATACAATTGGATACAAAACACACATGACATGCAACTGTGTCCTGATCGGCAGTCTGCTTCTACTCAGTGGAACAAGCTGAGCTAAACATAAAACACTTGTCTCTCCTCATCTGCAGAAGAGGCGGTGAACGAGGTGAAGCGACAGGCCATGGACGAGGTTCAGAAAGCTGTTGCAGAGGCTGAACAGAAGGCTTTCGAGATGATTTCTGCCGAGAGGGCTAAGATGGAAAAGACTCTGGCTGAGGCAAAGAGGAAGGCTCAAGAGGATGCCATCATGGTCATCAATGAACAGGAGGATTCCAGTGAGGTGAGCATAGATATAGAGAACACATATTTGCATATTTGCCATTACCTTGTCTTGGCTTTATTGGAGAACAGAGACCGATCTGCATGCGAGACGTCTTCCCTGACCTTACGTTATCTGTTCTACCTTCTCCAGTGTTGCTGGAACTGTGGTCGCAAAGCTAGCGAGACGTGCAGCGGCTGCAACGCCGCTCGCTACTGCGGCTCCTTCTGCCAGCATAAAGACTGGGAGAGGCATCACCTCATCTGCAGCTCAGGACTTCAGGCTCAACCTAAACCGGTTTCTGCCATCACTTCAAGTAGGGCGGCTGCAGCAGCAGCAGCCGGGGTGTCTCCCATGGGTCTGGCTGGGGTCAAGGCCCCCGAGAGCGTCCCCTCAGTTTCCAGTCCTGGTGGAGAGAAGGCTTCAGTCGCTTCCCGCTCCTCCACTCCTTCCACCCCCGCCTCGGCCCCTGAGACCAACGGACACTAGGAGGTGAACGACATCAGCAGCGAACGTGTCCCCTGTCCTCTCCCTTAATGGGGAAGACGTGAATCAGCAGCGAGAGGAAACTAATTTTGGGTTAAGTTAGGGCACCAGATTTTTCATCTTACTCCTTGGCAGATAAAAAAAAAAAAAGGACAGATTATGGTTGACTGCTTGATATGGCAACTGGGACGTTGTCTCTGGCATAGAACAGAAGGACTCGTCTTGAATTAGACGAACAGATCTCCCTAACAGATGGAAACGTGTTTGTCGTCATCCAAAAACCCCAAATCTTTGGAACTGCGAGGAGCGTGGGGGGGGAAAAAAATCGACGACCGAGATCTGAGTTAATCTCTGTCTGTCGGGAGGAAGTTCTAAGAGTCATAAAAGAAAAGACTCCTCCCTCTTTGAACCAATATCCTCACTTTGTTGTGTATAAACTTAAGATAGGGAGGTGGTGGTGGGAAATGTAAACCGTGTAATAGTACCAGCCATAAAGCATCTGTCTTTGTCTTGTAGAAACAATCCAACAAGTGGACCACGCAAGAGTCATCTCTGCACATCTCCAGCGTACATAAATATTTGCTCGCCAACTCCTTGTCAGGTCGTCATGCGTGTGTGAATATGTGTGTCATGTCGTCGGTGAATATTGTACAGCATATGGTTACTTTTTGTCAAAGCAATATTAAAGTGAAGTGTTCAGGTAGTCGTTTCTGCATCACCAAAGTTTTCATTCGCTAAAGAGGGTCGTTTTTATTGCCTACGATTGTCCTTGTGAGCAAGATCTGATTATAATAACCCCACATCATATCTGATTATATAGCGAGCTTAATTATGAACTGTCTAATGAACTGGCAAAAAACACTATTTCTATTTCAGATCGTCCGACATTTTCAGAGACCACAGAGAAAAGTTATAGTATTATTATAGGAAGATGCAGTTAAGACACTAGTTACAGTCTCATTTTGGCACTTGATCATGTCACCAGTTGTGTATAGCAGGTACTGATGTTGCTCCAAATCTTCCACCATTGCAATATCTGCATCGAGAGACAAGGGTGGTTTGTAAAACAGCTTTTTAAGTCGTGATTTCAAACAAAAGGAGAGAGTTGGGACGTCAAAGGAAGTCCCGTGTACTTTATTTGGAATTATGCAAAGGGAGAAGTGTCACTGGTGCGTTGCTGTGGTGCAGGTTTAGAGCAGCGATTCTGTCCCACGGAGAATCTCAGGAGCTTAATTGTATTTGTATGTACAGATCATCATGTTCTTTTTTTTTTTTTTTTTTTCCTTCTGCCGCAGTTGGGTTCAAATCAAAAGTTCAGTGAAGAACTTTGATTTATGATACTCTGCTGTTACAACGTAGACGTCGTTCGTGTTTGTAAGATGACTTTGTAAAAAGTACTATGAGAGAATGCCTTTATTTTGTGAGCCACAATTTTCTTCATCCTTTAAACGAGTTCTTTTGCTATGAAGCATAACTTCATATGAAAAAAAAAAAGATATCATGACATGAAGTATGAAATAATAAAATAAATTTACTTTGGAAATCTTTTTCCTCCTTTTCTCTCATTGATTTGATATTGTGACGAAATCGCTGTGTGGAGTCTAAAAATAAAACATCTGTCCGTTAATGTGTCATATCCTCATCTGTGATATTGAATTTAATTGTCTTATGTACTGCCACAGTCAGATTGCCAAACTATCTGTTCTTGATTAACATTAATCATGAATTAATTATCTGTTATATAACCAGAAACTCAAAAGTCCTGATAATACATGAATTTATTAACTCAATATAATTCTTCACACAGAGTCTTGCCAATCAGGTTAAATTACCACAGCATTTATTAGAGTTATATTAGAGAATATATTGTAATAATAATTGACACGCCCATGATGAAAAGAGCAGCACTGCTTTTATTTTGGAGTATTTTCATCAGGGCTTTTAGTATTTCAGATATTTGGTTTTGGATCATTGGTGTCCAACATGGCTCTGACACTGTTTGATTCCATGAGCACAGAGCAGAACAGGTATCAACCTTGAATTCAATTCATTTTCATTCACAACACATTGCTTCTGATAAGAATAAAATAAGTTCTTTAAAATCCTATCATGACTTAATTTAAAAGCCAGACACGTCTCTAATTTTTGCCTCCTCTTTGTCTTCTCATGATGTGAATAATTCAGCGACTCCTGATAAAATATGCAGGAGACCGGTATGAAGTAAAGAAAAAGAAGAAGAAGAGCTTTGATTTTCTGCGGCGGGTGAGAATGATGAAATGTGTTGCATCATGTTTAACCACTAGGTGGCAGTATAAGCTAGATTTGTATGTTAGAAGATCCGATTTGTTGCAAAGGTAGTATGATCTAAACCACGACTTTATTCAGACTAGAGTTTTATCTCATGGAGTGTTTAAGTTTCAAAAGTAAAAGCACTCATTGTAAGCGACTGGAGCGTAATGTCATGTGTTAACCTATAGTTTAACGTGGGTGCTGATCCACTTTGCAGTCAAACTGCCCTGCGTACTGTTGGGTAGGACACCTGTGGGAAGGCGTTTTGTTGTATGAGCTCATCATGCAATGTGTTTTGCAAATTAAAATATCTGCAAAGCAAATAGCAACCAGTGACTGCAGCTGACAGACCAACATATGGGCCAAAAAGTAGAATTGAAAGTCATACCAAATTAAAATACCAGTTCTGCTCCGTAAATCAGGGGCCACATTATTCAGTAAGATGAATGTACATTTCACCAGTCATTCCTTGTCCCATGTTCAAACACATTGTGTCACATAAAGTTCAGTAGAGTCCCAAATTACAGGCAGTTTACCTGAATCTGGTCTCATTTGTCTTAAAATGTAGTTTGATTCCTTACAGCCTAACAAAGCCTAAATCAGCTGATAGTTGTGAAACATTTATATGGTGTTACCCATAGATGGGCACTGTTATGCCCATAGATTTAATGAATTATGGCTCTTGTAGTTTTTTGAAAATATTTACAGAGAATATACTATGCTACTTATACATATATATACAGTATATATATATATATATATATATATATATATATATATATATATAAATATACTTACTATTTATATACTTTCATAATATATTTTATAATATTTATTCAGCATTTTGTTTTTTATGTCATTTAAATAATATATTTGATAGTTATGTATCGATTATTGGATTTTAAATGGTGGAAACGTGTTTTTGACCTCAAAATACGGCCCTTGCCCTCTACACGTGTGGGGACTAGCACTTCTGTGGTTCTTGGAATTCTTTATAATTGATTAAAAAAACAAATATTACCAAATTGATGGCTTAAGAAGGTATATTTGTTCAAATAACATGTTGTTTCATTTAAAAATATAAATAAATTGTGGTCTGTGTATTTCTGTAAAGGTCAGGGACAGAAAAAATTGACATTTCCATTGAATGACCCTGCAGCAGCATCGTGATGCTTGGTTTAAATAATGAAGATCTTGAGCGGCTGCATGTTGTGGCATGTGATCATATGCCAACCTTTTTTTTATTGTAATCTAAATACATTCATCAGAAAACAACATTTGTTATAAATAATTAATAAGATACAGATAGGCTGCAGTAAAAAAATGGAATGTGAACTGGAATAAATACAGAACTAGATGGGAGCTGCACAGGAAAACAGTTTCAGGACTCAGAGGATTACATTTTAATGATAGATTTTATTTAGGCCTATACTGTACAGCCTGATTATTCAAAGAGTTTCACAGAAAGGCGTAACATATGAATCATATACACAATAGAAACAAGAGTGTATACCCATGCTACTGAATGTCGGAGGCAGTATTACTAACCAAAGCTTTTAGTTGAAGCATTAATGATGATTCCATGTTAACATTCTCATAATGGCAATTACAACATGCTGATGTTCAGTAGGTGCAACGCTTACCAGATTAGTCTAGCATGCTAACATGCTAACTAGCATTCATTTGTCAGTTTGTTGAAACAACTTCATAGTCTTCAATGCATAAAGGAATGGAAAGCCCTGAAGGAATATGTAATAGACTAGAGCACAACTGCCACAGAGCAGAAGCTCGACATGATTGTGATAATAATAGGAATTACTATGGGCAAAATATAAAGCTCTTAATCAAAATCAGGTCATTGTATTAAATAGTAACATGGACATGTGGGCGTAAATCAGTGACATCATCAAAACAGTAGGACAGGATATAGGGAAACAGCTGAGGGCACAGATGAACAGCGTAAATCAGAGACCACAGATTTATACACGACTACTGTTTTCTCACTTGAGGGTTGTGAATAAACCAAATCACTAGACAAATTTTGACTGAATGGTGATGTTTGGTGAAAAGTTAAGGGATCACCATAGTTGCTGGAACTCATCCTCTTGGGGAATACTGATATCCACATGTAGCAGAGACAAGACGATAAAATGCATGGAATAATAACCTGGACAGGAAAAGGAAGGAAGACGGTGGGGGGAGGGGAGATTATAAATCAGACACATCTGTGGGCAAAAAAAAGAGAGGGGAAACCAAACAAAGGCAACATGGAGGAGGACAGACAGAGAGAGGAGTGAGAGGAATAAAAGGAGGTACTATTGCTAAAACAAAGCGTCTCACTGAATAAAAATACACAGTTAAGTACACAGAAAAGTGTCTGAATTCTTCCATTCACTCTTAAAGGTGAGTATAATACAGACACAGAGCCCCGGTTATGAGAGCAAAGTGAAGCCAGAATATAAAGCTAAAAAATGAGTCTATATTAAGACATCTTACAAAGCCAGTGCACTCAGCAAACAAACTTAGCAAAATTTAGCAATGCAGCACGATGCCTAAATGATATGATCGCATCGGAGGATCTGTCAAAATATATCATAACTGAGAGGCGAAGAGGACATTTGAGTTTTATCTTACTCCCATGCAGGACGTCACTAGACTGAGAAAGAACATTTTAAAGATGAGACTCTCCATCAGTCTTTCTCACAACTCTCCTTACAGACACTTTCCTCTCTTTCCCCTCCTCTTTCTCTTCTTAACCCAGGCATTTGACAGAATGCTTTTATGAACACTTATTGTTCTTCAAGGTCAGGAGTGATTTATGGGAACTGATGGTGAGACAGACTTTTGCACACCGCTGCTGCTCTGCTGGACCCACATGGAAACAAATACAATGCATGAAATGTAGCTTTTGTATCTTCTGCATAACACAGCACTTAGAAACCTATTGCACAATCAATACAGAAAAGATTAGTAAAAAAAAATCAATCGTGTATAAAATATGAGACCTTAAGAATATTAATAGCTTTGGATAATACAGTGTTGAAGGTTGGCAAAACCCAAGTCAGTGTGAGGAGTCAGCGAGGACGAGTGACTCAGCCTTTTAGAGACCAAACGCTCTCTGAACACGATGCCTCCCACACAAACAAGTTTCCAGGCTGAAAGAAATGGAGATGCTAAGGAATGAAATCGGAGATTAGCATTTGCTTTGTGACCCTCGTCCCCCAGTCTTTGAATATGTATTTAATGCAAGACTCACAAAAATCATTTATTATGTGGTGCGCTGTTTAATTTACATGTATTTATTTGTTGTACGATTACTGAAAATATCTTTGTGTTGATGTTCTTTAAGGTTTTTTGCCAACCCAAACATTCACATATGAAGCTGTAGCATAAGTTCAGTCAGGAAGACTAAACCTTTGCACACTTGGGCTATACTTTATGTCTCATGCTGCTCTTTTATTCACACTTCTCATGCATGCTCAATCTTATTTTCCTGCATCACGGTCTGGGCCGTCAACTGTTATCGGTTGTTCTCATCAGCTGGTCACATCTATCCAATGGCACAGCGGCACACCTTCATTGTCAGTCTATCATGTTGCTGCTGTCTTTTTAAATATGACTCTCTCCGTTCCTCTAGTTCTTTCATGCTGCTGTTGTGCACACCCTCCACCTCCCCATCACCGCCCAGTCTTCAAAGGGTCATCAGCCACCGCCACCAGTGTCTGGACTCCAAGGGGGGATATATATCTTGCTGCTGCTCAGGACAGATGTCCTTCTCCCTGAAGAGTCTAAGCGCCAAAGACTTTCTGACACCAAAGACTTTCAGACATACTAATTATCACATATCATTTGATGTGATAAAAATTCTTATTAACTTCAACCACTAGTCTCTCCTGATCGAACTTTTATTCTTTGAAGACAATCACAGCGAGAGGCAAAGTGTTGACACTTGCTTTTACTTTGTGGATACCTTCTGCACAATAAAGTAACCAATGTGGAGGAAATGACAACAGGGAGGACTGAAACAGGACAACAGATGTCGTTGGCCACCTTCGCCATGGCCTTTGGCTCTCTGAAGTGATGAGTTGTATTTGCACAACTCAGAGCCAAGGGCACCTGCCTGAAAAAGAAAGAAAAAAACAGCTCAAGAGAGGAGACATTGTTACTCAGAGAACTGAGTAACAATGGGCCTTTGAACCCTATTCATCGGTTTACTGCCTCTTGTTGAGTAATAGGAAAATATCCCTTGATTACAGTGAATAGAGTACAGAAATGTGCCAAAGCTTACACTGTAAATATTTTCATTGATTCAAACCAATGTATTGAATTCAGTGTGTGATTATGTTGATTCAGTGTCTTGTTGGAATATGCAACTCTAAGAAAATATCTCCTGAGACTCCGGGTTGTATTCTAAGAGAATAATTCATAGCCCATTGGTTTCTGAGCCTATACTTCTCATACAGCAGCTCCAGCAGAAGCTTCTCAGAATCCCTTCATATTTTTCAAAAATTGAGCCGAGACTGTCGTAGTTAATACGTGATGTGTCCCCACGATATAGAGTAAATCAGCTGTATTCACACTTGTTGGCTCGGAGAACATTAGCTAGAGCAGGAAAGAAATTACAGTATATAGAAATGATATCTTATTATGTAGCAGGGAGCTACAGGAGGTAGACATATTTTGCTCGAGACAAAGTTTTATTATAGAGGCATGCCAAATTCTTAACTTTTATGAAAGAGCAATAGAGAGCACCCTGACTTGAAAATGACAAAATGACATGGTTTGTGCATGGTCTGGGACTGGAGGGCTAGACATCTACCCGGCATCTGTTATGGTTCCTTCCTGCAAAAGCAGGAGGTGTCGGTGGCTACACCTGGCAGTGCAGCCGGCTTCTGACACACTGGATCTGCACCCTACAATCAATCCTCCACAGTACTTAACCCCGGTCTCATTCTCCACTTGTCGCCAGACTGTGCAGTCTGCTCCGGTGGTAGTACAGCATTCAGGCCTCCTTGTAGGCTACGAGTTATTTTCCCAGTGTGTTATCCTGTTTTAACCCAACATCTCCTTGTGCCCTAGACCTCTGGTGGATCTCAATCCAGCCTGCCTGCCTACCCTTCCCAACTCCTCCGAAAACATTCAGGATCAAGTTCAGCTACATCTCTGTCTTCCATACAGATACATCAACACCAGCCCTCCTCTTCTGAGTCCATCCATTACCTCAATAAACCGTTTAAACCTTTATCTGTGTCTGAGTCTTGCTTCAGGGTTCAGCCTCTGAATCAGAAAACCGTAACAGCATTAGTGATGCCTGCACAGAGCCAAACAGATTATAATAACAGCCTGGTCACCCTGTTGCCGCGTGGCAAGAGATACACAAAAGTATCTGCTGTTGTACCACTAGATGACAGGGCAGCTTTCTTCCTCAGCCTGTGAGCCTCATCCTCCACACTTCATAATAACAAATATTTTATTCATTTTATTATTGATTCACGTAATTTTTTTATGTATAGCATAAAGGGACTGCATCTGGACCTGTGTTGTCGATTGACAACTAAATGCATTGTTCAGTCAAGTCTTTCGGACTCCCATACCATCAAATCTCATGTTTGATTATACACTATAATCAAAAAATGCATAACTGGTTTTCATTGTTTCATTGGGTCCACCATTCCTCGACTGGATTCAGATTACCTATCTATGAACAATGGATTCACCAACGCCTCACTAATCAAACTGGCTGCTGGTTATAGTTGTCAAACCCTCTGCTTCTGCCGCCTCTCTCTGTTTGTCTGTGGTCTGATTACAGGAGTGGGATCAGGTATCGGGTAGAAAAATGCAATCTAATCTAATCTGATCTAATGTAATCTCTTATCTAACCTCCAATCTTCTCTGCTTTTAATACTGAGCGTCAACTCCAGCATGCCACCAGATTGAGTGACATATTGATTATCTTTGTGTGCTTGTGCCAACCTGCACAGTATCTGCTCAACCCCTCATGGTTCACTGAACTCCGTCTACTTGGCACCTGTGGGCCAATCCCTCTGCCCTGCCCTGCTCAGATGCCCAGTTCATGCTTAAGCTTCTGGCCACTCTTGTCCGCTGCCCAGTCTCACCTCTGTGCCAGTGCACGGATGTGTGTGCATTTGCAAATTTAGAACACACAATTTCAGCAGCATGTGTTCCTGTTGATAAAAATATACAGGCTGCACTTTTCATTGAAGCATTGGCCTAGAGCTATAGTCATGAGTTAACTGTTCTCATTGCAAAAGGGAACATCAAACATGCACGTGGACTTCTGTTGAGCTCATGTGCAGTATGCCTTAATTCAGTTAACAGTACATGCTGCAATGCACTGCTGCTACATTTATGCTGCAATGCCTCTGCACCAGAGAGAAGAAAAAACAGCCTGCATTCGTATGTTGGATTCGACCCAGGATTCGAGACTCCAACAAGGGTAGATTAGATGAATGTTGCATTACAAGGTTACTATTGTGTGAAATAGCAGGACACACAATTCTGCTTTTTTAGTTTTAACCCTTCAAGCCTTAAACTGCTTGCAATTCATATGAATGAAACCTGACGGGTACACATGGTTGGGAACCACTGGTGCAATGGAGCCTGTAACTGGGACTCTCCAGCATCCTGCTTTCTCTGATGAATAATTTTGGTCGGGGAGGTGTGTTGATTTCTTCACAGAAATGTTAATTGAATTTCAAGTGCTGTCCTTATTTGAATGCACTGTGGGTAATTTGCAGCTCACGGAACACTGCTGAAAAGACTTATTGACAAATGTCTTTGACTCTAATTGCGAGGCAGGCAATTTTTTTTCTCAGATAGTTTATTGGATTATTTTGGATTTCTCACTCCAATTAAGTTCAGACTTGTCTGGTGTATGCAATCAACCCAGATACAATGAATTGTAAATAACCACATAACAGCGATTGTCAGAGAGACAAATTTCCAACTTGCTAAGGAAGAAAATCGAACAGAAACAGTATAGCAGATCCAGAAATAGTGTCGAAACTGAAGATTCAGAGGCCTTTTCACTTGTCAAAACAATTATTAGCTTTAATGATTTTATTAAAGCTGCAATGGGTGGTGTACAATATTCAACCACAACACAGCAGAAGTATAATTAAATCTAGAGTTTCATATGCACAGATGGAATAAAATCTACCGTGAAAATAAATAAGATACACAATATATTTTCTCTTTATAACTTAGTGATACAATGGAATCTCCTCACAAAGTGGTAATTTCCCTAGTTACACACATTTTTAGAAATACTTTTAGACTCAGTGTCTCAAATATGAGACTGAGGAGATTTAACCAATATACTACTAGATGGATATCAGGGCAGGTGTTGCTTTTTTGATTTAAGCCTTTGTTGGCATTGTGCACATGACAGTATGATAGCAAAATGGAAAGAAAAAAAAACAGTGTATCATATAGCACATACAGCCAGGATTAAAAGGAATTGTTTTTGAAATCTCTTGTCCACAGTCATTAGCATGCATTTTTAGACTCAAACATTCTCTGATCCCTCAACTTCTCTAATTTTCCTTTCTATTAAATTTTATTCAACAGTAAACAATTCAACAAGAGCACAAAACACTACCGACATGGTAATTTTCGTTCCAGTGGGATTTGTTCTAGTGGCATATACTAGCATCTTCAAAAAATAACATTCGCATTGCAGAGAATCAGTCGCTTTCAGGTCTATAGATTGGCTATATGGTGCAAGTATCCATTTTGATAGAAGCGTTGCAATAATGAGCAGTCGAAGACAGAGGAGCATTAAGAGATGCTGCTGGAGAATGCTGGATGATGCAATTGTCTCTGTCTCCTGTTGCTTTCAAACACATGGATGCTTTTTGAATTCCTCCGTGCATGTGTTTTGTATGAGTACTTGTGTATGCGTGTGGGTGGATGGGTGCGTCAGTGTGTCTGTGTGACAGTAGATGTGACGTTCAGTTGTTAGTTGTTAGTCATAATCCACCAGGAAGCTGAGGAAACACACGCACAGAGAGAGAGAGAGAGAGAGAGAGAGAGACAGGCAAAATAATGATTCTCAAATGTGTCAGGGAATATTTAAAAATCATAAATCTAAATTACATTTTATTATGCTCCAATCATTTTCAGATTTATGTGCTAAAAATAATATTTCATCAGCAAAATAACAAAAGTGAGAATGGTTTATGGCGCCATTTGGGGACAAGAGCAATTAAAATGATTTAAATGCAGAAATCACAGTTTTATCAATAAATAGTTGTAAACATTGTTCTGCTGGTTTCAACCTTTTTTTTTTACATAAAAGTCTGGCAAACAGACAGACAGATTCCTAGTGGTATTAAATAAACAAAGTTTGACAGATTAACCACAGAAGACGTGTCTGCTGGTGCAAAGATCCTGAAATAAATATGACGGCAGTGTCACAAACAATAGTCGCTGCCCCTCCAGGAGCAGCAGAAACCTTTGATTATTTTTCTATTATTGATTCCTGAGTCAACTCCATCCTGCACGTCTGACATTCACCTCAGCAGCTCTCCCCCCTCTTCCTTCCAATCAGTGCATCTTGTCCTCTCTCATTTTATCAGTAGCCCAACTCAAATGGGAGCAAAAAAACCCAAAAACTACTAATGATGTCTCCTGTTGAGAAGAACAGGCAATGTCTCAGTGCAAACACACAAGTTGGCCCAGAGGAAGCAGATTAACAACTATTTTACTGAAAATATTGGCCTAATATAGAAATTCTAAATTCGCCAAAACAGCATGAAAACACTGTCACTGCCCGGGCCATCACTAATGGTCTCCCCTAGGAGGAAAATAAAATTGAATATGATTATTTTAGTGTCACATTTTCAACAATGGTTCACTTGTGTGTGTGTGCTAATGATTTCCATTTTATTTTCAGTTAAGTCAGGCATTGACAATGGCCATCTGACTGTGTAATAAAAAAATCAGAACCAGCTCACTTCTACAGACAGTCAGTGTTTGGAGAGAAAACCCCCACTTTGATATTTATTTTTCATAGACATCTGATATTTGAACAGCAAATGCATGATTTGAAAACATTTTCTACTTTTAGTCTCAATAAACAAATTTGCAAACTGAGCTGTCGTCAAGGTGCCCAGAAATTCTGGATGCACCGCAGATGTCCACAAATGGGTGATATTCGCCATCTAGACTATTCTATTGCACAATTAGGCCAAAGTTTTTTTCTCATACCATCCTGTCAATCAAACGTATCAGGTATGGTCAGTCTTCATTTCCTGCAGCCATTGTCTGGCGCTGTCAATTGAGATATCAGCTGGTCTCATCAGCTGGTCACATCTATCCAACACCCGAGTGACACACCTACATTGTTAGCCTTTCATCTTTCTGATGTCTTCTCTCTGTACCTCTAGTTCATTCATGCTGCTGTTGTGAGAGTCCTCCACTTCCCTATTACCACCTAGTCTACATTAGCCTCATCACTTCATCAGCCTCATCAGTCGCAGCAGAGTCATCAGCCACCACCTCCACCAGTGTCTGGACTCCATGGTGGATTATCTTGCTGCTGCTCAGCACATATCATCTGATGTACTAAACAGTTGTCAATTATCACATTAACTAATCTTATTTCTGTTGGCCAATAAATATAAAAAAGGCTCTGTCTGACATTAGGCTGACATAATGATGTGTATGTGTCCCAATTCTATGTTACTGCTGTTAAGGTTTAGAGTATAGTGTACTCACACTTGAAAAGTGACAAAAGTCCACTAAAAAAAAACCAACTTATTATGACTAGTAAAGAAAATAATACTTTGAGTACTGACTGTCTGAATAGTCTGAATAGAAAGGCATTAAACACTTTCAAAGCCATGCAATGTGTGGTAACTGTGACATGGTTTCATGTGACAAACTCAGTATAGCATTTTTCAAATTCACTATGGAGGCAAGCTATCAAGTTTTTTTCAAAAGAGTAGTTGTGGAGAAGCCAGGCTCTGTTGGAATAACCAAGAACGTTATGGTCATAAAAGACTTTGAAACAGCAGAAAACAGGAAGATTAAAGAGGAAAACAGAAACTGAGCTGAAAGGAGAATGACTTTAGATCATCCTCTCTACACCCATAAAGTCTGAATCTACCGTGTCATCACTGTGTGAACACTGTTCAGTTTGCAGCACCAGATTTCTGGCATATTGTCACTCATGACATTTAATGTTTTTCAATACCATAAACACACACATTCACTTGCAAGCACACATACACAAACCTGGGATCAACATCGTAGAAACTACTTCAGCATCCTCCAACATGTCAATGATGCAGCGCTGGAAATCTTTACTGCTGTTGGACTGCAGGTAGCTGTTGGACAGATAATAAAGGAGCAAAATAGAGGTGAAAAGAGAAAGAGCAAAAAAAAAAAATCACCTATGGTAGAGAGCTTGTCACTGGAGATGTTCTGTATTTTAAAATGTCAACGGTTTTGAATTGTTTTATTCTATGGATATTGGAAACCATCAAAACTCTATGTTTGCTGATAGAGACTTGTTGCAGGTGTACATAGTAAATATTTAGATTTAGTAAGGAAAGTATCAAAAATACAATTTTCTCTGGTTTGATGGTCCCTGGAACTTTGCATAGAGTTGAGGAGCCTATATGGAAGTCATGCCCCAGGCAGGTCAAGGTTGGATAGAGTTGATTTGATCAATTGAGTTATTCAGCCTCTCTCTAAAAATTTACATCTAAATTTTCCTATCCAGCCTCAGCTCTTTGCATTGAAGCATTCTTATATTTGAAAATTAAGTCGCCAGTTCATCACAGGACCACATAGAAAGACAAACAACCATTCTCCCTCACATTCATGCCTACAGTCAATTTAGAGTCATCAATTCACTTCTATTACATGTTTTTGGTGGTGGGAGGAAGCCGGAGAACCCGGAGCGAACCCACGCAGACATGGGGAGAACATGCAAACTCCACACAGAGAAGTCTCAGGTCCTCAGGTGGATTTGAACCCAGGACCTTCTTGCTGTGAGGCAAAAGCACTACCCACTGCGTCAGCCCTAATATCATTTAATTAATATTAATTATATATCTGTGCAAAATGTTTCGAATAACAGATTAATATATACACTGATATGTGTGACACATAGACACCATTTGATTCCATTTGTGTGGTGTGTTTCTGTGTATGTGGACCATCTGCTCATCTTCACTGGTGGAGAACATTTCCATCAAAAAGTTAAGAGAGCCAAACAGTCTGCCAACATCTGACACAAACACACACAAAAACACACACAAAAACACACACATGTACACAACTGACCTCATCCAGGAGATGCGGTCTTGCCAGAACTCATACATTATGTAACAAGACTTTCCCGGGAGCTTCTGAACGGACACACTAACAGCGGGACAGAGATAAAAAGTAGAGTGGGGCAAGAAGAGGATACAAAGTGAAAGAGAATCTGCACCCAGTACAGAATTAAAAAGTTTGAATCTTTTGAGAGACTTTGGATAGAACTTGGCAGGGAGCAAAAACGTCTTGCAAGCCAGCACACATATTAAAAGAAAATGAACTTCCTAAATAATAGAGTGACTTTGTGGAAATATTCAATTGTTTTATAAACTATTTTATACTTTTTTTCAATCAGGCTGCTCACAGTTTGTGCTCACATACAACCTGCTATAATATCCCAGGATGATATCATGCTAGTGGATGTGTTTCATTACGTTTTCACCCTTTCGGTCTCAGTTTATTCAACCCCCCCGATTCAACAATGATCATTACGTTCAGTCAGCTGCTGAGCCTGACATAATGTTTACAGAGACACTTACTGCAGGTTATCAGAATGGGCTGTGGTGCCATCGATGTAGCCCTTCAGAACTTTCTGGAAGTTGTCCAGGTTTTCATTAGTCACTGACATCTGCCTCTGAACCAGCAGGATGTTCTGTTCGCAAAGAGACAAGAGATGACACATTAAATTAAATTGTCAAGCTCACATCACCCTCTGAGATACATAAATGTGTATGGATATCGTATACAAATGTTTTTTTCTCACACTTTTCTGAGATAATCTAAGAAAAATTCGATGATTTCTCTTGAGTTATGAGGTATCATTGCATAACAGAATACTGACACTAATTTTGCACCCACCATAATAACAGCGTTGCCATGACACCTCATTAGTGTCTTTCAGAGAGTTTGCCAATTTCTACATATATAATATACTGATGACAGCAGCTGGTAGGCTTTCCCCTTTCATTAAATGCAAACTGAGTGTGTCAGAGGTGCAGATGGATTTCCACATGCCAGATAATGAGCAACATCCCTGCAACTGGCAAAGATTCAGTGTCCTTCACAAGGGACTAGAACTGAGGTCCTCTGTTTGCCAATGTGGTCTCACAATGCACGTCAACACGCTGCCCTCTCTACTTTCTCAAGAATTCAATACGAGTGAGTCACCACTGGAACTTTAAAGAGAAATCTTATGGTCTTTTGTTAGCGCCGTTTCCACAAATTAATCTGCTTTAAAGAGTTGGTTAAAAAAGACATTATTTTGGTTTTATGTGATATGTAGGTTTTGTTGTGAGATATAAATCTCACCTCAGTGCAATGGAGGAGGATGTAATTAAATTTATGATGCCCACAGCATTAAAACACCTGAATTACTCACAGATCGCCCAACTACGAGTAGTTGAACTAAGAGTAGCCCAACTACGCAAACAGCATTTGTTCTCTATTATATTCACTTTTACTGCAATGGCAGACAATTCTAAGCCTCAAAACATCAGCACAGAAAATTAAA
Source organism: Chaunax sp. Z400 (assembly GCA_037577475.1). Lineage (NCBI taxonomy): Eukaryota > Metazoa > Chordata > Actinopteri > Lophiiformes > Chaunacidae > Chaunax > Chaunax sp. Z400. Next base: position 23,296,379 of record CM075185.1, read on the forward strand.
CAATCTGCATGACCAGAATCTATACAAGGTGAGTAAGAAAATATATACTTTTGATGTGAAATTAAAATTAATTAAAATTAGATGTATGTTATTTCTGCAGGCCCGGGTCCTTCCCCTTGTCTCCAATCCTGTTTGGGAAGCTCAGAATCGCATCTCTGCTCTTTGCTGACGATGTGGTTCTGTTGGCTTCATCAGTCTGTAATCTTCAGGAACAGTTTGTGCTTGGCATGAGAGTCAGAGCCAGCACCTCCAAATCTGAGGGCATGGTTCTCTGCTGAAAATCGGTTGACTGCCCCCTTCAGGTTGGGGTGAGTTACTGCCTCGAGTAAGGTAGTTTAAGTATCTTGGAGTCTTGTTCATGAGTGAAGGGAAATGGACCATGAGATGGACAGGCATTTTGGAGTGGCATCAGTAATGCGGGTGCTTTATCAGTCCGTTGTGCTGAAGAGGGAATTGAGCTGTATGGCAAAGCTCTTGATTTACCCGTCGATCACCGTTCCAACCCTCACCTATGGTCATTTTGCGCCGAAAGGAGCCAGTTGAGTTGGTTCGGGCATCTGATTAGGATGCTTCAAGGGCGCCTCCCTTTGGAGGTTTTCCGGGCACATCCAACTGGGAGGAGATCCTGAGGTAGACCCAGAAATCGCTGGAGGGATTGCATATCTAATCTGGCCTGGGAACAACAACTCAGGATCCACCAGGAGGAGCTGGAAAGTGTTGGAATACCCTTTCTGGCCTGCTGCCACCGCAATCTGACCCCGGATAACCAGAAGAAATGGATGGATGGATGGATGGAAGGAATTATGTGTATCGTCGTACCTGGTCACTCAGCTCTTTGTCACAAAGGTAGTCTGAGATTCATTCACTATTGTTGGCTTTTTACTGGGTTTTATTTTGAAGTCTTATTCTAAAATCCTAAAAGACACAGAGAAAGATAATTGCTGCTCTTTCAACCATTTTGCCTTTTTACACCAATATCGACAGATGTCAAAACAGACGTTAACTTTGCTATTATTCCAGTAAAGACAGTAAGACATAACCGTCAAAATAGTTAGAATCGCTTACACTCTCCTGTCTCTAAGTGTTTCAGACCATTTCCACCTCTCAAGTACATCATGAATCATATATTTCTTTTGTCCATTTATCAACAAATCAACTATATCAAATAACCAAAGTGTCTGAATATCTTGTTTCAAGATAAACATCATTTTATACATGTCGCCTTCATATTTTCTAACTTTTTGGGGATTGACATACAGTATATTTTCATTGTTATAGCTTTTAGTGCTAGAATGAGCATCTGTGCGCCCAGAAACACACTGTAGAATTGCTGGAACATGTTGTTCTGGTGTTTGAGAATGTAGCAGATGTGCTGCTTGACATTTAGATCAGGGACAGTGAACAAACTGGATGAGAAAAATGCATTTTCTAGAGAGGAGGATTGCTTAATGCAGCTGAATGAGAGTTTGAATAACACCTCATCAGCTTTGTGGCACATTCTGTAATGACTGCAGATGTACTCAATCAGCAAAAGCAAAAAGAGGACAATGGAAGTGTTGCTTAATGAGAAGTTAAATATGGAGTTAGAGATCATGCAGTGGTGGAATGTTTTGAATACATTAGTCTTGTTTAGATAGTGTCAGAGTGGTACTGACACAACTATGTTTGTCCACATGATGTGTTTTATGTAGAGATATGCAAAATTAATATTAGAAAAAGAGCTGAGTTTGGGTCCTATTAAAAGAACAACACTGTATGTGAAAATACTGTCAGCAATTATCCACTAAAGCAAGAACTTTCTTCTCCTGTTTTCTACTTGATTTGCACAGTGAGGCACAATCACTGCAATCAAACTAATGTATATCTGGCAAAGAGAGGATTATTCTGCATGATAACTCTGCTTTGCAGCAGCCGCAGGCAGAAACGAATGACATTTCAACATTAGAATGCAAAGAACCCACAATAGAATTTAACCTAGAGCTTTGTGGAATGCTATGTAAAATGTCGGTTTGGTTTATAAGGACAAATAATGTGACATGAGCCTTTGCAAAATAATTTCTATTTGTGAGTGTGTGTGTGTGTGTGTGTGTGTGTGGCCAAATAAAATTAATGATCCAGTAACAATGTTGAATTCAAATTTTGTCTTGTAATGACCAAGCTTTTCTACATTTTGTTTTAAGGATACCCTGTGTGAGGCAGCGCAATGTAAACTCCATGCATCATGTCAGTAATCACTAACAGTGATTGCCGTGACAACAAATGATGTAAATGATGAAAGCTGCTCAGTAAAAGCTACATGCATACAAACAAAGTGGTTATTAATTGACTTACAGACTTATATGTGCTGGCCAGTGTGTCCTCTTTCAGTGGCTCCAGCTTGGGACCCTGAACAAGAGGGTAAGAAATATAGTGTGAGAAGAAGCTTCAAGGCCTGTTCTGGGTCAGAATTATCAGGCAACGTTTTAATTCCGGACCTGTCGCACCTTTATTCCGCCCCGGCCTCTGTCTGAATGCAAGGAAGGTTTAATAGGGTGTCAGTTTGTTCCACCTCTGTTCCCCCTCTGTGACGCCTCGGGAGGTAGTAACAGCGCCAAAACAGGCGTCTGTATGAATTGGGTGCATCAGTGTTGCGGAACAGGTGTGACATTGTAGTTATGTGTTCAGGTGTGCGACCTACCCCGGGGGATTTAATGATGCGGGAGCAACAGGAAGTCGGTTATTTGAAGAACAAGCATAGACAATGACCGCTAAACTGGGGAGACAGTGAAATATATCAGCTTTTATGTTCGCTGTTGCATCGTGCGCCATGCCTCTTAACATCGCGGAACGCCGGCATACACTGTGAACACGCACACCGAGGTGGATTTGTGATGCCTTTGGCTGGTCCAGTTTGAATGCACCGAAGGGGTCACAGAGAAGGGAAGTCGTTTCGGCGCTGTTGCGCAATGCCTGTCTTAAAGTGGCTAGTGACTCCAGAGGTATGGGCATAAATAACTTCACCATTAAACTCAGCTGTAATCAAGAAGGGAACAAGAATCTTAGTGCCACATGCCAACTTCTATTCTTGTTACTTCTAAGTACATGTTTCAAAAACATTTCATGTTCATTGATTTCATCATGCTTTCACATTCCATTATAATAAAACCTGTTGGTTTTTGTCATTTGCACTTGGGGCAAATTGTACCTGTTTGCAGGCTCGAGGCAAAATGGGATACAAAAAAGAGGTCATTTGGCAACATAAATCAACTATGTATGTGAATCACAGCTATTACTGTCATGCATCTGATTTGTCTGGTTTGCTTTGCTGGTATTTGATGTTTTAATGTTTTTCTAGGACCATCAATCCAAGACAAATTCCCAACAGGTATGCACGTGTCATAAAAGTTACATCCATTTATTCAATAATGCCACTGTGTTACCTGGGGCAGAGAATGTAATAGCAGAGTGAGTGAGAGTGATGAGATAAGGTCAGAGAGTAGATTAAAGTTGCACTTCTAAAGAAAAACAAGTGTCAAACATGTAATTCATCACAAATTCCTTTCAACCCTATCTGTATGATGTATACACTTGTAGTCTATAAAGATATCATGCCATGAATAATAAAATACAGTAATAACTCTGTATCTTAAAGGTTGTGGTTCTTCTATGTGTGTGTGTGTGTGTGTGTGTGTGTGTGTGTGTGTGTGTGTGTGTGTGTACAGGGGAAATTACCTGGGAGCAAAAAACTCAATATGTTGTATTTGAGAGAGGAGAGAGAGGGAGTGGATAAGACAGGGGGTGTGTGTGTGATGGCCGTGGCACTGAGGTGTGAGAATGGATATTGCACTCTGAACATCCTGCAGGTTATGAATTGCTTTGATATTACAAACCGAGTCCCTCTGGGTTGTCAAACCAGAGCCTATAGAGCGAGAAAAATGCTTCGAGAGCGACTGAAAGTAGGAGAAGAATGAACATCAAAAGATGGAAATAACGTGAGTTAATAAAAAAGAGCACGGAGAGAGAATTAGATGAAGCAGAAGATGAGCAGAAGAGTGTGAAAGAGGCTTCGAGAGATGTGGTGAGAATGGGTCACAGGATGCAGTATGGGAGATGAGAGGTCGAGAGGTGACTGCACTTTGAGATTGGTAGATCTGCAGAGCTCCTCTTTGAAAAACACTGTTTTTTAGATGCTGTGAGACACAAGAACATGCTCAGAATCATGCTATCAGTGCAAAGTTGACATATGACATACTGTAATAGACATGTGAGGAATCTTGCAGTGCTAAAAATGAATCCTCAGAAGCAGCTTTAAAGGTATTGCAATAAAGACAGTCTGCAGTGGCATTTGTGTAATTCTCTTTAGTCTTAACATTTAAATATTCTTTGCTCTGAAACAAAATAATGAAAATGTGATGCATGAGGCATTTCTACCTTGCATATTTTCTGCATAATTTGTCACAAGTTATTTAATAGTACGAGATGGAAGACCTGTGAGTGTAAACAAATATCCCACACAGTCATAGGTATTTTGTTATTTCCTATCATGAGTGCATTACCTGTTCAGCAATGTTAATCTATTCAATGTTTATGACTGCAACTGCATTAGTGATCATGGGAACATTGTGCATTCACTGAATCTGTTGTTGATCACCAGGACCAGAGAGTCAAAATATTAAAGTCCTTTGTTCATATTTATTTGACATGTTGGATGCAGTTGTTTCCATGAATACATTTTATTCCTCTTCAGAAAATATGGAATGAACTCTTTCATACCTGACACTCCAGTTTATCCAGCAGTAGCTGCAGCCTGTTGATTTGAGAGCACCAGTTCTCTCCATCTTCCATGTTCACACCTGGAAAGAACACAAACCAAACACTGTAAATATGTTTCCCACTTTCACCCTGGATCAAGTGTAGGACCAGTGGTACATACAGTAGCCTATGTTTATGTAGTATTGATATATACTTTGGAGTTCAGCATTTCCTGTCTGTGTTTAATCATTTGATTGATGTCTGGAGACCCTGTTTAGTCATTATCCAAACAGATGACAGGGGCAAAAAGCAAAGAGGGTAGAGGTGGTTCTATGGACATGTGGAAATGGTTTCTAAAATTCTTCTTCTTTTTTTTTTTATCTGAAGTTTGAGGGACTCAAACTGTGGAAAAAATGTCAATCCCTTATAGTGTTTGGCAGTTCTGTATGATTTCTTGTGCAGTTGTTAAAAAGCTATAGTCCATTCCTTTCCATTGCAGGCTCAATATTTGATGTTCAGGATATCACCTCTAGAGAGGAGGCAAATAAATAAAGCACAACATAAAGTAAGCGCCTTTTGAAAATGTTAATATAATCTTTCTGGAGTAGATGACTAAGCCCCACACTTATTCTGCAGCACTGTGTGATTTGGACAGGTAGGAACACTACGATGTCAAAATGCTGCATGTGTTTGGAGTAATGTAATAATGTACAATGAAAATGTGTGCTCTAGTTTGTTCTGAATCAATTGCATTTAAGACTATTCAATCGCAATCTTCAGCAAATGTACTATTTACTCCTGTTTTCCCAATTATTTTAGATAATTTTGGAAGTTTTATAATGTAAGCATTTATGACCTTAAAGAGTCCATTTTCAATCGGAGCCACAAATGAATTAATACATTGTTGATTTTGGTCTTTATTGACAGTAACAAAAAATGAAGAGTATTGCCCATATCTTTAATGCAGTCATGTAAAGCAAACATGTTGGAATCTTAAATCATTGACAAAATGTTCACACAGAAAATGCAGTGGAATGAGTTGAGTTTTTCTTGCATATAATTTGTTGGGATGATTAACATGCTTGAAAAAACACCATGCTTACCTGTGGTTAGGATGTCAGTGCAGGGATCTGATGGGGACATGCACAGGTTATTATGGACCCTGCGGCCACATCTCTTGCCGGTCTTCTGTGCTGCTCTCAGCTCCGGTGCCTTTTCCTCTCGCCTGCCATGAGAGTGGTGAAAACCCAGGGAAGCAAACATCAGAGAGAAAAAGACAGCAACTGTCAGAGAGGTATGGAAAAAAAAAACAAATCAGAAATTGAACATATGGCAGACAGACCGTCGCACAGGGAATGAAGAAAGGGAAATGGGATGAAACTTAGGAGGACAGAGAGAAGGTAGGGAAGGATGCTTTAAAAATGGATTCAAATCAGAACTGAGATGTGCTTAATGTGTGACGTGTGAGAGAGAGAGAGAGAGAGAGAAAAGAGAGATAAACAATAAATGTCTAAGTGAAATCACTTATCTGGATACATGCTACTGCTTATTAAGCCATTATTAACCCAAGGCTGCAGGGGTTTATGTGTGTGTAGGTATGTGTGTGTGCATGTGTGTGTGCATGTGTGTGTGGATGCTTGAGCGTGCATGCAGGCTGAGGTTAATAATGACTTAATAAGCGGTAGCATACATCCAGAACTCCCTCTGACAGCGTAGGGGGAGTGCATTGCTTGGAGGTTCTCATGCTGAGAACAGCCTGGAGCCCAAAGGCCACTGCAACAGCCATAAATCCAATCCAAGGAAGCAAATGGAGAGAAATGAGCTGGTTGTTGCCAACTCATTAAGTTTCTAAATCTGTCCCTGCCAACTCTCTCTCACACACACCCTCTTTCTCTTTCCAATACCTATTTGACCAATCTTAAAAGAATCGTTTGTGACCAAAACAAAGTTCTCTCCTCTTCTTTTTTCCATTTATCTCAGACTTACCTGTTATTCGTTAACTTTGTGTGAAGTAAATTTCTTTTCTTTGTCTTTGTCAATGACTCACTGTATTTCAATGCCAACCTTACCATCCTGTCTCCTTCTGCTTCTTCTGCTCTGCCTCTCAGATTCCATATTTCATAATTCACCTTGGCTATTATAGCTGTTCCATTTTTTCCAATACCAGTGTGGGAATCCCAGAGGGGGAAAGAAAAAAAGCAACCATCCTTGTTATTTAAAATGTTTAAAGTCAGTTGAAAGTGTGATGATACTGACTTGCGGGGAGAGGCTTCTGCTCATTAACGTCCTTGGTGGATTGTTTACCTTTTTACCATCTGACGCATCAAAGACATGTGGGAGCCTTTGCTGAGATCTTTGACGAAGTCTAGTGCATGTTTCCCATTGCAAAAATGACTGATTACATGATTGATTTTACACACTAATGGTGACAGTAATGTAGGTGTCTTTTAATTCTATAAGATCCTTATACATTTACTGTATAAGCCTCAGACTCCTGGACAGAGATTTTGAATTTTAAGCAGTCTGCCTATTAATGAAGCAACTGATTGAAGGATGGTGAGAATGTAGCAGATTCAAAGCTTTGTGCTGACTGGCGTACCTTAAAGGAATCTGAGGTTACACTGATTAGTTGAATTTCCTTACTGCTTCGACCAATTCTAACTTTACGCACATTTTTATTTTTAATTGCACAAACCTGCTGCTGACAATGCATTAAAGGACTGTGTTTCTGCTGTAAATAAATGGCAGGAGAATGAAGTACAGTATATTTAATAATAATTGCCAACTGCTATGTACGGTACATCTGTAGCAAGAGTTGGACAAAGCTACTGTCTGTGAAGCCCCAGTGCTACACACAGCAGGTCAGGTGCATTGTGGCCTTATGGTTTAATAACCTTTTTAGTCTAGTTTCTCCAATGCCATTTTATGGTGCACTCCTTGGTTTTTGGTCATTTTTAACTTGATCTTTTAACAGATGTGGTTTTTAAGTTGTTTTACATCACTCCTGCTTCCTGTTTCCACGCCTCCTTCCCAAAATGATTGCTGGCTTCCTGTCTCAACAGTCCTGCCATCGCCTCTCTCATCCGGTTGCAAGGATTGTGTACCCTCAGCCATTAAAAGGAGGTCTCTGGAAAAGACTATCCCAATGCTTTGCAGGGTAACTATTGTTGTGCACAAAGAGGATCGTGAAAACAGACATCTCTATTGTGGAAACCCCTCTACTATGATTCCTGTGAAGAACATGCAGGCTTAGGAGAGACATGGAGCAATTCCTCAAAAGTCTTCAATAAGACATTGCTCTGAATCATGGCAGAAAATGCAGACGTAAGCACCACAGGAGTAGCCCCCTCCGGACTCTCCGCCCTCTCCTGCTGCTGCCCTTGGTGCTATACTGCTGGCACTAACACTGCTGCTGTTTCTAAGGAGGCTGCTGCTGTAATCGGTTTTGATGAGGGGGACTTTCACTGTTTCTGCAGCTACTAGTGCAAATGCAGTTGCTCTTGTGTCTGTCTCGAGTACCAAGGTACTACTGCTGCTATTACTGTCCTGTTTCTGTTGCTGATGCAACTGGTGCTGCGGCCGACACTGCTACAGACGGTATTGCTGCAGTGGCCGACGAAATTGAACTCAATAACATCAAAGCAGAGCTGAAGATTTTGAAAGAAGAGTTTCACCAATCCTGGAGTGACATATGCTGAATTCAAGACTGGTAAATTGGGAAGCAGCAGGTGGTCGCAATGGTGTCCATAGAAATGGGGCAGCCATTCATGCCTGTCCTGAAGCAGGTGCTGATGAGGACAAGATGCTAGGCTGCAGCAGCTGGGGTGCACTAGCTACATTTAGACGGCAAAAAAAACCTCACCTGAACCCACCAGAACCTTTACATCACAAGCAGGAAACAACAGTTTCCACCCTATTTAACCCACAGAGGGAAAAAAAAGCAGATTTAGATCTCATTCACCACTGCAAAGCTATCTAAAGCTCTCAGCTAACCTGCCTCTGTCACCCACAATCAACACTGGACAAGAACATCCTCAGAGACTCCATTGTGCGAAATCTGGACATAGTGATTGACCACAAACTTTTTAATTATTTTACAGTAGACTAATTTCCTGGAACAGACACGTCTGAAGTTGGACATGCAGTCCCGTCAGTAAACACAGACAACTATACTACTGTTATTATATGTGTTGACAGGAATGGTATCAGACTGAGGCGATCAGAGACCATCAAAAATCAAGGTTCAGTGTGTCTGTGTCTGCAATTGGGTCCAAGCTATCCATATCCATATCCTTAAAAGGACCTGGCTGGCAGAGGATAAGTCTTACTGTTATACCCTTCATGATGTAGTATGATGGCATTTCCTCTATACCAGATCCTTTGTTTTCATACTGTATGGAATACAAGTCTTCATATCCATATGAACATCCAAAAAAGAAATGGAATAAAGAAATTTCATTATTTGGCTTAAATGCTCAAACCCGTATAGGCAAGATGCACCGTACCGCTCAAGAGGCCTTAATTAATGTCATGTAAAAAGTTTAAAACATTTGTGTTTTATGCTATCAGATGACATTCTGGTTGTTTTTGAAGGCACTAGTGAAGCTCCTGTTCTCTCCTGAGCTTTCTATGGTCTGAATAAATCCACCATTACTGGGAGGGTAAGGTTAAGTTTCAGGGTGAGCAAGTATTGTCCCAGGCAAGAGCATAGGATGAACTGTGACTTCAAATATGCACAAGTAATACACAATATTTAAAGTTTCATAGTGCGGTACTAACGGGGCAGGGCTGCTCTGCTCCTCCACAGCCTCCATGGCACACTGCAGCGACCTCTGCAGAGACAGAAGCTGACTGGACGTCTCTCTTAGCATAAACCTGGTGACAAACTGGCCCAGCACACTGGAACCCTGGTACTCCTGAGAGACAGAGAGTGACAGACCACAGGGATGGAAAGAGAGATGAGATGATTTCATAACTTCTCCAAAACAACTCCAGGCGAATGTTTGACAGTGACAAATAAATGGACTAATGCATTCTTTCAACACATACATTATCCAGTGCTGCATATCCACATTCTAAAATGGAAGAACTGTAATGGGAGATATAATTGTTGTTTGGGTCCCCAAACGCAAAGATAATTACACATTCTTAGAGGAGTTCATGCAATGTGCTAATGAAGCAGCAGAGCAGTAGCTCTTTGTCAAAACTTAAAATGACAAGCTGCTTCTTCTGCAAGTGCATCTTGGGATTAGCAGTCCAGAGCACGCAGTGACAGCACAGCTGCTAACTAGCGATTGCACATTCCTCTGTGGATTTCTCCGCTCAGACCCTTTTAAAGAAGAGACAGAACAAAGGAGCGAGGTGATCTAATCAAAACACATAAAGCATAATTATTCAGCACACATCTCCCGTCCTCTTCTCAACTGACAAGCATTGCTGTTATCCTATGTTTCAATTTCAATTTCAATTCAACCTTTATTTTATCTCGGAAATACATTGAGGTAGAGACCTCATTAACAACATAGCCGAGAGTAAAACAATAAATTAAAAAAACCAAAACAGCAACAAACACAAACATTTTGGTAAAAAATGATGATTGGAAAAGGAGAAAGAAAGAAAACAACCGGAATTATTAAAAATGTCGAGCCATAGAAATTAATAGAGCAATTAAAATTTAAAACAGATGACTTAACTAAAACATCCCCGAGGCTATTATCCCAACAGGTGTGGAGGTGATTTGAAAATATTTTGTCAACTGCAGCTAAATAATATATCGACTGAGGAGCACAATGTTAGGCAGTGTTTACGGGTTATACATTAATCTTTGGGTTTTTTGTTAAACACTCTGGGACATGAATAGTTTTCTCCATCAAACCAATTAACACAAGCCACAGAGGAAACATTTTAACGAGTATCTCACAGCCTTAAGCCGCTGTAACAGACATTCCTTATAATCCTATCAAGGAATAGTTAGTCATCCTGAGGGATAGGTTTCTTCCCTTTTCTGCTAAGCAAGTAAGAAGAACGATACCATTCTCATTATACTAAACATGAGGATACCACCAACAGCCTGTTAACTTGGCTGAGCACAAAGACTGCAACTGGCTCTGTCCTCTGTGGCCAGTCTTTGTGCCAAGTTAAACTAACTGTCTCTTAGCTATAGCTTCAAATTTACGGTACAGACATGAGATCTGTATCAGTCTCGTCCTGTAACTTCATAAAGATGGCAAATAACCATATTTTAGCTTATTCAAAAATATTCTGCACACTTAGATACATGCAAGTATCTTTAATAAACACAAATGCCAAGCTTTCGGTCACAGGACCTTCATCGGGGCAGTACAACCATCACAAACAGAGACAGGTTCATATGAAACCATATTTTAAAATCGAACATAACATGGCAAATCATGGAAATGTGTCACTGAAGTGTTTTATTCTTCTTTTCTTAACATATCAATAAAGGATTGGTTTCATGTGTGCATGCCAATCTTTCCTCTCAGCACTAAACTTCGTTTCACGGTCCGTGCAACTGCTCCTGTGCTTTCCGTTAGTGTATCTTTCCCTGTGTTTGTGTGTTTGCAGGTGAGGGGACTCCATCCTGCTCCTACGTTCCTGCAGCTGGCACATCTGTGCATCCTGACCCAGCCCTGTGTCCTAAAAACCCTGTTCATATAAAACTAATGTGTAGGAGCAAATGTTTTTATTTTTTTACTAAGTTAATGCAAAGTCGACCAATTTCTTTGCTGTTGCAACTTCTTTGCTGTTCAAGTTGCCACCATTCTCACCTCCCTTCTCCCTGTTGCCCAGTTTCTGGATCACCCTCATCATCCACTGCTCTCTCCCTGTGTGTCTGTGTGCTGCGCTTGGCTCCACCTGTGTACGATCATTCAAATAAGCATATTCGTGGCACAGAGTCCCAACTTTGAATGTGCGTAGGTTTGAACACCTGCGTGTTTCCCCTTAGCAGGTGCTTTAGAATCTTGAGTCACGTAGAACTAAACTTACCTCTTTAGTTTTATCCATTGCCTTTAAAATAGCAACGTTCAGGTTCTCCAGAGCTGAAAGGACATTGAGATACTCCCCCAGGTGCTGAGAAAAATAGTCTTATAGGAAATAGAGAAAACAAGCTGTCAGTGTCATGGCAGTGTCAGAACTATTGCAGATTTATTGTGACTCCAGAAGGTTGGAGATAAACTCTTATATGCTGCAGACTCCTATTAAGTGGCCATGACAAGGGCCGTGAGAAATAAATGGGTGTCCAGTTGCAAGTGTTTGATGTTCACAAACATGCTTCAATAACAGTCAATGCGCACAATGTCATGAAATTGTTCACGATTGTCATCGTGCGCTATCTAAATAATTAATTTAATCACATTGTGTTGTAACAGAAGTATGAAATTCACACCTATGGATACAGCTAGTGATAGGAGTTAAAATATTCATTTGATACCAGATACATCCAAATGATAACAAACACCTACACACAGCCACGCATTCTGTTTTTAAGAAGAGTTAACTTCTCTTGACGTCAGATGGAAAAGATGCCATTCCCATTCAATAAATTATGCACAAGTTTTATTCTGGGTGCGACTGGTATTTACAGGTATCTGCCCCACTTCCTCACTTTATTCAGGCCATCTGAAACACATGCATTTTTAAGATGATAAAAAAAACATGAGCTTTTCTTTTATTGTACAAACCTTAAAATAAATCTAAAGAACTACGGCATAGTTAACTGAGGGATAGTTATACAGCTTGGAAAATCTTTACTCATTTTCTTGTGGAGAGTTCTAGAAGAATGATACCACTCTCATTTCTGCAGGCTTACAAACATGAAATTAAATCACATAGGGGGAGAATGTAGATGCAGGTTGAATGCCTGAGGAGGTTTGGGACTGTGAACAGTTTAGGTGATGCTGTAGAACTGCTCATCCAGTGGTTGAAAACTTCTGCAACATCAGAATAGAGAGACATGTGTTTAAATTGTCTGTAAATTTCAGAAACAGCATTCATAACCTCTTCAGACAATGATTGGCAAGGCGTACAGAGGCGAGAAATGAGCCTCTGTTGCAGCCTTGAGTTCTCTTTTTTTTAATCTTTACACAACTATTTCTGTCACGTTCCATATGTGCGACTAAATGCACTATTATGGATGGTTTCCAGGGAGATAAACAAGAGAGAAGAGAGTGTGTGCCTTTTAATCTGCCTCTGAGTCGAGATGGCTAATTGATGGCTTTCACCCGGCCTTTGAATGTGGGCATTCGTGTCAGCTATAAACATGATTGCCTTCAGACAGGGTCATTGTACAAGCTGGTTCTTTTCCAGCATAACTGTAAAAAAAGTGAAAAAAAAGGATGAAAACAGCAGTGTTGAGCTGTTTCCATTTGTATCCAGTCTCTGAGTTCAGCTCCGAGTTGTTGTTGCCATATTTCACAGATTGCAGAGTGGTGTCAATCTTCTCTATAGCCCCATTTCCACTGCGTAGTACCGGCTCTACTCGCCTTCTTTTTTTTTTTTTTACTTTTCCATTAGGTAAAAAGTACCTGCCAGGCTATTTTAAAGACCATAACTTTTTTGCTTGTGGCTGCTATATTAGGGAGGTGCAGACATTCCTGTCTTAAACAGCTGATGAGAGGATACATCTCATCCATCTACCCTGAGGAGGTACTATCCCGTAATGGAAAACGACCTGCAGAAATGTACCAGACACCATGCCGAGTTGAGTCGAGTCGAGTAGAGCCAGTACTTTTTTCCGCAAGCAACTATTGTTTTAAAGTTTTCCATGCTACTAATAAGTTAGAAATATGGATGGACAAATGAGACAAGCAATCACCGATTACTGGCAAATTTTAAAGACAGCTTCTTCACAGAAATTAATGCAGTGTGACACATTAAATTAGACAAATCACTTTCCCACCAACCTGATAGTTTGTCAGTGTCCAGATTGCTGCAGGGCAGAACAGAAGAAGAGATAAATGGGGAACATATTGTGAGAGTTAATTAGGGAAATTCAAAGTCATGTTGCTCCATCTTTTTTTTTTGTCCCCAAACAATGTAGACATACAGTACAAATGAGTGAAAGTAAGAATAGCCTATTTCCTTGCCATTAACTGAACCACAAGCTGATTTGTTCTTAGAAAATAAGTTCACTCTGCAGGAAGAATGCCGTGCAATCCTCTGGGAAGAAATGCTACTGCAGTAATAATGTAGTTGCAATAATGTGCAAAAGTTTTCTCTTAACTTCACTGTTTTAAAAACATTAAAATCAAGACGTCTTTATTTACCAGTCATAACGAAAATTATGAAATTAGAGACTAAAATGTTCTCAGCATCTCTTCTCGATGAAGGCAGTAGCATGACTAAATGAAAAGTTCCCTATTGCTTTAATGGTATTTTACAGGTCACTTTCGCTGTCGGATGCAGACCATAAGGGAAGCTGGTTAATGGCTTGTGCTATCAGAAAGCTCTATGCTCCAACAAATTTCTTCTTTCAGTTGCAAGTTGTGAATTTGAATTTTGATAGAGGCAATGAGTTCCAACACATCCCTGTTGCAGGCTACAAATGCAATGACCATGAAGATTATAAATCTTTTTCTATTCTTTCAGCTTTTTCTATGTCTGCACATAGAAAAAGGATTTTTCACAGGATTATGAAATAATCGCCTGTCCATCTCATGGTCCAATTTCCCATCACTCGTGAACAAAGCGGCAAGATACTCAAACTCCTTCGCTTGAGGCAGTAACTCACCCCCAACCCGGAGGGGGGAAGTAATGTCATGTTCAAAAGGCAATGGAACACAACCAAAACTAAATGCTGTAGTCAAATATTTCACTCACTCACTTTTGTGCAAAAAAGAAAAACATCACACAAAAACCCTCAATGCATCTCAGTCTCCTTCTGTGTGTATTTGTGGGTTTGTTTGCTTGTGACCAACAATCGCAATGAATTCATTATTTTACCTCACCTGGTGCCTACAGTATGGTTTGACAGCCAAGGTCGAAAGTCTCGCTTAGCTTTCCAGCATTTGATCAATAAAAAGTGTCTCACAAATACTAACCACTTGTCAGTGTTGGGGAGTAACAGGATACATGTAACGGCATTCAGCACGTATTTAGAATACAAAATATGAGAAACTGTACTTTGGTACGATTACAATTTAAATGAAACATAATCAGAATACAGTTACACTCTCTAAATGAATAGTAAAGGATTGATTTATTAGTTCTTTACATGTTTATTTGCTCTCAAATTAAATTGTTGTGAATGCAATGCATTTCCCAGAAGCCTTTGACTTAAAAAGTGCAACAAAACACCTGGATGCGGTACACCTGCCTCCACCACGTGAGGAGATAAATGATGGATGGACTATTATAGAAAGAAGGAAAAGAACTTTCCGACATCACCGTCCACTGCAACCTCTGCTTGCCAGCAACGAAGTCGCCTTCAGTGTCCAAAGACTCCACCTCTAACTTAAAGAAGCATCTTGAAGTAAGTTATCCAGATAATGTAGTCTGCTAACTTACTGGCTAGCTTGGCTTTCCTAACTAGACCTGTACCTACTTAGCCGAATTACCAGCCGAATACCAGTCGATATCTGAAAAATAGCATTTGCAAACTGTGACATGCTATAGGTATGTGTATATGTAGTGCTGCTCCAAAGACTTGTGTTTGTTGTTGTTTTAAACACTGACACCATGCATATATCCATGCATACAACTGTGAATATCCATATTCACAACATATCAATCAAACAGTGGGCTTATTATGTGAATGCCTTATTCATACTGTTACATAAAATGGGAGACAGTGTTGAAGTAATCCAAAGTATTTAGAATACGTTACTCACAGAGAGTAATCCAGTGGAATATGTTACATATGACTTTTTTGGACATGTATTCTTTAATCTGTAGTGGAATTCATTTTAAAAGTAACCCTCCCAGACAACTGGCTAAAGGAGTAAACCACGGCAGGGGAGGGATGGACTTTTTCCTTTGGGCTGCACTGAATTAAACATTCTCTGCAGACCAGTGATTTCACCACTTACCCTCAGGCCAATGTCTTTGATTGCAATTCCAGGTGACTAGGTTTTGAAGCATTTTATGTCCAAAGGAATGAGGTGAACATTAATTCTGCCTGCTTGAGTTTCGTTGCGGGGCTCGTTTTTACTAAGGACCTCTAGCTGTGAGGCATTTAGCCTGTGACTGATAACTTGAAAGGAACATGCTCCACACACTTGCAGTTCAGTCTCTGTCTGCATCTTTTAAACTGCCAAAGGCAATGCTGTGAAGCAATTTAATATATGGCTTGAAAAAAGAAATGATAACATTCAAACGAAAAAACTCACTTATTTTGTCGTCCATCTATGGAGAAGAAAAGCTCCTGCAGCTCCTCAGTAGTCAGGATCCCATCCGCAAAGTAAGCATTAAATTCTTCAAATGACAGTTTGCCATCATCTGAAAAACAGGAAAAGTGTGGGCATAAGCAATGATAACAACATGAGTTCTAATGGTCAGCCCAGGGTACTGAATAAAACATTTGAATGAGGATGATATTGAATTCAAGCTCATGTTATCAAGCCTAATAAAAAAGACTGCAATATCCAGCAATAGCTCTTCCTTGTATTCTACTCTTTATCTGGAGTCTTTAATGTACAGTATGATTGTGTTCAGTAATTCTGTGGACTATTTTTTATGATCAGTCATTTTGTGCATAAAATGTCAGAAAACCAATTTAAACAATATCACATTTTTGGAAGATTTGCCACCTTCAAAGTTTGTTTTTCCAGCCAAGATTAAAACAACCTAAATACCTACAAGTTACAATTAAAAAGATACAAAACAATTTGACTTAAAAAAAAAATTCAAACAATTAATCTATTATCGAAGTTGTCAATGTTTTATTTTCAGGCAAATCAACGAATTGCTTTAGAGTTAGCCTCTACAATTCAGATTGGTGGAATGCACTCAAAAACAAAAGTAGTAAAGTACCTTTAATATGCTGTATGTGTAAACCAATGAAAACGTTGTAAGTCCTGATCACTTATTCGACAAAAGTGCATAAATATTCCACAAACTTTAAAATGGACGAAGCGCCACTGTCAGCAGATTTCCAACTTGTCAGACTAGTTAAGTGTGAACACAGCTTGTTGTGACAGAAAATGCACATAATCAATAACAGCAGATAAACAGCTCGCTCGTCGTCTGTGAAGAAGCGCTTCTGCGTGAGCCAATCTGTCGACTGGCACAGACTACATAGATCAGTCAGCAGTTATCCTGCCAGAGAGATGACACTAGGTGTTTTAAAACTCCTAAAAGAGTCCAGAACAACAGATAGACTGCTGCCTGTGGAGACATCACTGAGCCATGACAGAGTGAGGCAATGTGAATGAAAGAGTGGTAAGAATGTTAAAATGGAGCCAAGAAAGCACACAGACCAATGTATAAATGCAAAGTGTTTGTTGACTCAGGCAAGCAGACTGGTTTTGTCACATGATGTGGGGGTGTTTTCACACTTGGTCCACTTCAGCCCTCAAAATGAACTCGGATCGATGACTCAGCATTTTGTGCAGATATGTGAACGCTCCAAAAGAGGTCGGCCCCCTTTAAAGTGAACCGAACTCTGAGTTTGGTTCGCTTCCCGGTCCTTGTTACGGTTTGCTTACCTTGTGCATTGAGAACAGAAAGCGCTCCAGGTTCACTTCGCCCTTTGCCATTGTATTGTAGCCCTCTTGGCTTGCCGTAGACAGATCAGATATACTAGGGTGGTCAAACAGAAAGAGCACCGAGTCCTCCTTCAAATGAACTGACAATGTGAACACTGAGCCCCTTTTCTGTTGGTCCACTTTTTAGTCCACTTTGGAGGACTGAGTTCGGTTCTCTTTAAAGAGGACTATATGTGAAAACACCCTAAGACAGACCAAAGCCTTGCCAACCATGTTTTTATTGCACCCATAACAGAAGCATCATGATGACTTTGGTCAAGTTCATTTTTCTGTTTGTCTGTTTGTTTATTAGCAGCATTATGAAAAAAGTGTTGGCCCGATTTTCATGAAACTTGTAGAAAGGGTGGAGAATGGGCCAAAGAAGAACCCATTAAATCCTGGAGTGAATTTGAATCATGGGACGGATACACAAATTATTTTTCAATGTCAATGAGTAGTAGTGAGCAAAAAATAAATACAGGCACATGTAAGTTCTCTACAGAGACCACCACACATATCTAGACGGTCATAAGTGATGATTTAGAGGTGATGGTGACACTTCAGCTACACTTACCCATATTTCTGACATACCTCTAATACCTGGGGGAAAAAGATATTCCACATATAGCGGCTGCACATGATTTGCATGTTATAGAAGAGTGGACTCTTGTTGGCAGAGGTATGCGCGCTCCCTAGTTTAAAATCTCTTCAGTACAAGATGACAGTTGGCTTCATAACCCAGTTGACTACTCTGTCCAAATAATAAGTCTCCAAAAAGACAAGGTTAAAAGGGAGCAGTTTAATATGTCATATTGTCCCAGTTGCTGACTCATCAAAGCTGAAAACTCAAGGGCAAGCTCGAAGACCATCTGTTCAGCTGGAGCCTGTTCCACTGCTCATCAGTACCTCTGAGCAGAATACATAATGCAATATGCCCTCAGCAACTTGACTAACTTTCTCTTTTTTAACTTCCACCCATTCTCTGTGTGCTTTTTCCTCCTTCGCTTTCAGAGCCAGACCACATTTAAAACAGAACTTCCATGATGTGTAGAGAGCATTTCTTACCAGTTTGGATCTATGCCACCATATAAATCAATATAAAGAATGTAAACAGTATACTGTGTGTGTTCATCTGTGCAGCAGCATCAGCATCTTGCACCACGCTCAAAAAAAAAGAAAGAAAAAAATAGCATTGCTCAGAGGCATTAAGAAATTCTAGTATTAAATCCTTTAGGTTAACACAGTCATGCACTATTCTGCTAATATAAAATATAATATTTGTGTTTTAGAGACATCAAGGGTAATTTTTTTTGTTTCTAGCTTTCAGAAAGTAATTTTGCACATTCAAGCATGGACTGAATTCTCTCGGGGCACAACAAGTACATAATGTTATTCTTAAGGCGAAGGCCACTCACGGTGTGACGCATGCACCAATAAAAGTCTTTTGTCCATGTTCTTACCATCTGTTAACTGGAAGAATGTCTTAAGCAGGACAAGCAAAATAAGTAAAGACAAAGGCTAGAACTCTCTCCAGGCTCCAAGGCGTTAACTACATTAACTAACAAGCACAAGAAGGGTGTTATACTTGTAGATTTTAACCAATTAGAAAACAAGAGATGACTGCATTAGTCCTAAATTATGCATGCACCTCTCCATCATATTAATGTCTCCAACATTTCTCTTACTGTATATTGTAATCATGCATTTTTAAAGATGCTATATTCATGCAGTAATATCACACTTTTTTTTAATACCTTTTATACTGAGCTCATGCAGATTAACTGCATGACCTAAGTATAGCATCTGTTGATAGTGGATCCTTTGCCTTCCTCTCTGCAGCATATTTGGAAGGTTTCCTATTTTTTATGTAGCACACAGGCAGAAGTTCTACTGAGAAGTGACACTCTAATGAGGAGATGACTGCTGACAGTCTCTTCGATTCACTCTGACAGTTCTGGGTTAAACGCCTTCTTCATGAGAGGACAACCACAAAAAATATACGAACCTGCGTCTCTACGCGTTTTACTGTACTTCTTCTACCCCAGAGTTTGAGGATAAAGAGAAAATATTTGGATTTACTTGTAACATCAATAATAAGTGATATTTTCTTACCATGTACATTGTCTTTGACGTCTGAGTGACTATGGCTAACTCCCACCTTTGAATTTCCAACTTAAATCTGCTCCTGAATATGAGCAACAGCTGATTAATGTCGACACTTAATCAAGCTGTGACCCAATACAGGGCCCTTTTATCACTTTCTGCCCTGTTATAGGAGACAATGAGTCCAAGAACAGGCAGATCCATGTGTTAAGATTAAAACCACATTAGCAGGTTATTGATTCCTATAAATGGATACTTAAATGACAGTACATATATATATTGTAAAATTTCATAAGAGGTCTAGTGAATATACCATTTAATAGGGGAAAAAAAGTAAATATTTGTTTCTCAGACACATTAATTGTCAAACAGCAATATTTATATTAATCTCATCTAGGTCCTAAAGGGAGGGTGGTGACAAAAGAAGGTACTGAAAGGATTGAGAGAAGATGTGCAGTCAGGTGGAGGGGGGATTATATTTTATCCATACCGATTGGTCTCCTTCCTGAATCCTCCTGTTTTTCATGCGCTTCTCTTTTGAGGACTTGCGAGGGATTTCAGGGTATATATAGGATTGTTGGAGGACAGAGGAACTGATGTAACACTTGTCAAATGGGACATCCATCAAACATCATTCAATGGTGATGTTGATTATTTATGATGTGTTGCACAGCTGTGAACATTCTGGTATCTGCAAACGTGCCATTGGACATATTCTACAAGATGCCTGCAGATCTGTGTTCAATATAGGGTGGGGTTGAAACAGTCTTTCTCTAAAATGACCATTAAATCTCTATTTCTGTCACATCCTGAAAAGTTGAAAATGCATTAAGTTAAGTGACCATTTATAAGTGTGTGTAATAAGAGAAATGGGTGGCTCTATATCATCCTATATCATGCCTTTAGATGACTAAATCATTCATGTGTGTCCTAATGCAATACAAGGAACACACACGGGTTCTCTAAGTAGATCATAGATTCCAAAAACAGTCATAACAAATGCATTATGTTTTATATGAACACAATGTATGAAACATTACTCCTGTCATTTTTCCAGACAATATGAAGCTATTCCTGGAAGCCACTCAGAGACCAGAGCAGTCAATTTCTTTGTGAATAACTTAATCATAGTCTGCAAACGAATGGTAATGCATGAGCAAGTGTTGTGGACCTGGTTTTAAAGAGAAGAGAGGCTGTTTGAACAAGCAAAATACCTTTATACTGTATGTCCTTTTCACTTTTATATTACAGACTTTATGAGAGGTTATGAGATCATCCATCTTCATGTCTGTTTGTGTGGACGACATCTCACAAAGAGTTAAAGTTGTAATGGATTACAATGATATTTTGTGGAAGGATGGGCCCAGGACCAAGGAGGAGCTGATTACATTTGAGGGCAGGCCTGGATGCAGATCCAAGATTACTTGGATCTGCATCTGGTTCTGGTGACCTTATGTGGTTCTGGTGACCTTATGTGATAAGTACGGTGGCCCTGAAGTGCAAATCACAACGACAAATACAGGGAAACAAAAAAAAGAAATCTAAAAACACAATGTTGAATAACAAAACACAACAAAAACACAGCAAAACAATTTCAAATTAACAATACAGAAAACACAACATTAACTTCAGGTAGGTAGCTGTGTACAACAAAGATCGTCCCAGATCGGATGTGTCTGAAATATGTTTTGATAAGTTTCATAATAACTTTTAATAGGTTTAAAGCATTTTCAGCAACCTTTTTGTCACAATGAGGGCAATACATCTTAATATTTGTGATTCCCCCATTCTGGTTCCTCTCCTTTGCTGGCGAAGGAAAAGACGTATGACACATTCACTTCCTGTTTAGAAGACGGCCAGTGTGTCCGTCCAATCATGGATCATCTTTGTCGCACCTACCTCTTGCCTTTGTGTATTTTGATTGATGTTGTGTTTTCCTATTTAGTAATGTGATTTGCACTTCAGGGCCACCGTCGATAAAGCATATTTTGACATTTTCACAACTTTTCTCAATAATAATAAGCTATAGGTGTCAATGAAAAAAAAAATCAAGCATAGTTGAGACCCTGTGATGAGCCAGCAACATGTCCAGGGCGTTCCCCGCCACTAGCCCAGTGTCAGCTGAGATAGCCTTACAGAAAATTGATGGATGGATATTTAGTGACTAATATTTATTACTTTTCTATTTAAAGTAAAAGAAAATAAGAAATTATAATCATGAGCAGTAAATGGATCAAGAGGTCCAACGCTTTGATTGGTCATAAAAACAATTTGTCTCCACAACAGTTTCATTTGAAAACAATAAACCACAAGTATGCTGAGCGCAGATGTAGCAGAGAATATTCTCATCACGTCAAACTATGTGACATCGTCCTTTAAACTGGACCAAAATGTAACCTCTGTAATTAAGAATCAGAATTGTCAAAACAAAGTGCTCAGAGGATCAGAGTAAACAAGAATCAAATGAGTGAGTGAAAAAAGTCCTGAAAAGTAGGGCACAAAGTAGGCCGCACACCATCTCTCCAAAGGTTAGTCCCACTGCAGCCTCTCCTAAGTGGTTTATAAATTGCTACGAACGCATCACAGCTTCAAAAGCAACTAGCATTACTAACAGAGTCATGTCTTGTTTTTTATGGTAAACTCCTATGCCCTGTGTACACTAACATTTTAAGATTCTGGTATTCTTAGCATTTGTGCTCTACTTAAGATGTGTTCCATCAGGCCATCTGCGTGTCATAGGGGCTGCCTTTTAGCTTCCGTATCCTGATTTAAGCCTGCATTCTGCTTTTAGATCGCCTAGCCTCCCGCTTCTCCATTCCACACCTCACTAATGGTCTGATGCTCACTGGTCTTTTGCTCCTGATTGGAGAACCTGCCAAGGAAGAAGTGGAGTTCATTAAAAGCGGTCACATGGGAAACTGTGTTCTATGTCTACTGGAAAATCGATATCTGGATAAAGAAGACAACCATTTTCCTGCTTACTTTGAAGTTTACATTAGGACAGGTTTTCAACTTAAGCTTAAAGCTTTTAAAGATAAAAATTTTCCGACAAGATTGCTGATCTGTGACCATTTTCCCAATTAGGCACAGTTGGGAGAATGTAAGATGGCTTATTATCCTCAGTATTTCATGCACATGGGTAATAGTCAGTCTGAAAACATTAAATGCTAGAAGTACAAAAGTTCAGGGAGCATGAATTAAAACCGGGAGTTAAGAAGTGAGCCTTGTGTTGGGATTGTTCTGTCAAACTCTAATTTCCATTGTCACAAATGAACCTTTATGCTTCTATTTAATTGCTATTTTTGGCCACTTAAAGTCACTAATTTGTCTGTCTGCTGTTTTCCATGTGGACAGGTAGCAAAACAGCCAAAAGACGCTGACACTAAGTGCAAAGAGGGAACACAGCCCTGTTAAGTCACTATGGGAGCATTAAAATCAGCCCAAACCAGCCTGCTACCACCTTAGAAACACAGCAGCATGAAAGGATTTCTGTCCAAACAACATACAAAGAAACTAGTGCATGCACTTATTTTCAGGATGTGAGACTATTGTAATTGGTGTCTTCACAGGTCTTAGTAAAAAAATCAATCAGAGAGCTGCAGCTTGTCCAACCTGCTGGAACCAGTGTCCTCATTTAAACCAAGAAGGTTTTACTCTCATCCACTAACATGTATTACTCTTATCCACTAACATGTATTACCACCGTATCTTAACATAGCAAAGAGCTGTTTACTGCTACTTTAATGTTCAAAATATCATAGATTTTATATCTGAATGCACTTTAATGTTTTCTTAATCTCATATTTTTAATACATCTCTAAGCCCCTGTGAAGCACTTTGAACTATCTTTTGTCTGGAAGCTGCTGTATGAACAAACTTGCCTTGATTTAGATGTAGATTAATTTGACCCATTGTTAATACAAAATATTATTTAGTAATGCTTTATCAATTTCAGCATCTATCTCCACGAAAAGTAAACAAATTCCATGACTTAATGAAGGGTTTCTGCACACAAAGAAAAGTCAATAAAAGGAACAGTTGAGGCATTTATCATTTAGCTACAGACACAATTTAAATAAATTCTGCTTCATTACTGAAGATCTCGTCTTTATTTTGTTGATTTTTACAGAAAATCCCACTTGTTTTAACGACTGAAAGATGAAGGGCAGTGAATGCATCACAGTATATTTTGTGTTTAACTTTTGTATTAACACTTATATTGTATCCCCACTGCTCCCTCCATCTCACCACCATCTTTTCTACTTGACAAGTGATGACATTCATCTCAGCTGAGCTTATTATAATACAAATCTAACAGTGCATTTGGCTTGAAACCACAGAACAGCTCGCTGCACAGGATTCGTGCACAGTGAAGGTTAAGAGCTGCTGAGAAGTAATTGCTGTGGAGGATAATTACAGTCCCTACAAATGCATCAGTGTCCCATTGCTGTCCACTCTTTGTTGATTTGTTTTGGCACCTTATTTAATCTGTTTTGGGCGGGGCAAGGAAGACAATTATTATTCCAGAAAGATTTAAATCTTATGTGTAAATATGTATAAATGTATAAATATAAATATGTCATGTAGTTATGATATAATGTTATAACAATATATGACATAATCTTGTTTAAAGAAGAAGAAGATAAACATTGGATTATTTAAATAATGTCAAACTTCAGGTATTAACGCCAGTCTCCGAACCAAAAACAAATTATTTCTTTTTCAAGTCAACATTTAAATCTAGCAACCTGTAGCTGAATGGAAAAAAAGTTCAGTTCACAATTCCAGGGATTTAATTAAATCTACAAAGTCAAGACAACCACTCAAGTGAAATTAGATGAGACAGCTCAAAGAAAAGTGGCTACAACAAAAAGTAATTCAATCACAGTACAACTACCGGACCTAATTTAATATCACAGACTGATAATATGAAGACGAGTGTGAGCGTCCTGGGGCTAGTGAGGCTGATTGTAACTTCAACAAACCCTGTTTGATCCCTTGTTATGTTTCTACGGTTTGATCACCACAACTTACAAACCCACGTTCAAGGCCTCTATACGTTGCACAATAACAGCCATCTTGTAGGTCCATTGTATGTAACACTGTCTGAAACAGCACTTATGAAACCTTGGTTGCAATCTTTACCTCCGCCAAGGAGGTTATGTGATTAGTTTGGTTTGTTTGTCTGTTTATCTGTTTGTTAGCAGGATTACGCAAAAACTAAGGGACAGATTTACATGTAATCTTTGCCAAAGATGGACCCTAGCATATCCTAGAGGTGATTACATTTTGGTGATGATCCGGTGAGAGATGGGAGTGGTGCTGCTGGAATAAGGGCCTGTGTCCACCAAAGCATTTTTTCCCAGAGCTCTGAAAATGCCAGGTGCTCTATGTGAAATTACTGAAATGCCCATGCCTGCCTTTGAAAGCAAGCATGGGCACATGTGTGTGTATATACTTTTGAGTATTAGGAGTATTCTCAAAAACTTGTTTGTCTGGCTAAAATAGAACACTTCAGTAATTCGCCGACACTACCATTAGCGAGCATTAATTTATAGAGAGCACTGGCAAAGCGCTGCTTTATTTTGTGTGACATATAATCCAAAATCTTAGCATCGTTTTAATGGGCAGTGAAACTATCTGTACCATGAAGAAGAAAGGAGTTTCACTTCATTCACGTTAATCCTTTATTTCTCCACCAGGATTGTCTGAGGCATAAGAAGAAGAATGTGGGGAAACAACAAGCATCATTGTGAGAAATTATTCATCACCATGTTCTCTACTGTTTACTCACCGTTTTTGTCTGCTCGGCGGAAAATCTGAAGAAAAAAAAGAAGAGTATTATGAGAAGGATGAATGCAGGACTGGGTGACATTTGTGCATAGCAAAAACATGCTTTCAAATATCTGTTCTCTTGCTGATGAGAAATGAATGATCAATATTCTCTGATTTGTTTGACTGGAGATGACAAGCCTATTTCAAACAAAGGTTTAAAAAGTCATAACCACCTATATGACAACTGTATGATACAGCTTTGCCTCAAGGCAGAGGACGGATGAACTTGACACAAATAAAGCGAAATCAACAACAGAGAGACTTGGGTACAGATGGGAAAACAGCAGTGGGAAAGCCAATTGTTGGCTGACATGAATGAGACTCAGGGCCATATGGGTTATGGCTGACAGTGTGAGGAGAGTTAGTCAGCTGCTGGCAGCCTTGACAACAGTCTGCCTCCTTGTTTAGAAGGAAAATGTCAGTTTCCACTTGTAAAAAAGATCTGTTGTTTGATGTGTCACTCCAATAAATCATCTCCATAAAGCCGATTATAAGGATCCATTGAATTAAAGCTGCATGCATACACAAAACTAAAGAATGATGGATGAACACTTAAGTAGTTTGAATTAACTCTTGAAAATCAGATAGTTGCTCACAATTATCAGTTTAATGATCACATTATACGCTGTATCATTTGTGATGGGTCTCATAACGCTGCTTCAGATTAAATTCCTTAAGCACCAATGTCACGTGTTTGCAGAAAAGGTAGATCACTTTAAATAAAGAGGTCCTGCAACCTCCTTGTCTCCTCAACCAAACAGCATTTTTCTTCCCCTTGGTGTCTTTTCCATCTCACTTCCACATGAAACTGTTGAGCTGTCCCACAAAATACAGCATCAACATTGATAACAGAATGAAATTCCTGCAACACATTACAGGGTGACACTACGGTTGCCATGCTGCCATTAGCATTTGACAAATAGTCATTCATAACCTGACAGGCAGAAGTTAGGATGACCCGGTGTGACGCAGTGGCTGAGTAGTTTGTTAAATGTAGGCGATTGAAAGTGAAAGTATTGAAATGGAGTGATCGAAATGTAACACTGAACAAAGTGCTTCTGAGTCTTTTATGCAAATCCATTTTGCAAAAAACCAATGAAAAGAAAATGGAAAAATTGTCATTTCTCCTATTCTATCTTATCGATTCTCCCTTAGTTTGTTGCTAGGTAGCAGTCAGGATTGACAGGCTCATCAGCAGAACCTGTCCCTCACTTTACCCAGCTCACTGCCCGCACTCCTGCCTCTGCAGCTTCAGTCCTGACAATAACAAGGGCCCGGTCATTACAAACCACTCCACAACAAACCCATTGTTCTATTTTTGATTCATCTGCCTAGATTAGAAGGCAATTGTAAATGTGCCCATGGTTGTTCCCCAGCCCCCCGTATTCATTACATAAATCTATAATGCATCCTACCTATAGGTATGACACTTGCTTTAGGTTTGTACTGTGCAATATATCTCGGGCAGCAGAATTTTTTTTACCATCTACCATCTAATCTGCTTTTCCTTTTTCTGCTTGATTCAATAGAAAACATGAACTGTACTGATATTCTGTTGTGTCTTTGGGTTCTCCAGTGTCAGGAGATGATAATGCATCATTTACAGTAAGCTCAGTAAAGGTCAGACCTGCTTCCCAGAGCGCTGCTGCTCTGATGTCATGGTGGCATGTTTAAAGACGGTCTCAGTCTCTGGTAACGTCTGTGCAGGGCTTCGATTTTACATTTGAGTAAGATGCAGGCTAGTGATCGTATTTTATTGAGTATATATATTCTATGTGCCGTGGTGTCTTCTTGCTACTTTTCTTAGAGATTCTGATCCACTGACATGTATGTAGCGTTCACTTCTCCAACACTATGTTCTGTTTCGGGTCTGTTTTCTATCTGCAGCTAAAAAAACAGCAAAGCGAGAGTGGAGAGAGAAGAGATGAAGATCAGGAGAGGGAGGACAGAGATATGAGTGAGTGATAAAAACAAATTCAGAGATTAATGGCGAACCACATGATGCAAAGACATCCAACAAACCAACAATGTGGATGATAAAACCACCTCCCACGACCATCAGCAGAATAATTAACGTGCCCTGTCCTTTGAACAGGACATCTTTAATGGCATTGCTTTGTCTCTCATTTTGGGAATGTGAGTCAGAGAAATCTCTGCATCTGTTATCGCCAGCTGGCTGACTAAGATGTCAAAAGGACTCAATATAGATCTACTATTGATGTATTGATTGCGCTATAATTAGTCCCTGCCAGGGAGGTTGTGTTGCTCGTTACCTTTGGAAGGAGGTTGTGTTTTCAACCATGCCCATTTGTTTGAGCTTGTTGGTTGGTTTGTTAACTGGATAACGCAAAAACAACTGGACAGATTTCCACAGAACTCAGTGAAAAGAAGGGGCATAAGCCAGGAAAGAACCCATTAAATGTTGGGGCAGAACTGAATAGAGCAGAAAGATCCAGACATTTTAAAAATATTTTTTATTTTCAGGGTAACGTTCAATCAAAAACTACTTAACTAATAAGCACAAAACTTTGTAGAGGTGGGGCATAGGCCAATTAAACAGACATGCAGGATGATACGTGCTCTACTGAGTACCTTGAAAGAGTACCTGTTGCATGTATAAACATGTTTTTATAATAAACTGGTTTGATTATTACTAAGAAATACTATATAAATGAATATTTCCATCGTCTCAGTAATCATACTGGCCCTCAAAAATCAAAGTATATACCATGGCATCGTCTCTTAAAAACAATCCACTTTACAACTTCGACTCCAGGGCTAAGACACCAAGTACAGTACTTATGCTTGTTTTTAGGCTTATTAGCAAACCAGTTGACTTTATTCAGCCTAATTTACATCATGGGAGACTCAGAAATACCATAGCATCATAGCTCTTTCTACTTTAAGTAAAACCAGCAGAGAGCAGATCTTCTCCAGGAGTGTCATGGGGACATGTGGTTTGGTAACAGGGGGTGCAGGACAGCCTATGTGTGCATGATAATAGTGGGATAAATTCCAGACAAATATACAGATTCCAAAACACCAGCGATGTAAAATGTCATTTTCAAAGTGAAAATGCCAACAAAAGTATCTGCCAATGTTACTGTGACCGACATATACGTTATCAGAGAAAAGAGAAAGAGCAGCAGGAGAAAATGATAGAATATTGTAGCATCTCCCTCTGTGAATTAGGAATTTATCTCAATTAAACTATACGTTATTGTGGAAAGACAAGCCAAGATGGTGGGAGATGGATAGTTTTATTTAGTTTATGTCCTATTCAAATGAAGAGGGTGTAAACAAGGCAAATAAGCTAATTTTAATTGAGTAAAAGAGGGAAACTTGAATTTAAAAGTTGTAATGTTGTATTTTTCTGTTTACTTCGAAATATAGGTGCGACAATATTTCCGTTCCTGATATTTTGTGAGTTTGTTACGTGTGATTACTAAAACACACTAGAGCTTGTAAAACTTAGTGAACTTGCTGCTCATGTGATGCTATGAGACATATTTGATAGAAATTTGTTCATTTTTGGAATATTTTAAACAAAAATGCTGACCATATCTTACAAATTTCACCTTTCACACTAAATATGGTGGCACTTTGGTGTTGAACCACATTCAGGGCTACAGTGACAACACAAATCTGATTAATGTGCCTGTATGAAATCAAATTCAATCAATCGATCAATCTATTTATGTAATTATTATGTTAATAACTAGACAAATTTGTGAGCGTATTTGTGTGTGTGTGTGTTTCTGCACCCTCAGCAGTCCCTAAATCTGTCCGACTGTGAGATTTTAATTTATCATGCAGAGGCACCAGCTGCAGCTCCTCCTACTGTCCTCTTACACACACACACGCACACACAAACAGCAAAATACTGTATCATCTTTGGGTGTGTGGACGTGGGTGTACAATATAAGGACATTTAATAAAACATTTCCATTCTCAATTTGATGAAAATTTCTAGAAAAAACAAAACAAGCTTAAGTTAAAATTGCAAGTCTACTCTTTCAGTAAACTAGGCTCCAGGTCACTCATATGTGTTTTCCCACCCTTTACAGTTCATTTATTTTGAATTTTACAGTTAATATGACAAGACACTAAAATCAATTTTAGGATTAAACACAGAGATTATAGCTGTAATAATTTGGTGAATTAATAATAGTACAATTTATCCCGATTATTTATTAGTAATAGAGTTAATCCACTCACATCATGAAAGATAGGAAGCCCTTGTCCGGCGGTGAGCAGCGGCTGCTGTTGCTGCTGAGCCCGAAGATGCTTCTGTTTGGCCGACTGCAAGCACATAGTGATCATCTCCGTGCAAGCCAGCATCTTTGAGATGAGTTGAGACGGCGAAAGGGATGGAGTAAAGGAACGACAGGCGTCTGGAAGTGAGGTGGGCTGCAGGTCTGACAGATAACAAGTGAAGCCACGCAGGTGAGCACTCAAAGATGCTCTGCAACTTTGTGGTGCGCTGCAGAACAGAGCTGTTAGACCCCTCCCACTAGGGCCGCTGTGATTGGCTCGTTTATCTGCAGCGCGCATCTGGATCCAACTCAGGACCAAATGCTCTGGAAATCCTTTATGTAGCAATCACTGACATCACTGGACGAACCACACATTATTTCAATACCATCATGGCAATCATAATCACAAATAGCTGAGTATGAATATGCAATAACGTGAAGATTGTGGTATTTATTCGTATGTCTGAGGTCAAAAATCGGCCCTATAGTCAGAACAAAATTTAAATTGAATTTTAAATTGAATATTCTGAATGTTGATAATGATGAGTTCATGTTGACGCAAACTTGGAGCTGTGAAATTCCACCAGACCCACTGTTGACAGACACTGCCATCTGCTGGATGTTATGAGTAACTGGTTTCACCTTTAAAAAATTAATTTCTATTATGGTTATAGTAAACATTGGTTATTTTAGCACTTGCTCTTTTATCCTTTTTTTTTAATCAGAATTCAGTGGTGCCTTTGAACTAAAGAGCTCAACTCAACTTTATTTATATGGTATCTTTTATACAAACATGCAGTGCTTCACATAGAAAAAATTGAAACACAGACGGAACCACACAAATCTCACCAGTGTGAAGAATGTAAAAAGTTTAAACTTAAAAATCAAATGTTCTACATTACTCCAAAATAAAAGCCAGATTAAAAACAGTTTAATTTACTTTAACATCGAGAGAGTCTGCCAGTGGCAGTAAAACGTGTGTGTGTGTTCCACAGCTCAGGACAACAGAAAACAAAGGCAATCTTACCGGTATTTTTGAACGAAACTGAAAACAGCAGCAGCGAACCGCTTTGTTTACACCGACGACGAAGGCGGGTTTCGCCTGCGAACCGGAAATGACATGTCACCCCGAGCACATCAGCAACATTTAAAAGAATTGCCGAGAAAGATCATAAATGTAGGAAGGAATGTAATTTAAGCTTTTATAAACCAATACTAATTTGACTTTATTTCAGTTCTTTTACTATAGATTCTATAAAGAAACAGCCAGCGCGGTGCCTTCTGAAGGATGAAGAGCGACACACAATAGTATTCTAATTGGTGTAAGATGGCTCTGCTGACATGTTAAGTGGGAAAATGTAAACTGCAGGATACTGTGAGCCTATGTTAAATATCATATTGCGTTATTGTATTAAAGTTAACTTGATATCAATATAAATAAACAAGAAACTGATCAGGAGTATGACGAGAGGCGGAGCAACGCAAGTCGAGAGCGTCGCTTCAACATTTGGTCTTCCTGAACTTGACGCTGTTTCGCTTTTTAGTTGACCGAAACCGAAAAGTCGGATTCAGACGCTGTGACTGAAGAAGGAAACAAGCGACGAAGGCTCCTATATACACATTTCTTACCGATAAGTACACTTAGCGTCTATTGGCTTGTCGGATGCGGACAGGAGCGCAACACGACCTGGGAAGGTTAGATGTTACCTTTGACCTGTGATCAGCTGTACCTCGTCTCATAGGTTGTATTTGCGTCATGCATTGTGTGATACCTGTCGTTTCAGGTGTAACCATGGCGTCTGAATTCACACCGACAGTCAATGTGAAAGAGGGTGAGCGCTTTAACTTTGTTTCGATTTTGTCACGAGGGATCATTTGATGTCACACATGTCACTCCTAACGCACGAGACAACATTGGATTCTATCATCCGTGCGTTCAGTGGCAGCGAGTCAGTGTTTTTAAATAGACATAGACTTGCGTTCTCCACTGCAGTGTGTTGATTTATCTCTTTCCCTTTCTCCCTGTGCAGCAGAGGAACTGGCTCTATCTCTGAGTGAAGCCCTCAACAGCGGGGACGAACAGGAAGCAGCCAAACTGTGCCAGAGACTGACACAACTCTCTGTTCCAGTGTCTGTCAGTGTCAACAGTCAGGCTTACCCTCAGGACTCCATAAGGTGGGGACGAAAGTCTGTGTGGGCACGTGTCTGTGTGTGACTTCCTTATTCTGGCCAAATCACGAGCCTGCTTATGCTTTGAATTGGGATTAAGTAATGTGCAAGGATACCAGAAGTATGACCATCAAAATGCATTCATATAATCTACATTCAAGGGGAATTAAAAATCCACCTTTTTTCTCTTTTTTTTTTGCATATATGCTTTGGAAGTTTGTGTCGTATGGAAATAACAACCTATATTTTGTTTATCATTAACTTTGAATGATTGTCTTGATTTAGTCAATAACAAAAAAAAAGCAACATTTTAAACAATCAGCAGTTAGTGTGTGTCCCCCATCAGCAGTAATCCTCCTCCGGATGGACTGACACAACCGCCGAATGATGTCACTCCGCGGGATGGCGGCCACTCTTCAGTCAGAGCTGCCCAAAGTTGCTGCTGAGTCTATGGAGGATGTTCACGCTGTTGCACTTGCTCACTCAACCAACCCCACTGGTTTTTAATGGGGTTTAGGTCAGGGCCAGTTCAGATCTGCTTCATCGTTCTCCTCCAGAAAATGGTCACCCACACAGACCCAGCCCGCTGATGCCGCATCATCAGCAGATTACCATTGTCAGGTCATCAGGTTTGAAGTCCATCACGCCTCAGACAATTTCTCATTGTTTTGGCATGGACAGGCCTATTATGGGGGGCAGTGGTCTCTGCTGCTGTAGCGGTGGCTGATCAGAACCTGTTTCTGAGGTGGAGCAGGGGGATATGTCAATACAGATTCTGGGTTGTTGCACTTGGTCCACCAGGATGTGGGTAGGCTCTTCTTTCTCTAGCTTTATAACACTGGTGTAAACCCACTGCTGAGCAGTTCTCCAGCCTGGTGACTTGTCTGGGGAACTGTCCCGTCATCCCAATGGTGTATGGTGTAGCCCAGTCATACGGTCATGTTTCCCCAGTCATTGCATTCTGCAGATGTCATTTTCTCCCACACATTTTAAAATAGAGACAAGATTTTCTCAGATTGGCCAAAAAATGAGTGTTGTATTTTTAAATCCCTTGAATGTATGTATCCGTGTCTGGTTACCAGCCAGAAATATGAACATAGAGGACAGGGGTTGTATTTTTATGTTGCCCATTATGCAATACACATAAACAAAATCATGGGGACAAGCCTCCTTCTACTGTTTTCTATTCTCTAGGTTGTGGGTTGGAGTGGAGGATGCTCACTCAGATACGTACATCCCAGTGACTGTTGTGGTTTCTCCTCATATGACGATTGCACAACTTAAAGAAAAGGTACTGTCATGAAATAATTGCCTTAAAATAACTATTTTGGTGCCGCAAAGATGTTGTATAAGATCATCAGACTGGTCAGATCATCAACTATCTCATCTGTTTGCCAGCATCATTGTTTGTGTTTGTGTCTGTGTGTCGGGTTGGGTGGACAGAATGATCTTGTCCTACTTGACTGCTGCTCAACACATTAGTTCTCTGAAGTCAACAAACCGGACAGGCAGCTGAGTCCTGAGGCGTGATGCAGGTTGACAGCTGGTAGTTCAGGGACATTCTTCTCCTGTGCCCTACGTTAAACACGTTAAACGGTGGCCGTCTGTCATGATGCCGCCTGGTTCACGTGATTCATTAATTCATCCATCCAATATCAGACTGGTAAACTTAAACCAAAGTTGAAATGCTTTTTTTTATATTCAGTTTGTGTAAAGGGTTGAAATGCATGTTAAAATGAGGTACCCATATTTATTTTTTATTTTCATTTCAGGATTAACTTAGTGGAGGCGATAACATTTACATATAAATATCAACTGACCCTGTGTTTACTGTCTGCACTGACACAGTCTAAAATGAAAAGAGGACTGCAGTAATCATACTGTAGTAATATCACACAATAGCATACTGTAATAGTAAACACACAGGACAAGAGGAGACAGAGAGAAAAAGACAGAGAGAAGGTGATGGAGACGATGAGAGAGGAAGAGCAGGTTCTGCCCACTGTGACCAGGATAGGATCAGCATTATGTTCCTGTGCTGTTCTACATAAAGACTGACCTGAACACATTCAAATAATGTAGGCCTGATTACCACAGAGATTTATGTTCTTTGGTCATTACAGCGGAACCTATAGGCTGAATATAACACATAATTATAGTTATAATATTATTATTGTCTGACTACATTATTGTGTAACACATCTTCCTTATGTTCATGTACTGTTCGAGGCACATTTCTGTAATTCAAAATGATGCAAACTCAAACACAAATATGAAATGGATAATGTTTGTAGAATTTCACTGAATTACTTTTAATAAACTTTGACAGGAGAGACAAGTGAGGAGTCACAGATGAAGGGACAGGCGGTGAATGTACTGCTTGACGGATAATTTATGCAACTACCCGCTGACATGATTTTAAAGCTAATTCTGTCTGATTTTTGCTTTAAAATGCATGTCAGGGAAACTAAGAAAAATTTGGGGGGAATGCCCCTGAACCCCCCTCGGTATTTCTCAAACCCTGCGTACGGCAGTGCAGATATTTCAGCAGACACTTGCATATAATTCCAAACATCTAAAAAACCTGTAAAACATCATCTGTGATTTTAAATGTAAATATTGAACTGATTCGTGATCTGTTCAGACTCATTTTATACCTGTTTCTGTGCTATTCCCTTTGTGTTGTTATTCACTAGTGTAATTATGTGGTAGGAAGTCAATGGGCCTCTGTCTAATGTAATGTTTTACTGCATGAAATGTACATTTATGCCACAACTTTCTATGGCTTTTTGAGTGTACATTAAAAAAATATATTGTATACACACTCTGTTATCACCTGTCATGATGACAAGTTTCTGTCAATTAGTTTTTCAATACTAAGCAAATGGAAACCGATCATTTCATGTCCACAGATCAACCATGACTTCGGGTTTCTGCCCTCACTGCAGCGCTGGGTGATCGGGAAGCGTCTGGCTCGCGACCGCGAGACGTTGTACAGCCACGGTGTCCGTCAGAGTGGAGACCAGGCTTTCCTGTTTATCCTCACTGCCAATGCTGCACGTCTCACACGCCAGCAACACAGGCTGGATGAGGAGCAACAACGTATGGAGGGTCAGCAACACACACACACACACACACACACACACACACACACACAGATCAAGGTCGCAAATAACAGTTGAATGTGATGAATGCTCTCATTCAATTACTACAGTTATTATTATTTCCTCCTATAATTGTAGGATTTTTACATAACACTGCTAATTTAAAGCCTTTGAGTTTTTTGGTATGTATAACAAACTACATAGGCAACAATTATTCATACTTATTAATTCATTAAGAAGGAAACAAACCAAAGAAACTGTCCAATCATTTGTCCAATCATATCATATTTTGCTCAGTGCTCTAAATGTATTGATGTTGAACACCTACCATGATTATACTTAAGTCAATTTATTGCTTAAGTTATTTTAATGGAATGATAATCTCTTCTTAGGCATCGTGGAGTCAATGCAGTCTACTCAACTTTTGCCCAGAGGGCCAGGCAGAGGTGATGGTGAAAAGAACGCTCCTCCACCGGAGACACCTCCTCCTCTTCCTCTTAGAGACCGGACTTCTACTAAACCTGATTTGCTTCCTAATCCTCAGGTCAGAATACAAACTATGCATTCGACATTATGTCTACAGTGTGACTGAGTCTGTAAGTGTCTACACAGTGCTTATCCAGTGGTTGTACAAGCGTGTTGCGTATCTGTGTTTGTGTATAGCTTGGCTGGGCCTGTCCTGTGTGTACATTCATGAACAAACCAACACGTCCTGGCTGTGAGATGTGCGGACAGGAACGGCCAGAGGATTACCAGGTGCCTGACATCTATAAGCCTGACCAGCAAGAGATTTGTCGAATTCAGCAGGAGGAGCTGTCCATGTTGCAGTATGAACAGGTTAATAAGAGGATCCCTGAATTGTTTTCAGTCTGATGCTAAATTTAATTAGATTTGTCGTGTGGTGTACAATAGACAAGGCAGTAGACCTGCAACACAGTGTACCCAGGGCGTAGCACACACTGTGGTGATGTCGCCATGATGACATAGATCTGCTCCAAGCCAAATGAAGTAATACCAGCTAATTCCTTCACCCAGAGAACCTACTACCAGCATGAGGAATCATGTGTTTATCATCGGCAGTTTGAGTTGTCGACTAAAATATGATTTTTATAATGGCAGATCTGGATCTAGTTTTCAAACGCAATTTTATTTATATAGCACTTTTCCTGCAAACAAATAGCCCAAAGGGTTTCACAGAGCGAAAGTAGAGGAGCACAGACAAAAAAACAAAAAACGGTAAGAACAAACAAACAAAGTGATCTTTGCAAAACATTTCAACAATAAACCAATAAAAGATTATAAAATCAGAACAATAAAACAGTCAAAGTAAAATAAATAAAAGTGATTAAATTAAGATCAATAAAACATTAAGATTAAAAAAAAAAAGGTCAGTGAAATAGAGAGACCCTCCCAGTCTGTGCTGAAATATTGAATGATCAATGGTATCAAAGGCCACACGGCGATCTAAAAGAACTAGAGCTGAAATGTTATTCAAGTCATTGTTAATTCTTATACCGTTCAACACCTTAATCAGTGCAGTCTCTGTGCTGTGTTGGTCCCCAAAACCTGACTGAAATGTCTCAAGGCTATTGTTTTTATTTAAAAAAAGAATTTACCTGTTCAATTTTTTTTAATCTTATCTGAGAAAGGGAGGTTTGATATGGGCTGATAATTACTAAAACTGAGGAGTCTAAGCTGCTTTTTTTGAGGAGACGTCTAAACAAAAGTGCCAGTGAACAGAGAATTAAATCAATTTAAATGACCCTGAATCTGTCTGCATTATCTCAACTACATATTTGTGACAGTGCCGTGTATCTACCCTCTCCGTTAACATGCTGTGACCACATACATAATGTCCTCCTCCAAATATATATTTTAATCTCTCAGATTATGATCCAGATCTGAATCCAATCCCGCATAGTGATGGAACATCATGAGTGATTTTCACAATATCGGCGAAATGTTTAAAGAGTAATCTGGAAACGCTGAAGAAAGTGAAACGGTGATCCAGAGGCTGCATCCGTACCTGGATCTGCCTCAAAATCTCTTCCTCAGCACAAGAAGGGAGAGACGAACACAAACTCTGATCAACATTCATTTACTTTTTGAGCTGTGTTGCAGACAACCGAACAGAAAAACAACAAAAACCAAAGTGGACGATCACACAACCACCTTTTCTTGTGTAAGTTTGTATCCTCGTTCAGTCCAGGATGATTTAACACGTCCACTCTGTGGATCCAAAAAGCTTCCCTTTGGTCAAGTTTTTGTATTCTGTCCCTTCCTCCTTTGTGTGAACGCCAACAAAATCTTTATAGCTGAGTTTCATACACCACACACCCAAATAGACTGAAATATGACTAAGTGAACAACATCACCACAGGTGGAACCTGTTAAAGCGGATGCCAAGAGAATTTGGCTCTCCACAGTCTTCAGTTGTTTCACTTTCCATTGTCAGGAAAAACAGGGTTATCCTGTTTGTACTGAGTCATGGCAATATGCAAAGTATATCTGTGTTGTGATTGCCCTCGTCCTTTCTGGGTGATAAAGGCTAAGCAGGAGGAACGAGAGGGGAACTACCTGTATTTGTTGGCAATAGAGGACCAGGACCTTATTTTCACCAACGCAGAGACAGACTGCCCCATCTGCTTTTCTACCCTGCAGCCAGGAGAGGGCATCGTGCTCAGAGAGTGTCTACACACCTTCTGCAGGTCTGAAATGATTTATGTAGCTTTGTCATATGATGCAAAACAGAAAAAAAAAGGATTTTGTCTGCTTTATTAAAGTCTACATTGTCCCCATACATGTCCTGATCTATAAAATGTGATTTTTTTTTCTCCCTCTGTGTGTGTGTTCTTGTTCAGGGAGTGTCTACATGGGACAATAGTGAACAGTCATGATGCTGAAGTGTCCTGTCCTGACACATGTGAGAGCAAGCTACTGGACCGAGAGATCAAAGCGGTGAGTGTCAGACTGGACAACAAGAAAGCCACAAACAACAACAAATAATAATAATAACAATAATAATACAAGGATAGAAGTTAAGTGAGGCAGGTTTTTATCCATCGTCTTGATTAGTGCAGCATTAGCAGTAATGCGAACGTGAATCGGACCATCGCGGTGAAGAGGGAGCTGAGCCACACGGTAAAGCTCTCAATTTACCCAATGATCTACGTTCCATCCCTCACCTATGGCCATGAGCTTTGAGCTGTGAATGAGACTGTGGATATAAGTGGCTGAAATGACCTCCCTGACTGTGAAGGGTGGCTCTGCTCAGGCGTAGAGATT
This sequence comes from Chaunax sp. Z400, assembly GCA_037577475.1. NCBI lineage: Eukaryota > Metazoa > Chordata > Actinopteri > Lophiiformes > Chaunacidae > Chaunax > Chaunax sp. Z400. The sequence goes on from CM075185.1 coordinate 23,334,566, forward strand.
GTACTCGGGAGCTTGGAGTGTAGAGCCGCTGCTCCTTTGCGTTAGAAGATGCCATTTAAGGTTGTTTAGGCATTTAGTTAAGAAGTCTCCTGGACATCTCCCTTTGGAAGTTTTCCGGGCAGGTTCTACTGGGACTCGGTTTAGAACTCGCTGGATGGATTTCATATCTGATCTACAGGCCGCTAGTAGCAGATTCTTTATTTCTTTTCCATGAAGACAACAACCCTCCAGTATGTATCTTACACTCTATCTATCCCACACATACAGCTGCTCACGGAAGAGGAGTACCAGCACTTTCTGGAGCTGGGTCTGAACATCGCCGAAAGCCGCTCAGAGCACAGCTTCCACTGTCAGACTGTCAACTGTCGAGGGTGGTGCATCTACGAGGATGAAGTCAATGAGTTCCACTGTCAAATCTGCATGGAAACCAACTGCATTCTCTGCAGGGTAGTTTTCTGATATTCACTCTTTGAACTGGAAAAAGATTTTCCCACCACTTACTAATACCTTAAACACCACGTTGTGTGTGTTTGCAGGCCATCCATCGTGGCATGAATTGTAAGGACTACCAGGATGACCTGCGCGTCCGAGCAGAGAACGACCAGGCAGCTAAACAAACTAAACAGATGCTAGAGGTAAAGTTGTGTGATGATAACTGGACACAGGAGTGGACTCCTGCAGGCTGTTGCATTTTTGGCAGTTCTTTTGGATCATTCTGGTTCAAGAGGCTGTTGAACTGCAACAACCTTGTTACAAATGAACAAATAACGCATCACTTCCTCACATAGGACCACAAGTGTCACAGAATGCTAAACAGAGAGGTTTAAAGGAGAAGCTAAATGACTAAGCAATAAAAAAATATCAACTTTTTAAAAAGGTACTATTGGGCCTTGGCACTATCAGGTGTCCTTCGAGTTTATTTCTCATCTGAAATGCATTTTCAAATAGATTTCTAAATTCCATTATATATTTATTCATATTTATTTATATAATTTATTAATGTTTTGTAAATGTTATGCTTGCTGACTGTTTTTTTTTTCTGAAATCCCTTTTGAATTAAAAAAATATTTCAAATATTTATTGATAGATTTCTATTTAATTTGTAAATTATTTTTAGAATTGCTGTTTTTATTGTTCTTTCAAAATTCAAATAATTCACTTGTAATTTTGGCTAGATATAAATATATATATATATATATATATATATATATAGATTAATAAATTAATTTGTTAACAAGTTTATTAATGCTTATTTTATTTTGCAGTCATTACACCACAAACCATGGCAGGAAATTTTGAATGGTCTTAAATGCAGTGTTTTATTACACTCAAGTCGTAAAATAGAACACTGGTAAAAAAAAAATAAGTAAGGAGGTAAATATCATACGGTTTAAAAGTTATCAAATTATTTTTAATAATTTAATATTGCCTGAAGTCCTCTGAATATTTTATGATGAATCATGAATAAAAAATAGACATTTGTTTTGTAGCATAGACTGGATTAGCCTCTATTTACAAACGGAGAAGGATGTTGGAGAGTCTGGTTCATTTTGCATTTATTTGACAGACCCAGTGTGTTGGATTAGGGGGGGTTTAGGGACTAAAATGAAAAACGATGTTGACCGAAATGGCATTTTTTTGTTTTTTTGTTTTATTTATCCTTTATTTAGCCAGGAAGGTCCCATAGAGATACAATATCTTCTTCTAAGAATCATTGTGTTTTGTCATTTTGTCATGACATGTTTTTGTCATGTTGCACCGTATAGTATCCCACAACTGACAAACAAAACACCAGCTTTAGAGAGGGCCTTTCATGTTTTTAGCACCCAATTTGGTTGAATTTTGCCACCACACCACTAGGTGCCACTAAATGCTAGACACTGGACCTCATGCTCTTTCATTAATCTGTAGCATTTTGTCCAAAAGATAAGGCTTAGTGTCTGCACTTATTAGGAGTTGACTACCATTCTTTCTTATGTTTACAATATTAGTTTTTTAACACTTCTGTTGTGTTCTGATCAAATCTGACCAATTTAAATGTTTTCTCTCTAAAAAATGTAGTTAATTTCATCTTTTTGTCATGAGGTTCCATGACTTTGTTCACACATGGCATCTGAACATACAAAATACATTTTGAGAATTTTTTTTAAATTTTGGGTGTTTCATTGAACATACAAAATTGTACACCCATTGTGTTCATGGTCAAAAATAACTGGTCATTAGAAACCATTGCAACCCCCACAGGAACCTATCCTCAATAGAATTTTGACCCCATGGAAACTACGCCTGTTGGCAATAGTCAAAAACAACCACAACATTGTTTCAATGATATATACAACTTTCTTGCAGCTCTGGTATATAAATCTTTTTTTAGGCCTTGCTCACAGATCATGTGAGCAGCATGATGGTCAAGTCATATGAGCTCAGGCCAGTGAGGCCTACAGGCCATAAATAGCAAATGGAAGTTCAAAACTTGTAATATTCACAAGAATTTGAGTTGATAGAAAGATGAAACACAACATTAGGTGATAATATATGTATTATTATAGATTTATAATCAACTAGAATGGAGTGGTCATTTTTGACCAGGAACACCAAACTAGTTAAAAGGAAATGAACACAACAGCAGGATGAAGATCAGGCTTTGACTCAGTAAGTTGTGTACATTTTAATGTCCATTTCAGTGTGTATGTGGCTTCAACAACACCTTTGGCTCTATGTTCTTAACTCAGAATGATGCAGTCCATGCTTTCCCAGGCCCGACTCACTTGATGGATGTCTGATGTTATATGACTTTTTAATGTTGCTGTTTTGAGCCCTGTGGACTGATTCTTTTGTAATTCAGCATTTGTTTGAATAGTTGTATTTTTATGTGTATTTCTCCCTCTGGCTAATTTGCATACCAACAGAGCCTGCTATTGAATGGAGAGGCTATGAAATGTCCACTGTGTGACATCATCGTCCAGAAAAAAGATGGCTGTGATTGGATCTGCTGTTTGATGTGCAAGACAGAAATCTGCTGGGTCACCAAGCAAGCTCGCTGGGGACCTAAAGTAAAAACATTTCCTTACGCTGTGTTGGTTCCGTTTTCAGCAAAGTTAGCCTGTGCGTTTGACTTTTTCTTCTTTTTTTGTACTTTGCAGGGCAATGGTGACACATCTGGGGGCTGTAGATGCCAATTCAATAAACAGCCTTGTCATCCCAACTGCCAGAACTGCCACTGAGGCAAGCACACTAATGAACATGAATGCAGCTGCAAGTGCATTCACTGTCTGGAGACACACAAACCTCAGCTGATGAAGCTAGTTTACTATAATGCCAGCTACATCATGTGTTCTTTATTTTAACCTTTAGCCGTTTTATTTTCTTACTTTTAGCAGGCCATATGAACTGCCAGCTACATCGCCTGCATCCTTAATGTTCTAATTACTGAGGTAATTGGTCTCCTTAACTAAAATGGGGTTTTTGATGTTGTAGCCAGTGTATGTTTGCTGGTTTTGCTTGATACATGAGTAAAATTATAATTATCTACATTATCGATCCATTATATGTCAATAGATTTTGTTTCAGTCGACTTCTCAAGACTATGGTGAAGGACGTTTACATTGAATGAATGTGTTCATAATGCAAAATAAGCTTCTCTGATGCATTAAATAAATATATAACTGATGGAAGCATGGCACAGTGAACAAATTGCGCTGTGCATTTTTTCATGATTTTATCTGTACTTCTTAAATGCCGATTTATTTTTATATATACAACATAATTCGATTTTGTCTTGTATTAATGAAGCTCGTTAGGCTTCAATGACATGTGACTCACCCTAACTCGAATAAAAAGAAACCACAAGCATACTGTAGCATGCCAGCATTATTGTAACACAGTGGAATAACATCAAGTTCAAAGAGCAACTATTACTATTGCTGAAGTTGAACGTGAACAGGAGGGATACACCTGAGAGAGCTGTAGTGATGACGTTTACTGTACAAGCTGAGTCTGAGATGTCCTAAAAAGGCCAATGTAATATTAGGAAATAAATGTTTTTAAGGAAATGTGAAATTGAGTCATTTCACATTACATGGTTTAATCATAGTAAACTTCTTGTGTGATCAATTTACAGGTTAAAGTGGATCTTCAAAAAAAGATCCGAAAAGTTTCCATCTTGTATTTGTTGGAGGTTTTGTATTGCTAAGCTAAATAGCTGTGCCTTTGGTATATGTATAGCATGTAGATGTTAAGTTCCTACACTGATGTGTAATTGTGTAGTTTTAATGTTTTCACTCTAGTTTATTAGCATGATCAACTTTACATTAGTATGACATATTCATTATAACAAAATAAACATTTAAAAAAAACCAAGATAACCCATTTAGTGCAATGGAAATAAATGAAAACCACTAAGTGCAGATACATAGTGCATTACAATGCTGCTGAACAACTATTCTCTCAAGCACCTCAGAGCATCCTTGGACATGTTCCAGGCCACCTTCGTTTTATAGAAGGCAGTAAACTAATATATAGTAATGGGACTCCCAAATATTCAGTCCTAATCTAACAAAAACAACATCTCTCAATGTGCCTCTTCAACTGAAGTAAAAGATTGTAGTTGACTTGTACTCCACATTGAAGGTGGCCTAAAACTTGGTCAATATTTCTGAATAGCAAAATTTACCCTTCAAATTATAGATAACTCAAATTCCCTACCTTAAAATGAAGTGCTCAGACAAAACATTTAAAACTTGGCTATTCTGGTTAGTGCCACACAACTGAAACCTATGCAATCCCACATTACTTTGAGTATATATATATATATAATTGAATGAAAATGACTGGATCGTAGGAATGACCTGGACTGCTTGTGCAATGCAAATGCTACATTTTAAGAAATCCCACTTATTACATGGCATGTGTTCAAATAAAAACACAAATGTCATGTTAAAAAAAATAAAAATAAAAATGGAATAGTTTTCATTTGAAGGCTCAGGAGCTTTTTTGACAGGTGCACCCTTAAAGTCAGAGTGAGCCAAAAGCCTATCAAACTTATTTTGAAGTGATTTTGTAAAACGAAAGAAGCAGAGCAAACTGAGCCCCCCCCACTGTGCCAACACAAGGGCTATAGTATTTACTTTACAATGGTTCGATGCAGCTTTGATAGTTTCTGTTACCAGGCATGGTGAGTGTGTTGCTCAGCTATAAGAACAGATAGAGATAGAGAAACATTACCTAATTTTTTGGACCATGAAACACAGAAAAAATGTTCGGGGTTTGCAGCCAAACAATGAAGCGAGCAATTGGAAAGAACTTGAGAAACGGTGTCAATATGGTAGCCTTTACTGCATAAATATCTCCATTCTGGGGCCTAATCCTCACATTTAGGTTTTGAGATATAAAACAATTCTCAATACATTTACTCTGATTACAACGATAACATTTTGTTTAAAACTTGTTCAGCTGAGCCCAACCATGAGTCAGAATTAAAATTGTGTAGTCAGATGTGTCAACTGTCGACATATTTGCAGATCCTCAAGACCCCAGAATGGAAGGTTGTTGTTTTTGGGGGTTTTTTAAAGTAAAAACGCTTATTCAAACAAGCTGTGTGTAATGGCCATATCTTTATACAGTTGTTTGCATACCTATAAAAAAAAAAAAAAAGAAAGAAAGAAAAAGTAAATTACACAAAGAATTATAACAATCCAAAATTTGGTCCAGGTATCAAATGGATGAATGAATTTTTGACCATACCTACAAACAAGCACACATACATTCACTCTAGCTCTCTCAGTTGGCAGCATTTTCAAGTGTAGGGAGTTCTCCAAGCTTTCAGCATAAATCTCTGAACATAAGTCGGTATCAGATTATTATAATACCAAATATAAATAAACTTTACTTGCAACAACATGAGTAATAGTTCTTGGAAGTACAGTCTCTCCTTTATAACAGGATGGATTCTTCATTCCAGAACACCAGCAGTTGTTGCTGTTAACCTGGTGTGCGCTCTTCAGGAGTAAAATGACAGTGGATAGGACGTTCGGAAATATCCTCGAGGGCAGAAGTAGAGAGTTACTTCAGACAGTGTCATAGACCGCATGGTTTGTGGTTCGATTAACTGATTAAATGGTTCTTAGAAAAGGTCAACCAGTTAAGATTCAGTAAAGACAGAAAGGATGACGCATGGGGATAAAATGGGAGCAGTTCAAGGAAACAAGTCCAGTTTGGGGGCCCACTCCAGGGCAGTATTGACCACAGCGAGAGCTGCTGCCCCTAAAGCCACAGTCAGACCCATGACAGCCAGTCGAACTAAGCGCCGTGCTGCTGAAGGTTGGGCCACAGCTGAGTTTGCAGCTGATCTCTCCAGCGCAGCCTGTTTCTGTCTGCGTCGGCGCCGGAGGACAGAGTCCGGTCGCTGTTGAGTAGAAGCAAGGTCAAAGTCCGTAAAGGTAGAGCTTGCCATGCTTAGGGGGAACAGAAACAGAAAATTAAAATGTTAATGAAAAAATGGTGAGTACGTGGAACTGTTGAGACGTCGACGAAAGTGAAATATGCATAATACAATATGTACTAACAGTCAAATGTATCTGTAAAGTTTAATGGTTGGGTACCTTTCATGTGAGGCAGCCACACAAGCCAGTTCAGAGGGAGGGAACTGGACAAACAGGTCTCCAGCTCGGCTGATGAGTGTTTCATATGGCAGATCCTGGGGAATCTGAGATAGCAGGTGATGAACCATGGCCATATCGCATTCACACTCCAGCACCTCCTCTTCTCTGTACAATACGATCTGCAACGCAAGTACTGATAAAACATACAGCCACCTTTGCTATGAAGACATTGAAACTTGAACCCATCAGAGATAAAAGCACTTAAAGGTGACATGACTGAGGATGATGAGGTTAGCCAAACTTGATTTGTTGTGACTTAATTGTATGAGGATGGACCGATCAGTCAGTCATTAATAGTCAACAGCACAATAAACAACACCATACCTTACATAGTAATAACATTAATAATAATAATAATAAAGCTGTCACAAAGGCCTTTTACACAGTGGAAATACTAAGTGAGGTAAGCAAAGGCTAAAATAAAATAGTTTCTTCTTTTTCCCTTTCATTTTCTCAATGTGACATAAACCATGTGACAAAAAGGTGACAATTTAGACAGACATAAGAGTTTCTAAATCAGTCCCTCTGCATTACAAACTACAAGTTTAGATTATAGAAAACTCACCACAGCAGCAAAGTAGATGGGCATCAGTGGGTGGCACGCCAGGAAGAAATCATACAACCGGACAACGTGGCGGAAGTCTGACAGGACGTGGCCAAACCAGGTGATCAGCCAACTGAGAGCGAAGACTGTACCCACCTCAGCCCTAACGATCAATAAATATATGACAGAGATTAACTTACAACAGCACACCCATCAGTAATGTGTGATCATATTCCGCTTGATGGATAATGTGTAGCACTCAAGGCCAGAAATTGTTCAAATGTGTGTGACCTAAAACTGAAGGATACAGAGGGCAAGAGTCATATTAGTGCTATCAATGGAGGGCTTCATGACATCTGCTGTTAAGTCCTTAAAGCTGTTATAATAGGATAAGTGGTGTATTATCCATTTTGGATTTTCTCTTTCAAATACCCATTATACTGGAATACTGCTGAGGATCTCTTCGATAAAGATACAGTTGTGTCTGTCTGCAAGTAAATCCTAGTGGTTAATGAATCCTTTATTTCTTGGAATAGTTATGACACTAATATTAGATGTCGGATGACTCGACATTTCGTTTCGGCAGTGGCAACAGTTCACATAAACTACCACGAAACATTGCCAATTCTATTCATCCAGCATATGAACTGAGTTCAAAGACTTATGAGTAATATAAGTGATGAAAAAAATTAATTTTATTTGACTTATTATCACTGAAATCAGGAGAGGATTCTTACTGTTGCATGAAGTCATGCACGTCGGGGTTGACCCTATCAATAATAGGCATCAAATAGTTAAGAATGTGTTTAGTGTTGTCCATGGTAGGATCCATGAAGTCCCTGAAAAAGAGAATAAAACAGAGAACTTTTATGGAGTTGAAGGAGGTGACGGAGGGAGGGAAATTATGATTTTTTTTATTCTGACATTTGGACACATAACGGAAAGAAAACAGGTGCCGTAGATTAATGCATATACATGTATATATGCCAAGTACCTGAGATGATGCGTGGAGAGCTTTTCCACAAGAGCAGTTGCAAGGCGCTCTTTCACAACCAACAAGAAGGTGACTACAATATCATGATATCCTTGGTAGTAGTGCAGCTGGGGATTACGTTTCAGAACTCGGAGGATGATGTCGATTAGCTCTTCCTGGAGACCCTCCCTCTGCTCATCTGGCATACCTGTGCCACCAAAAACAAAATGCATAGACTTTGGATGTGCCAATACATCAGTGACCTCATACATCTAAAATGTCAGTCGTACAAATGTTGATAACCAAGTCAGCCTTTATTTGTACATGATTATTTATGATGGTATGTTTCACGATGTAGAAAGGGTGCTTGTTATGTTATACTATACTCCTGAGTCAAATGGAAAATAATCTATTTAAGTATGTGGCCTATATTTTCCTCCCTTGTTGGCTGTGGTTTTTCTTTGTTCCAGGCAATTGATGGGTGGAGCTGCGTCTTAATCAGAGATGCCAATCAGCTGAGCAGGCTGGGTTCAGGAGGCTATAGAGTAGACCTGCAGATCTCTCAGCCTCTCTCTGACCTTTGCCCTGACGTGCCAACGGACCTTGCATTTGTTTGAATTTTGTGTTTCACACATACACACACCTCTCTTACTACTCACTCACGCACACACTGCCTGCATACTGATCTACTGACAAACACACCTTATTATATTTCTCTAAGTTACTTGAATTAAACTATTTAACTTTATTTGCCTGACTATGTGTGATCTCCCTTTTTGTCACATACTTTTGAACCAGGTTGTGACAGTAAATTAAGGGTCACGAATCGCAAAATACATTGCTGGCTCACCTGCTTGTCAGAGCTGCCGGAGAGAATTAATGGGGAAAAAAAAAAATACAATACCATAATTTCAGGAGAAAACCTTATTTACTGTACGAACATACCCAGATTTACAAGCTAAACGAGGCAATACAGCACATTTAAAACATTCATTTCTTAGACAAATTCTCTATACTTGATGTTCTGGATTGATGCACCACAGCTTGGTTGTGTGCGTCCATCTGTCAGTGTATCATTGTTCTGGAGGGATATACCGTAAACACAGCAGAGCTTCATGAACCAGTCTCTGGGTCTGGGCTGTACTCACCAGGTGGGAACCTCCGTAGGGAGCGCTGGACATCCAGCAACACCTGATTGTAGTCCTTGTTGTTTTCTCGCTCTACTGTTTCTGCACAAGACATGTCACCATCAGCCTTACCATACACCAGCCAAATACTACACAAGCACCCGCTAAAATACTGTGTGATAATATCTGTCATATATAGTGTGAAAGGGAGGGTATGTGCTTATGAGGTATGGACATGTAGGTGTAGGTGGCTAAACATGATACCTGGCTCTTGATCCAGGAGGTGAGGGGGGACGTTGAGAAGTCGCGGCCAGACTTGACAGCGTATCTCATCAGTCAGCAGTCCTCCCTCACTTATAGCCATCCTCCTCAATGCGGCCACATCCACCGGACTCGCACTAAGGGCCTGTGAGATGTCCGCAATTTTCCTCTTCCGTCTGGTGTCCCAGCCTGAGACACAGAAATCAAACATCACGTTTAACTAGCTAAAGTTTGCTAGCCTGCACTCACTTCTATCTAGCACAGGATAGCTAACTCACAAACGTTTTTGGCATTAAGAACAATCAGCAGACTATTTCTGTCAGTGATACATTTGATTGCCCTGAATGGAAGATTTCAGCGTCAATTTAGCGACATGCCAGATTACCATTATTCACAGGCGACGAGGCATCGACACGAGTCGAATTCTTCATTTTCTCCACTTCTCGGTGTGTCCTTGTTAGATTATAATTGACATCCTCTTCCGTTGTTTGGCTAACCTCGGTTTAGCTCGGTTCTCGTGACAGCCATTTGGAAGCTAGCGGTCTAATTAGCAAGGCTAGCCTCATATAAACACGGCCCGATACTTAGCTAGCTAGACTGCCCTGGTGCGAAACTAATATATCCAGCAACACGGCCATCATTACTTGGACTACGGACAAACTGGTTAACAATTCGGAAACCCTGCGTAAGTGCAAAATGATTATACCGGTGACACGGCTACATGTTTACATAGACGACAGCGACCAATAGGATATATCAGCTAGCCCTTACTGTCCTACTATGACGGAATGATGACGTAAGACATGATGGGAGGTGACGAGGAGACGTCTTCCTTTTCGAGAGGCAGCCTCTCCTGGATACTTCACTGCATTTATGTGGTTATTTAGTAGCCTTAGACATTGTGAGTTGCCCTGGTGGTGTGAAATGAGCAACATAGGCTATATAATCTATCCATTGGCTCGTTACGTCTGGCAGTGTTTTTGATGGGGTTGGTATTGTCTGTCTGAGATGGCTCCAGGCTCCCGTGGAAGTGAGCTCCATTACAGCTTTGTTTTGAAAAGGAATGTTTGCCAGGGTGGCATGGTGGCACAGGCGCTAGTGCTGTTGCCTCACAGCACAAAGGTCCTGGGTCCAAAGACTATCAATCACAACACTGATCTCCTGATTGAATCAATATCCTAGCTACCATTGAATGAATCTTATACATCACAAATCTAAATCAAGTTTACCACCTAGTATTATTCTAAGGCAAACAAAATAACGTCTGACATGGCAATGCTTGGTTTTAACCTTTACCTTAACCTTAATTTAAATCACTTTGAACATCCTTTATCTTAGCTTAAACATCACTCTAACAACTTTTACAGGCATACAGTACCTGCTGCCTTTCTCATGACCTTCGGGCGGACTCCAGCCCCTCTGAGACTTCTTATCTGTGAAGCAACTTCCTCCCTTTTTGACACCTCATCACTGTTCCCATGAAGTCTCAGCTTACACAACTCACATGTGTATAAAAACTTCTCACTCTTCCTCATCATTCAACCCAGATTCTCTGAGTACGCATTGATCCCTTTGCAAAGGTCCAATAAAGTCACACCAAAGCACGTCGTTATCCAATCTCTTTATTTCAGAATTTCCACCAGACGTCAAAGGCTATTGTTTGATATAAAGAATTTAAGTAAAACAATAACCAGTAAGATCAGAGATGGATGGGACAGTTTTAGCAGACACTGTGGAGAACCAGAACAGAAGGCTTCAGAGCTGAGGAGGTGACTGTAAGACAGTAAGTGGATGGATATGTTATTGAAGTCGTCTTTGTTTGCTGCAGTGGCCCGTCTTGCAGGGGGCCTAATTGAAACCCACATTGACATCATACTAGTATGCAGTGCTGAACACAGCCATGATTCAGTACGCACCTTCAACCAGTGCACACAATAACTGGACCGCCAAGTGGAATGCATTAATCATTATGCATCTGTGAGTTGTATGACATATGTCAAAAAAAGAAGTACAAAAAGAAGTACACTTTCAGTAACTTTTATTTTGTAAGTATACTAATATCAGTATACTTGCAAGCGTACTATTTTAATACTTCTTGGGACTAAATTGGCCCAATTTTGGGTTTACAAATGCATAATTTTACGTATGCTTTAAGTGTCAGAGTAGTACACTTTGAAGTACACAACTAGTTTCCATCTATTATTATAACTACAAGCCAAGTATACTTAAACTTTCAGTATAAGGCAATAATATTATACTTTTATTAAGTATGTCTCAATCAAAAGAGTAAGTACAAGTATAGTCCAAACAGACTTAGACTTTTCAGTATACTTGTCAGTATAAGCCAAGTATATTATCTATATCTCTGGTAAGTACATAAAAAACAGACTGAAAGTATACTCTTATATTTAGTTTAAAAGAAGTACACTAACAGTACACTTGGTTAAACTTTTTTTTTGTTTTTTTGGTAAGGGATTTCAAACTGACTGCTGGGTAACCAGTCAATTGAAATAATGGCCGCACACTGACTTGTAGTTTTTTTTTTATTTTTCTGTTTTTTAAAAACTTTATTCTATAATTATAATCATAACAAATAAGTAAACCAAAAGATTTAACAGTAACAGTAATAATACATAAACATATATGAACAATACAAATATAAAGGAAATAAAAGGATAAATAAAATAAAAAGCAAATAAACATCAAATTAATATAAATAAATAAATAAAATGCCAAAACACAGAAACATGCCAGGGGATATTGTAAATAAATAGTAACTTAAATAAAAACATTGAAATGGGAACAAATTCTCAACGTTTTGATAGGCTTTTTGTTTTTGGATTCTGATATATTTTTTGATGTACAGTTCCAATTCTTTTTTAAAAACAATGAAATGGGGTTTACTTTTAGAAAATTTGCATTTGTGAATATGAAATTTAGAAAAAATGATAATGAGGTTGACTAGAAAATATTCTTTATCATGCATATTGTTGAAATTTATAAAACCTAAAAATACAATTTCCAAACGAAGTTCAAAGTCAGAAATAATATTTTCTAAGATAAATCTACAAATATCCTGCCACAGCTTGCGGGTATGGGTACATTTCCAGAACAGATGGACAACAGTTTCAGTATGGGCATCACATAAGGCACAGCTTAAGTCTATATCAGCTTTAAATTTAACAAAAAAGGATCTAACAGGGTAACATCGATGAATGATTTTAAAGGACACTCCTTTGACCTTATTTACCAAAAGGAATTTTTGTGGGAGAGTCCAAACTTTTTCCCAACATAAATTATTTACACGACTATTCCAGAAAGATATTCCAGGAGAAACAGAAACAATATTACATTGAAATAAAGCACGGATATTACGGCTGTTCTTGCAACCAGAGGGATTAAAGCACACTTTGCCAATGGATGAGTCAGATACTTACTTGGAGGTTTTAGTGATGAAACGAAACCTAAGATGACGAGGATTTGCCACCAACCTCCTTCCTGATCTTAGTGTGAGCAGCTGAGTCACCGAGAGACATCAGTGTCAGGAAGATAGAACCATCAGACCCGTTTATCTGCCCTAAAATTATATGTAGGTGGAAATATTTATTTCAAGTGGATTTCAGTCAAGGTAATGTTATTTCTTTCTCTCTTTCCTTCTGATAATCAGAAATATCAGAACAAAAATGCTAAAAATTGTTGTGGAATGTATAAAGATTACGCATTTTTACTTGCGGGTTAAGTGACAACAGTTAAAATGTAAGGTATTTAAACGGATAGGGAACACAGAGGGTGATAAGCGCTCTCATCCAGCAGTACCGCTGATTTCAGGAGAAAAGAAACCCTCTCTTGTACTTCTTGCATGGGGTAAATGGTGCACTCCTCAGGTGGTTTAAGTCATTGCAGTTGCAAAAAAAAAAACACAAAAAAAAAGGGGGGGGAAAAAAGTACAAGCTTTAGAATAAAGGATGTATTTGAACGAGAAATGTCACACATTGCAATTAAATCCTAGAACAGTTAAAAAAAAATGCAGTGTGCACCAACTTGTCACTGGCAATAAAGTATCTACCTACCTGATATTTTACACATCTGTTTCAGAATATAAATTGGGCCGTCAAATAACATTACATAACATTCTTTAGAATGAAGAGACAGGCAAGATGGCAGTATAGATAAACAGTGGAAATATATCCTCTTCTCATCTACCCAACCATCCTGTGACCTTGCAAATCATAATAAGATAAGTAGGCTGTAACCGCTTCTCAGGAGTGATTCAACCTCATTCAGTGCTTTCTTATGCTGTTTGTTTTTGGGCTTGTACACAAATTATGCATCCTTAAATGCCTTCTTTTCTCTGTCTCGCTGTAATTTCTTGCCACTTAGATGTCTTCACTGTTACCAACCTGAATTACAGCAACCACCACATACAAGACCATGGACAGACTGACTTCACTAACAGAGAGAAGAGAGCCGAATAATGGTAATTATAAAGAATCAGAGGCAATACTGTGAAAAAGTCTGTCCAAACTGGGTGTTAATTTTTAAGATCTAAAGATATGAATGTTGTTTCCCCCAGATATTGATACTGGCCAAAATGAAAATCCTAAAGGAGGCAGAGGGAGAGGAAGAAGAGGGGCAGTGGGTGACAGAGCGAAAGTGCAGGAGGGCAGAGGAAGAGCACAAAGCTTTGGGGGTTGTCAAGCAGTAAGGAGACAAACAAATGGTGGAGGAGGGGAAGGGATGCGTGAGAGAGGAAGAGGAGGAGAGCCAGGAATAGGAAGTGAAGGAGGTGCAGGAAAGGAGAGCAAGGATGGAGCAGGGGGTGAATGGGTACCAGGGAGAGTTAAAGGAGGACGAGCAGCAGATGCAGGGAAGGGGTGCAAAATAGATCCAGGAAGACAGAGAGGAGGTGCAGGAAAGGAGAGCAAGGATGGAGCAGGGGGTGAAGGGGTACCAGGGAGAGTTAAAGGAGGACGAGCAGCAGATGCAGGGAAGGTGTGCAAAATAGATGCAGGAAGACAGAGAGGAGGTGCAGGAAAGGAGAGCAAGGATGGAGCAGGGGGTGAAGGGGTACCAGGGAGAGTTAAAGGAGGACGAGCAGCAGATGCAGGGAAGGGGTGCAAAATAGATGCAGGAAGACAGAGAGGAGGTGCAGGAAAGGATAGCAAGGATGGAGCAGGAGGTGAAGGGGTACCAGGGAGAGGTAAAGGAGGAAAAGCAGCAGATGCCGGGAAGGGGTGCAAAATAGATGCAGGAAGACAGAGAGGAGGTGCAGGAAAGGAGAGCAAGGATGGAGCAGGAGGTGAAGGGGTACCAGGGAGAGGTAAAGGAGGAAAAGCAGCAGATGCAGGGAAGGGGTGCAAAATAGATGCAGGAAGACAGAGAGGAGGTGCAGGAAAGGAGAGCAAGGATGGAGCAGGAGGTGAAGGGGTACCAGGGAGAGGTAAAGGAGGAAAAGCAGCAGATGCAGGGAAGGGGTGCAAAATAGATGCAGGAAGACAGAGAGGATACACCAGAGAGAGAGGAGGGAGGATGGGGAGAATAAATGGAGGAGAAGGGGCGGAGGGAGAGACAGGATGGGCAAGAAGCAATGGAGAGCAAGGTGCAGCTGTAATGAAAAGAGCAAGAGAGGTGGCAGAAATGGGTGTGAGGAGAGGAGGACATCGTGAGGATGGAAGAGGGGGCATGAGAAGAGATGGTGTGGGAGACAAAAGAGAGAGAAATGAAGGTAGGTCATATTTTACAGGTAGACATGGGGCACCACAGGGCCATGGACTGGACTATAAACGATTGGAAGAACTGTCTGGAAAAGACCCGTGTGTAGTGGCCATAAACCTGGCATCTCAACCTGCCCTACAAGATATCCTGAGTGAGACAACAATGAGAAAAGACCTCGTCGAACTCCTCTGCCGGGTGCTGAGTAAAGCCTTCAAATCAAGGACAGTCAGAGGCACCCTGCAATACCTGGCTGGCATGATAAAAGATTCAGGGTTCTTCCGCACCATCCTGCCCCACTATCTGGCAGGCATAGAGTCAGAGTTCGACCCTGTCCGGAGAGCACAATACCCACAACACATGGAAAGCATATTGGCTTTTCTGTCACAGGTAAATAAAGTAAGGAAGTAATGAAAACAACCACTTATTTATTGCAGTTGAAGGATAAATAAAGGAATATATGAACAATACACTGCAGTGTTTCCCCTACCATTCATTAGGAGGCACAAAAAGAAAGTTTGTTTTGTTTTATTTAGGTAATTTATGTGTTTCATTTCAGCAGAGCATGAGTGTCTTTATGCGTTTGTTGTCCTGATCAATGACTCGACTTGCTCAGTTTTCATGTTACTACGGAGGGCGTGGTTTGTGGTGGTGAGATGCTGCTTTTCAACACCTGTCCACAAGAAGCTTTTTTAAATAGTTAAAATATTTTTTTTTTAAAAGACAAGCAGGATGAAAGTACATGGAGTAAAAATACACAACAGCTAGAAATACATTATGGGTATAAAGATAATCCTATAAAATATCAAGTTTCCAATGTATCATGTGTTTCAGCTATGATTTTAAATCTCTAATGAAGTTTTGCATTTTCAGCACAGTGACCTAACAGTTCCAAAGTTTTGCTCCTCTGGAAATAGAGCGGCCATCCACTTATCAGAAGGTCGATAGTTCCATCTCCTGCCCCTGCAGTTCACATGTCGGAGTGTCCTTGGGCAATATACTGAACCCCAAATTGCTCCCAATGGCTGTTCCATTGGTGTGTGAATGACCATCACTCCCGATAAGCCTCTGGGTTGGGATGTTGTAAAGCATGTTAAGAGGTCGGTCAGACTAGAAAGGTGTTATATAAGGACAGTCCATTCAACATTACCATTTACAGAGAAGGTTGTCCAAAGGAGGTTTCGTGCTTTGCAGTGCAACAGTTACCATTTATTGAGGCTTATGTGCTAACTCTACTGGCGTGCTGATGCTTTGTAATAAATGTATTAAAAAGGGCAGGAGCATGAGCGTGGAGGCATTTGAAAATAAGCTTTAGATTAGAGTAATGCATGAAGCTTTCAAAGTTAAACGTGTTTCTCCAAAATGTGGCAATTATCTTCTATAAGTGAGCAGACCGATAAGAGTTGTCTTTGATGAAGAACAGAAAAAAGAGTACCGTGTAGGTATACCTGAGTCTTTTAAGCAACTGGAAAAAAATGTGTTCTGTAATTGTAACAGAATTTGCCAAAGTTAACAGGATCCTATAAAAGAATTCTGGATCAAGATTTTCACCAAAATCTAATCAACTCTTCCTTGGCCATTGGGCCATACAGTACCTCCACAAAATTTTATTGTAATTCATTAATGACCTTTTTAAATATCCTGTACACAAATTGACAAACATGGTCGATCACATGACCACTTGGCAATTCTGTTCATCATTAAATAAGGAATAATCATTATTAAAGCATCCATAGGTATGAATAGTGAAAGGCTTTAGGGATTTATGTAGGTGGGGTTTCATTATCACATTTTGAATATGTAATATAATCATAATAATGAACAATGTGCAAACTTTACAGAAAATGAATCACAAAGAAAGGGGCTAGATAACAAAATAAGATTCCTGGCCTTGAATTAACCTTGTTTCTGTGTTTCTAAAACAAGTTACTGTAGCCTGATTGTGCTTCTTTCTGTTAGGAATTGTGAAATAGAAATTGAACTCCTTGCAGTTGAATATATTCTTTAACTATCCTCAATATATGCTTATCAGGTCCACAGCATGCTTCCTGCTAGCACGGTCCAGACACTGAGTTTGCTAGTCACGCAGCTCCAAGCCTCCATCAACAGCCTGAAAACATCAGGAGTGGAAATCCATCCTCAAATGGAGAAGAGCATGGACAGTCTTAGGGGTGTGATCAGGCACCTCCAGGAGAGATCTAGGGGTCTACCCACTGCAGGTGATGGCCCTAAATATTTTCACTGGAAAGCTGTTTTTTCTCTTAACATTTTGATACGCTATACCCTCAAACTAACACTGCAAAATTACACAGTAGTTTTGCAATGTTTTGAAATTTCCACACAGTTGAATAGAAATAGGAGTTACTATAAGTCCCACTTTTTTTCAGATGAAGTAGAGCAGCAAGATTTCAGGACCATACCCATCTACCCAACTGCTCAAGAGCTCCATCTGGACCAAAGGCCCTTCCTTGAACCCAACCTAACTTCTCAGCGCTACGCAAACACCCACCACTACCTTGACCTACACTTCCGACTGCTGAGAGAGGACTTTATACGACCACTCCGTGAAGGGATCCAGGAGTTACTCTTGTACCAAATGGACATGGGAGAGAGTGATAACCAACTGAAGAAGAAGTGCTTTGATGATATCAGAATATATTTTGACACAAAACTGTTGGTGCCCAAATGTACACATACTGGACTTGCCTACATAGTCCAGTTTGACATTCAGCCACTCAAGGTCAGCGTTTGGATGGTTTTAGATGTTTGTTTCATTTGTTGTTTGGAAAGACATACATTGACGCGCATATTAATAAAACTTCATGTCTTCATATTTTCTACAGTTTGTGTGCTGGGAGAACTCCAAGAGGCTGATCTACGGTTCCCTGGTCGTCCTGTCTTGTGATAATTTTGAGAGCTTTTGGTTTGCCACAGTGTCAGATCGGGATCCCAAAGACCTGCAGAAGGGACAGGTCCAGATTAGCTTTACTCAAGAAAGCAGATTGAAGTTGGCTGAACTCCAGGTTGGGCAGTAAATTCTATATAGTTCAGAATAGTATAGCACACTTTATAATATAAGAACTACGTTTCAGCAACCTCCAAAATGACCATAAAGGGAAAACAACCCCTCGTTAAGATTGTGTTCCTAACATACAAGAATATTGCATTGTGGCTGAATTTATCATTTTACATGTAACAGATACAGTGAACTAAACTTTGTTTATCTCACAGATGGATCGATTGTTCCTGATGGTTGAGACCACTGCCTACTTTGAGGCCTATCGGTATGTCCTAGATGGCCTGAAGGAGCTGGAAGAGGACAACCTGCCCTTTCAGAGGTGGGAGGGTGTGCTGTGGAGGACTTTGAAATTCTACCATCAAGGACATAGTTTTTATACAATCCCACAGTATCTTCAAAAACAAGTTCACATGTAGATTTTTCAAAGGGCAGTGGGGTGGTGGTGTTTGGTGTGGGGAGTTGGAGTTGCAAGTTAATTATATTGCCATGATATTTCCCAAAAGCTAGAATGCATGGATGAATTCACGTATTGTCTGCACTCCCAGTGACTTACAGAGATGATACTAAGTAATTATTATAACAGACACTTTGTCGGCCATATGTGTCCCAGGACTTTCTCTTGTGAGTAACACCTTTAAACTGTTTTCCTTAATTACTGCACCATGTGAGTAATCAGTCACCTATATATTTTTTATATATATCGAGAAGCGCTAGAGCTGTTAAAATGTGTTTCTCAATATATATGATAAGTTTAAACAGTGTTGTGGTACAAAGTAGTGAGCTGTTTCCCCTGACAACAGAGGGGCACTGGCCCCACCTGAAATCTGATTGGCCCCTGAAGTGCCCCTGTCCTGTCACTTGTCTGTCTTTTTTTTCTGTTTGTTTACAACTTGAATACTTGACTGTGTCAAGTTTTTCTCCTTTAAACTGTTGTGTATGTACTACACAACTGTAATGTACTATATACACTACCAGTCAAAAATTTGGACACAGTTTCCCATTCAAGTGGATGGGAAACTGTGTCCAAACTATTGACTGCTACTGTAAGTATATTCTTTAATGTACAAATTTTTAAAAAAAACAATTATTTTATGTATTACATATATGGAAAAAAGTGTCTTATGTTTTATATTTATTTATGCATCCTAGTTTAAAATTCAATAATTGCTATTACTTTTTTGATGTACACAATGTGCTTGAAAAAGGCACAATTTGCATAATATATTCAATTATGTGTGTCTTTACTAAAAGCTATGCAGCCAACAGCAAACAATGAATGGTGAAATGGTGACACTGGTGAACTGGTGAAATATTCTGTGTATACATCTTACTGAATAAGGAAATGTGCATGAATGTTGGACATAAAGTTGGCCCCTCTGTAGAAAAAATGTGGCCCCTCTATGGCCCCTAATTTAGAAAAATTCTAGATCCGCCACTGCTGACAACCATCTCCAAAACTTTTCTTGCTAAATCCTCAACCAACCTCTATAGTAGTTCAGATGGAGCATCTTTTGATAAATTCTCTCCCTCTGTTTTCCTTCATTTATCTGTTTTCCTTTATTTAAATACATGCTGATTGTAAGCTTGCATAGGTAAAATTACAAATACTTTCATCTTTCAAATGAAAAGTTGAATTCATAAGCAACAAAATCCACCATTGCTCAATTTAGTACACTCGAGTATTGCAGCTAAAGCCTTACTTGGTCTGGTATGACTGGTAGTTTATAATGGCTAAACCTAGCCAATTATATATACTGTATGTGTTGCTCCTAAGCTCACATTACTTAACCAGTCCAACAACTTCTCCACTTGTGCTTGTGGTACACTATGTTTTTAAAATTTATTATTATCCTTTAAGTGCCATCTGTGTCCACAATAACCACAATGACCTATTAAGAAAAACTTAACTTGAAGAAGGAACATAGCAATTATTCAATAAGAATCCTCTTCTTCCTCCTTTTACATTGATAGTAGCTACTGAGTGATGTAATCCTATCCACATTTTTCTAGGTCCATCGTGGAGTGCAACACAGATGTGCAACCCCCAGCTTATCTGCAAAGAAGAGATACGTATGACTTGCATGACATTGCACTTCCTAAGTATGAGAAGAGACTACGGCCTTTTCACTGCCTGAACGAAGGGGCTTGGCCAAGAATGGAGGAGCTGGGGCTGGATGAGTCTCAGATGAGCGCCTTACGGCTGGCCCTCACAAAAGAACTGGCCATCATACAGGGACCTCCTGGCACTGGTAAGAGATAAGGAGGGATGACTACATTAATTTGTTAATGCAAATTGTAAAATGTATTTCCCACATTGGTAAAATGACAAAATCAAAACAATTGCATAGATAAATTTTGAAGGCTCCTCTGCTTCTTCAATTTTCTCAGGAAAAACCTATGTTGGCCTAAAGATTGCTCAGGCTCTCCTGACTAATCAGGTTCTTTGGGAGGATGACGTTGGCAGGGCTTCAATGCTGGTTGTGTGTTACACTAACCATGCCCTGGATCAGTTCCTGGAGGGTAAGTAGTGATGCTAGTTCATATTAACGTCAGATTTATTTCATATGTTGGTTGAATGGTTTGAGATTTCAAAACACAAGCTTTGGTCAATAAGTGTGATATATATTTTCTAATTTTAACAATACTTTTTGATACAATACAATTTGATCCTTGCAGGAAATTGCTTTGTTACAGCAGCTCAGATAAGTACATCAGACATATCTATTTACATCCACACCAGGCATGTAAATAGATATGTTTGATGTCAGAGTGTAAATACTGATGCAGCTACCATCATTTTATTGGAAAGAAATTGATTGACACTTATTTTACTTATTTGATCGACACTTAAGTTTCATTTATAATTGTCAAATGATAAATGAAACTTTTTTTTACTGATTGTGGTTAATGAAGTCAAAAATTATTTTGCAGAACACCAAGTCATTAATGAAATAATCTCTTTTCAGTCGGGTCACTGTTTCAGGAACTCTGGTTAAACAACAACTGAGGCTTAGCCTGACAGTTAGCCTGCCCTGGACCATCGAGCTTAAACTACAGTTTGTTGAATTTGCTTTCTGGAACCAAATCAAGTGACAATGAATCAAACTAACTTGAACAAGCCTGGCTTATTTTATAAGCTTGCTTTATGGAACAGGCCTCTGGATTATCAGTGCGGTCTAGAATTTTTTAAAGTATACTTTACCATTACGGCACAGGGGCAATTATAAGATTTTTGTTTCTAACTTCATGTATAATGCATGTAATGTTTGTTAAAAAATTACACAATGACATCCCAATAAGATCTACGAAGCAACCAAGTATGAGATCCAAATATTTTGGATCTGGTGATCCAGAATGTTTACATTTAATCCTACAGACTTGCAGCTATGACTAAGTTGTTGCTGAAATTGTGCTGAATCAGTTAAGTGCCAAATTTAATGAATCTTCAAAACCTACTGAGCTAGATTCAGAGGAAAACCGTCACTAGTGAAATATTGTTTTTCTTGAATAACTATCAAACTATGATACCAATGTGATGCCAAATTCTAAGGATAGGGTTTCATGGTCAAGAATTCATATCATCTGACTATCATGGTACGATTGCTTTTAGGTGCAATGACAAACTTAGCTGCCTTGGTGGAGGTTTGTACTCTCTGAGTGCTGTCTAGTCTGTCTTTGTAAAGTCCTGCAGAGGGACCTTGAATGCTCATTGTATACAAATATGGTTTTTGTTTTTGTGGTTGTGATGTGCATTTTCTTCTGCATCTAAGGTATTCATAAATTTCTGAGAGAGGGCATCGTGAGAATTGGAGGCCGCAGCAACAGTGAGATTCTGAAGCCTTTCAATCTAACGGAGCTGATAAGCTCACCTGTCTTCAGACGTTCGCTGCCATCTCACCTGCGTCGTGCATACAAGGAGGTGATCTCACGCTGCCTTCTCTACAGACTCTCACAATTAAACTTGATGTTTTCAGTTGCTCCACACTTTATCTCTCTCAAGCATAGGAAAGTGTTGAGAAAACATGAAAGAATGAATTTTACTTTAATTCCTAATACTTGAGACTATGATATCCTATCAAAAGTCTTGCTGTCTGGTTGTCATCTTTTTGTCACACATTAATACATTCGTCACTATATGTCTTTCTTGTACAATTTCTTCTGTATTCATGTCCTATTTAATAGATTTACAACCAGCTGGCTTTTGAGAAGAAAAAGATCCAGCGTCATATTGAAATGCTGGTGGACTCTCTGAAACAAGTCCTGCCTGAAACCGTGTTACAAATGTTCATTTCGGACAGACACTTGAACAATCTGCAAAAACCACTTGTGAGTCATATTGAATAAAATATAAACATTTACTATATGTTATGTGTAAACATAACTGGACAGAACAGGAGTGAAAACTCACTCCTTTGTGTTTCTGGAATGATTTGTAGGCACAGGACGTCTGTGAGGTTCCCAGTAAGAAAAGGTCCAGTCTGATAGAAGAGTGGTTGTGTTTGGGTTCCACCAGTCTCCTGCAGAGGGAGACACAGAATGCAAATGGAAATGAGGGTAAGGCTTTCATTTTAATGAACAGTATGAGAGGATCTGACGATGACTGTATTAGTCTGAATTTTAAAGACATTTTCATTTTGTAAGCAAACAAAGGAAATCCAATGGGCTATTTTTGATTAAGTAATTTGAACTGCGTCTTCGATACAATCTCATTAAAAAATTGTTTTGTAATAAAAAGTGAAACTGCAGTTCTCTCTCTTGTCCATTATCCATTTTCATACTCAATTGATGTGATCAGTGCTTGACAGCTCAGCTCAGTGTTTATGGCAACTGAAGTCAGGCTGTTTGCAGTAAGCCCTGCTTTTTAAGTCTATTTTCTGGAATACACCAGATTAGGACTTTTCAGTAGTTGTCCAACAGACAAATATCATTTTAGAACTGACATTCTGTAATAGGCCTACTCCACGCCCCATCCACAGCAGTTTGTATGAACACCAGCCTCTGAAACAGGCACCTTTTGCAGCTCCATTTCAGCTGCTTCCAAACCAGCTGAAATGAACACTTGAGAGCTCCACAAATTCTAAATCAAAGCCAAAGAATAATAAATTGTATGGTCTGACCTATCGCTCACATCCCTATTTTAGGACCTTTTCTTGTGTGTTAATATGCTTCATGAAACATTTTAAGTCTTCAGTGAAAGCTAAAATGCACAGTAATAGTAATACTAATAGTGAATGAAATCATTCTCATGCTGATTCTATTGCACTGTGTTAGATATAGAAGCAGCAGAAGCAAGGGAGATGGAGGAAGAGGATCTCATTGAAATCACACAGGAAGCAGATCTGATCCAGGAAGAGCGGATTATTGAGGACAACATTGTCACGGAGGCCGCTTTCACAGAAATAGAAGAACTGATGGTGGTTTTGAACCTGGAACAAGCTGAAATACAGGCTGAGCAGGACATGGAAGTATGGGAGGTAAAATTAGGAGGAGGTCTTTCACGTGTATAATGAGTAACATTTTACCAGCATTTTTGCAAGAGACAAACTGATTGACAATGCCATTACTTAGAGCAATCATAGCAGACTGATTTAAGAGGAGTCTATACTTACTGTAAATCAGAAAGCTGTCGAATAGAAGCATATCTTTACAGATGCTGCATTGTACTTAAAGGTATCCTGTAAAGTTATGTTTGCATTCTGTAAAATATGTTGTGTGTGGTCTAACAAACATGTTGCATTTATTTCCTTCTTCACAAAACATTTGAAAAGCTGATTTTTGGAATAATTTCTAACATGCATTATTCATTAATGTTTGGTTGCTGGCAGTCTTCGTCTTGCCTGCTTTTGTTTACAATGCTACATTTCTTTGTATGTTACTCCCACCAACTGTTGAATATTGGAATATCCTGCAAATGGTGCAGGACTATGTCTTTTTAGTATTGAATACACCTGCAGGCTTGAAAGGTGGCTCTAGAAACTTTGTAGCTTACTTGATTGCAGAGGTAAGAAGCTGTGGTCAGCTTGAATTCACATCACTTCCAATGGATTCCAGTGGTAAACCAGAGTAATAGAAAAGAATTTTAAAACTTCGTAAACCACTCATATACTATTCTATTTCTCTGTCATTGATCCATATCTTCACTGTGTTCCCAAACAGTCATAGTTTCCGCACAACATAGCTAAATACACTAGTTCTGTGTCTCCTCGTCATACTTTACCCCAAATTACACAACTTACCTGTAAATATAAATTTTAATGTAAATTAAATTTTGATATGAAATAATTACCACATAATTTAGTATCTGAGATCTGAACTTTAAAGTTGACCGTGTTCTGATCTGTACAGATGCAACCGCAACAGATGAAAAAGATTAAGAAAGAAATCATGAAAGAGCTGAAGAAAAATTCAGCTATGACTGCGGAAGAGGAAGGTGCTGTCTTGGATATTTGGACCCTCAGCCTGACAGACAGATGGAGACTCTATCGGTAGGTCTACATATGTGCTTCACTTTTCCTTCCATTGCTCACTAACTATGTGCCTCTTTTCCAGCCCCTACTCTCTGTCACCCATCTTAGTACCTTTCCTACATTTCTGTCCTTCAATTTCCATCCCGCTTCTATAATGCTGCCTGTCATCCGACAAGTAATTAAGTTGTAATTTGTAATTAAGTTAACTAATTATCAGGAAAATAAATCCCAGAGGATCTTCTCACCTCAGAGAGCTAAGACGTAACTCCTATTACCGTGATAACATGACTGTAAGGACTCATAATTGCATAGTCTTTATCATTTATGCTAACAAAAAGGGGCAATTTCCCTACAAGACAGATATAATATGAGAATATGTCTTTCCATAATTGTTTAACTACACTTAGTGTAGTATCACAGTCGCACAGCATCATTTTCTCTGGGTCTTAATTGTTGTCCCAAGGTTTTGCTATTGGTAATAGCATTGGTAATTTGTCTCTGCAGGCTTTGGGTAGCCCGCTACAGGGCAGTATTGTTTACCAGAGTCCTAGAGTCTGAACCGCAGTATCAGAACACAATGGACAGGCTGGCTGAAGTGAGACAACGTGAAAGGGTCCATCTCCTTAGTAAAGCCAAGGTAAGGTATAATTACAGTAATTAAACGTATAATTGCTATTTCTTCCTATAGTAGATCATTGATTAATTTACAACTTCAACATAAAACTATTCTAATAAGTGGAAGTGAAAACACTTTCTGTTCATATGTTATCAGCTTCTTGGAAGCTGATAACATATGAACATATGATCTACGGAAGCAGAATCTCAGACAAAAACAAATGCATGTGTTGTTAGCTCAGTAAAGGTGTAACGAAAAAGAAACGTCTAAATACACACTTCACAGTGCTGATCAAATGTGAATCAAGATTTTGATACTACATAGCCTATTCCTCCCTTGAAATGTTTTCAGAAACATATTTTAGTGTTCTTTTTATCTAAGATGTGTGAGTTTTATCACCCCAACATGAGGACGGAGAGGAACCTACTGTATATACACTATTACAACACAAAGATTAAGTGTGATGTTAATGATCTTTGTTTAGGATGCCATTAATTCACTATATTTTTACCTTACCTAGCAAGTAGTTGTTTGCTGCTATATCAATATTCAAAATATCATATATTTAACCTGATGGTAGATAGATTTTGTTAACATTGCACAGTGCCAGGCTAGCTGTTTCCTCCTTTCCCCAGTCTTTTTGCTAAGCTAAGCTAACTGGACAATGGCTGTAGGTTCATATTTCATTTACAGTATAAAATATTTCCCAAAATGTCGATGATGGAAGAAAGCCATCCATCGGCACAAGCCCCCATAAAGTCAAATCAGCATTAAATTGGCTAGTGTTAAAAATACCAATACTTTACTTGTAAGTGAAGGCAGCAATATAACTGGATGTGATGATCATGAAAACGCCGAGGTAGTTAAACCTATAGTGCAAAACTTCTGTCTCTCCCTTCCGGCAGTGATAGTAATTACACTAACACTGTCAAGATGCTTAAGCCAACCATAGGCTCCACCATACTCTTATTTTCTGTAGCCTGTTACTCTCCCTGTTCAACCCCGGCAAACAAATCTTAACTGGTTGACATGAAATCATTTCTACTGTAACGCCAGTGCAGAAAAGTCACCACACAATCCAGATTCAAAATCTCTAATATTTTGTGAAATATAGAGAGATTTGTCTGGCAGTTATAAGCCTAATCAGCCTTATGTGAACTCATTTGGTTAGGGCTTCAACGGACGTTTGTCTATATGAAAGAAGTGCCACACACTAAGTGTAAATTAACACGTACACCAACCTTCAGGTTATTGGCATGACAACAACAGGGGCGGCCAAGTACCGTCAGATCCTGCAGGAAGTGCGTCCATGTCTGGTGATTGTAGAAGAGGCTGCAGAGGTCCTTGAGGCTCACATCATCACGTCAGTGAGCGAAGCATGCCAACACCTCATCCTCATTGGAGACCACCAGCAGGTAAGACACCACACAGACACATAGAGCCATGATTCCTAAAACAATTTTCATTTCATTGAATGCTGCCAGTTGTGCATGGGTGTATTTTAATAAGCCATCATCCTCTGACTGAAATATGCTGAGGTGAAAATTTAAGGACAATCTGTCATGAAGGATTTTGTGCATTTGTTTGTGTGTGTTGCCTTGAGGAAAATGGCACAAAAAAACCATACCATGCCAGCCATTACAAGAGATAGAGAGGAGGAATGACGAGTGATATATGCAAGGCATCAGTAGACTATTACAACCACTTGTCAGGTCCTGCCAAGGACATATGGCAGTGCAGCCTGTCAAGCAATCTGCAGAACACGACCACAACTACACAAAATTCTATCTCACATCTCAGTGTTCTGTTGTGGTCCCTTCTCGCTGTGTAACTTCTGTCTGCCGTTTTCCTAATATTTGTTCAATGTTCTGTGTTCATGCGAGAGTTTATGCATACATTTGACTATGCAAACAAACCTGACTTCCTTACAGTTACACTAAAAGCTAAGCAAGCATAAGAATGGAATTTTGTGTCCTAGGCATGAAAATTAATGATCGGTTTAAACATCAACTCAATCAGATTAATTTTACTGCAATTTACCGCTATTCCCGAGGCTCTCTTCACTGTTAAGTGGGTGCATTTTAATTTGTCAGACATACTGTGTGTTGAATAAAAATGCTGAAATACTGAAGTATCTGTGATTCATCAATTTATAATAGTGGACAATTTAATTATTAACCGGTTTGGTTAAAAACATGCATAAAAGCCAACAAAATGAAGTACTCTGAAGACACAAATAAGGCTTAATCTTTTTATTCATAGGTTTAAGGCCATTTGAGACAATTTACTTTGACTCTTGGAACAAGCGTTCATAGCTTTATTTTTGTGAAACACCAGACTGAATCTGTGCATGTAATGGAGGTGGATGGATCACACATTACGAGTAAAATAAGCTTTGGCATTGTTATGGTGTTCATTAATCACAGGTTTGGTGTCGAATCGAGCAAAACACAATGCTTCACATTTATACTAGATGTGTCTTGCCTCCCCCACACCCCTCCCACATACATGCACAATCACACTCTGTCCTCTAGCTGAAGTAGGTTTGCACACATACACAAACACACCCATGCAGGCAAAACAGTAAAAAAAAAAACCTCTATAGGACAGCAAAAGAAAGTTAGAGTGCATTTGCATACATTCTATTTTCCCACCCGAACACCGTTAAACAGAAAGCTATTGCAGAATACTGTTATCCCTTCTATGTTTGCTCCTGTGTAGATGGTTGACTCTACCTGCGTCGAGGAACTGTGAAATATGTCTTCACTAGTGTTTGTATACAGTAACTGAAAATGGACTGATCACCTCAGGCATGTGATCATGAAAGTTATCCTCCTGTGTTTCACTTAGAGTACACGGTTAGGGATCTCGGGCACTTAAATATGCTCATATAAGACAGTGAACCTGCCGAATTAACTTAATCGCCACAGGATATAAAAAGCCAAAAACTGTAAATAATAAGCAAGTACACATATGCATATCGTACACTGTATTCTTTCAGAACAATAAAATGGCAAAAAAGATTATGAAACTTCTGTTAAAATTCTATATTTATCATACAAGCATATTTCGAGCCTTAAAAACCTCATTGTTTGGCCACAAGATGACAGCAATTTCTCAAATTGTACAAGGAATAAAAAACTCTTATTTTTCACTGACAATAATAAATAAAGAACTGAAGTTCTTGGAGGATATGATGAACATGTGATTTTTTTCCTTAGCTACGCCCCAGTACTACAGTATACGAACTTGCTAAGTACTTCAACCTGGAGATGTCCATGTTTGAGAGGCTGGTGAAGATGGGACTTCCATTTGTCAGACTCAGCCTCCAGGTTTGTGTCTCTGTATCTATTCATATGTTCAGCTTATTGTAGGATCCAACTATTAACAAAATGTAAACATGTTAAGTAGTTAAAATCATGGTTGTTACACATAAATTGGTATATTGGTGTGTTTGTTTGTTGGTGCATGTATACCTCTTTATTTGCCTGTGTTTATCTGTGTTTATGTTTTGGTTTGTTCCTCAGCATCGTATGAGACCAGAAATAGCCTGTCTGTTGACTCCACACATCTACTTAGAGCTGAGGAACCACCCCTCTGTGTTTCACTATGAAAACATCAAGGTGCGTATTGTATTTGCCCACTTGCTGCGTCTCAATTTGGCTTGTTATCCTTGCCGCGACAGAGGTGAGGAGGGGGATATAGGAATGGATTCCAAATGTTTTTTTTTTCACAGAACGTTACACACACAACAACCAAGTACTAAAGTGGTGCCTTTTGCTATTTAGGAATTTGTGTTGTTTGAATTTCTTTCATTTTCATGTTTACAAGGTAGATTTAAGCTCATTCTGGGAGTGGGTTTTGTCTCCAAAGCAGATTAAAAATATTATTCGATATAATTTATGAAACTTTCTACAAAAACCAGGTTCTGAAGTGGTGCCTTTTGCTTTTATAGGAAGTTTTATCATTGGACTTTTTTTAATTTCCATGGATACAAGTTGAATTTAGGCTCATTTGTCTCAGTTGAGGGTCTCAATGCATAACTCAAAAACTGTAAAAAAAAACAAACAAAAAACAAAAAAAAACAAACATTTGAAACCTTTTTGACACATCTCCCATGTACTGCCGTTTTATATTTTGGGAATTTTAAGCATTTTGTTTATTTTTTTAATGTTGAAAATTTATTTATTTTTCTCAGATATGAAATTCACAATGATTGGAATTAACAGGGAACTTAATTATCTTCATTCTAACTGTCTTTTGTTCAATGAAATGCATCCACGGCAGGGGATTCTGAGTATTTTTCAAGCTTGTTCTTCTTACCAGTGAAATAATATCTGTTTACTTTCCTGCAAAAATTATGTATATGCACTATGTCCTAGACTTTAAATTAATTAATTTTATACCATCAAGTTAAATAATATTGAATTCAAAATAATATAATAAATATTCATACAATAACATAGAATATCTTTTTTTTTTATCCTACAGGGCCTTGATACCAATTTATTCTTTGTGGCGCACGGCCACCCAGAGGAAGCGATCAAAGATGGAACAAGCCATCAGAACAATCATGAGGCGATGTTTGTAGTTGCCCTTTGCCGCTATCTTCTCTTACAGGACTACAAACCAGAGCAGATTACCATCCTCACTACCTACGCAGGCCAGCTCAACTGTCTACGCAAACTTATGCAACTTATGCCTGTCCAACAGTTCAAAGGTGTCAAAGTGCATGTAGTAGATAAATACCAGGGAGAAGAGAATGACATTGTCTTGTTGTCTCTGGTCCGCAGCAACCCCGAAGGTAAAGTTGGCTTTTTGAGCATTCCCAATCGTGTCTGTGTAGCCTTGTCTCGTGCCAAGAAAGGTCTTTACTGTATTGGCAACAGCACAATGCTGGGACAAGTCAAACTGTGGCGCAACATCTTTGACACCTTGAAGGAGAAGGGCCAAGTTGGGAATGCACTGACCCTGTGCTGTCAGAATCATCCAACTCGACAGG
The DNA here is from genome assembly GCA_037577475.1 of Chaunax sp. Z400. Lineage (NCBI taxonomy): Eukaryota > Metazoa > Chordata > Actinopteri > Lophiiformes > Chaunacidae > Chaunax > Chaunax sp. Z400. Next base: position 23,364,946 of record CM075185.1, read on the forward strand.
TAAAAGCTTCTTGTGCTGAGGATTTTAAACAAGCCCCTGAGGGGGGATGCACCAAACCTTGCAACTTCCATTTGGACTGTGGCCATGTCTGCTCGAAGTTCTGCCATGCGTATGACCCAAAACACGAGACATACGAGTGTCCAAAGAAGTGCCAGAATATTTTGTGTGCCCTAGGACATGTGTGTACACTTTTGTGCCATCAAGAATGCCCAAAAAAATGTCCAGTGAAGGTTGAGAAGATCATACCCGAGTGTCACCACACACAAATGGTTCCTTGCCACCAAGACCCGATCACATTTGCATGCCAGAAGCCTTGCCAGAAGCTGCATCTTTGTGGACATCCATGTCGTTTATTGTGTGGGGAACCATGCAACCATAAGTGCCAGGTGAAGATCACAGAACTAGAAAAGCAATTTCTGGAGAAATTGTTGTGTGAATGCTGAATAGCTGGCGCTAGACTGCAATGCTGCCTGAAGAAGTTGAATCAGACTAATGAAGTCTAAAAATATGAAGAAAAAAAAAAAATTAAATATATGAAAATTATTAAAAATGTTCAAATTTATTGAAAAGCTGGCGCTAGACTGCAGTGCTGCCTGAAGAAGTTGAATCAGACTAATGAACTCTGAAAAATATGAAAAACTAATGAAGCATGAAAAATATGAAAAATTAATTAAGCATGAATAGTATGAAAAATTGATGAAATATGAATAATGGTGAAAATCGAAAGTTTTACTGAAAAGCTGACACTATACAGCAATGCTGCTTGTAAAGTCTGAACAACACAATTGTATGAACAATGAGAAATATCTTAAACTTTGTTGCGCTTATCCTATATTAAGTTGATGTCACACTGTACTGACTTTCAATTCATTGAAGTTTCAAGCTTTTCTGCTGTAGACATTGTGGGTAGTGGTTTAGTTAAAAATAATTAGAAATTACCAGGGATTCAATTCAATTCAATTTATTTGTATAGCACCAAATCACAACAAAAGTTATATCAAGGCACTTTACAAAAAGAGCAGGTCTAGACCGACTCTTCATTATAGAGAGACCCAACACTCTATAACATGTCACAGAATAAGTGATGGATTGTGTTCAATGCCAAACTTGCTATATATATTCTATCAAAAACTAACCCCCTTTGATATGTTCAAAGCTCTGTATCAGCTGCCCTGTACCTCGTCAATAGGTGGCAGTAAAACATTGTAGAAGAAAATACAGAGAAATGACTTGATGGTTCTCTTGCATACAACTTGTTCACGCTGAATAAAACATAACTGAAATTATAATGACATTGTTGTCTTAATTTTACACACATGCCATAATATAAGGCACACCATCAGGGAGACCAGTACTTTCAGTATGTTGTTTATATATTTTTTATGGGTCTTCATTAGGCTGAGAGCAAAAAATGAGTAGCATATAAACATGTAATGCTGCTACAAGACATGCGTAAGTAGAAAGGTTAATGTAGACACATGCAAAGAAACATAGTACAAGGGAATAATCAGTATTTATGAATCACTTTCACTGTTACTGTTCTGTAGAAATATTGACCACCTATTACATAAACAATCCTCACCAGTAAAGTAAATATGAATTCTCTCCAATTTTCTCTCACACACACACACACTGATACCAACAAGAGTCTATTGTGTCTTTAACAGAACAGTATTGGCAGTGGATCCAAAGAAACAACCCTAAGATAGCTACAATTCCTCTCCACTACTGTGAAGGACTCACAATAGCTCAGTTTTGTTTTGGCATTTTGTAACAGCTTGCATCACTTTATTAGATGATGAAGGTGTCCCTGTCACAGAACCAGTTCCAATGCAAACTGCTGTCTCCAAAGGGGGAAAAGGAACAGCAAAAATGTGCTGTCAAGACAAGTGTAAAGATTGAGCAAACTTTAAAAGGGTGCTACCCTCAGTATTTATAGGATTTAAGCGCCAGGCTGAGGGAGAGCTGGACAAAAGGCGGCACTGCAGAAAAATGGTAATATCCTACAGGGGGGACTGTCTCATCTATCATGTCAGGTGGCCTTAAAATATGTTATTGTCAGAGTTTCAGCAAGTCTGGCCCTGCAATAAATGCGCCCACGCACGCACTGTACAATATGTGGTTTGATTACTGTCTCTAGCAGAACTGATGAGACTGTGTGGGTGGAAAAAAAAAACCTTTGTTGAAACAAGGAGGAGCTGACACACCAGCAGTGATCTGTGAAGAGAAATAACGGGAATGTAAAACACCTGAAAAGGAGAATTTTCCCTCACATTAGAACTACAGCAATGGCGAGACGGCTACAGCTACTTTTGTATTTGTGAAGTTGTTAAACCTTGTTCCAGACAGCGTAAGGATTTTGATAACTAACAAAGTGCAGTAACATGGAAACAAATATACGACTCAGTAAAAACAATTGATGACACCTATTTGTAGGAGCCGAATACGAACAGTATCCCAATGATAGAATGGAAAAATAAATAATACTATGAGTTACTTTACCCTTATTAATGCAGAAAATTTGATTCCTTACAGGTGAGTTATACTGGTTATGTTACATGCATGTGAAAGCTGGCAAAAAAACATAAAAATGTACTTTAGCATCATGTGTCCTGTCGTCTTTCATCCAGCCACAGCTAGTGAGTTTATTATTGGGGGTAAGTTGAATATGTGAATGGCACGTTCAAAGGAAAAACAAATGTTAGTGGAAAGCATGTTAAAAATGAGTCCAGCAAGCCTGAGAATAACTTACTCCACATGGAACAAAAACAGTCCATTGAAAAGATTCATTATTTTTCACAACACCGAACATTGCCATTAATTCCCACAAAGTAAGAACAGACCTTGTGAAATTTAAGCAACCAACAAAAGAGCAGGTGATGACAAATTTATATTACAGCAACACTGACATCATTGTCTCTTTCAACCTTTTGTTCCCAAGCATAAGGACTTTGTCAAACAACGAGTGTTACTTTTGTCATTAATACAGAAGTGCATTTGAGTACACATTTTGAAATAATTTAAATGTTGATTCTATTTGGAAATTAGACACTGTGGAAATTTAGTAAGTGGACCTGTAAGATTTGAATTTGAACACTTTAGAACACAAAATGACAAAATGTAATTTTGTGATTTTTGGCTTTTGGGGAGGCTGCAAGACATTTAAGAAACTAAACTCAGTCAAATATTAATGACTGATTCCTTGCGTGTATATCTTTGGTGCCAATGTTTCACGATGGATCTTGCAAATTAAGCAGACCACTGTGTTTTTCTTGTCTCTTGTTCACACAAAAAATGTGACAGCTTGAAACTTCATGTGGAATTAAAGTTCAAAGGTTCAGTTCATAAAGGCAAAGCGAGCTGCATTGTAGGTATTGTAGGCATTCTGCAGGTGCATTCATGGCTGAATTCAAACAGGATTTTACATTCAAAAAGTGTCTTTTGAATGAAAACTGAAATTACAGACTGCTTACTTGAAACTGGTTTGACAAAGAATCTCCAAGGCCACTGGCAGACATAAAAGCTTAGAAAGGCCTCAAAGGTCCTTCAGTCCTTCTGGTTTGAGTGGGAGAATAACAATTAGGGAAAAATACTTTCCAAAGTACGGTCTAAACTGTCCATTTGATACTTAAAATAAAACAAATGCCATACCTTTGTTTAAATTCTGCAAATCAGTCCTACCAGATGCCATTGTTTTATCATTTTTACAGTGTTTATTTTATTTGTATTCATTAGCCTTCAGCTGTGGTCTTGAATCAATAAAATGTTATCAGAAATCTTAATTTACAGTGTTTTTGTTTGCTAGCTGGTCACCTCTTTGCAGTTAAACTGAAGCCTGAGAGAAAAGCTCAGTTTTTCTTTACCCCTAACAAAAATCTCTATAGTAATGGAATGGGCTGCTGATATTACATTGGGCACAAAGGGTAATTGGTTTATATTATCAGAAAATTGCTCATTAATATTTCCTTGGAGGGTTTTCATCAGTAAAGCCGGTTGAGGTGTAAGATTCCTATGTAACACATGAAAGGGGGGGTTTAGTACTAATGAGGAAGTACTTGGTAACTACTCAGTGTTATGTATCCCTTGCAGATATCTATGAACTAATAATTAATGATTCATTAGCCATACGACGCCAAGTGTGTCATATCTGATAAATGGGTTTTTTAGACCTCTATCAGTGTGACAATTTATTTTCTGAAAAACCTAATCTGTACAATCAGATACATGCGGTGCACGGATAATCCACCAGAAGGCAAAATGCATTTTATTGAATTTCATGCATTATGCCTAAAATAAAGCAACATACACCCCTTTGATTATTTAAGCAAACCAATTTAAGTTTTAAATTACAATTAGTGTAGAAATTCAGATATTTAGTTATAATCAATTGCTAATAATTGGGCTTTGCTAATTGATTATCACCAAAAAATCAAAGAAATACATGACCGAATTAAAGAAGAAATGCACAATAATTTGTTTTTGGTGTGGTTTTTTTTTTTTTTTTTTGGATGGCAAAAAAATACAGGGTTGCAGATCCCCTGACAGAGATCAATTAAACATTGTAAAAAAATGCTGAATGTATTAAATATGATACAAAACAAAACTCAAAGTGTTATTTAAATTTTTTTTTATGTTATTGTCAGAAGGTCCAATAAAGACCCCAGTTTCAAAGAATCAGAATTATTTGATGGTTCAGGCTTTACAGGGTTATTAATATAGTTTCTCCCAGATCATTCTCTAGTTAATAACTAATTACTGTCTAATATATACCCTCACTTGTTCCTTAGTAACTACTCACAATTTTGTTCATCATATTGTAAAATGTCCCTGAAAATACAGTCATCACTCTCATTAAGTGTCAGCTTACCTTTCTTTTGTCTCAACTACCCCACAGGCCCTAATCCTCTTAAAATGTGTCAACAACATCACGTGATTTTCTGAGTTGAACAGCGGAGCCTTTTCTCCCTCTGGTCGACAGTGGCAGTCTCACTTAGCCTCCACTGGCCATCTAACCCTGGCTACGATGCTGTTAGCATGCTGATCACTTCCCACTGGATTTGAGTGATCCTCATCTCCTGGACTGGAGAGCCACACAAAGAGACAGGAAGAAATACAGGCAGAAAGGAACAGACACACACACACACACACACACACATAGGCAGAAGACGAGAAAGACAAAGATAACATTGAGGCAGAAGTAGTCCGATTGGATGGGAGAAGTCGATGTGCTGGACTGATTGACTGATCTGCTTTCAGTCCATCAGAGACTGCTTCATGAAAGACAGAAAGAGATGATATGGAGGAGGAATATGATTGATTTGATATGGAGTAGTTTGACTGATCCTCCTCTCCATGGACCAGCGAATGTGATAGGAAGGAGAAAAATCAAGATTAAAAGAAAAAAAAGGTATATGGTGCAAAGGAGAGAACATGGGAATGGAGGTTGAAAATGGAAAGGAAGAAATGTGAGGCTGGAATTTTCCGTAGAATCAGGTTGTTAAAGACTCAGCTCCAAACTTCACATTTTGCCATCCTCAGCTGTACCTGCCGTGTGATGGCCGAGGAACAGCACTTTTATTGTAGAAATGTCTCGTCATTAACATTTATGGTAACACATTGGCAGTGTTTCAAATGAAACTCAGAAATTCAAATTCAGATGTACACACCAGCACCCCGACTGTCAAAGCAAATTATTTCTAAGTGTTGTGATTAATTCAACCCAACCACTACAGCATACTTAATTTCTTAAACAAGTTTGAGAGAAATTTATGAATATCGTAATTAAGATTTACAAAGCAGCTGCTCTGTTTTGAGATGCAGAGACTTACTTCCACAGGAGAAGACTGATGATTTTCTTTCATGGAATATGTAATCATAGTAGTAATGGCGATTGCTTCCTATCTACATGCTTACATTCAATAAAGGTGCTATCTAAGTTATTAAAAGGCTGATAGCCCCGCATCAGAATGACTTAGCAGATCAACATCACCTGATCAGATCAGATCAACAGATACAAATGGCAAATAGCGTGAAATATTCCCAATGATTGTGGTTCATTTTGGCAAAAAAACATTTATATGAAATGATATATAATAAAAAATAACTCAGTTGTTTGCAGTATCACCAGGAAATGAGAAATATACTTTATGAGGTTCAGTAGTTAGTGAGTTAGAAGCCAGGAAGATGCTTAAAAAGTTTAAATTCTGGTAATATGTCTGACACACAACCTGTGGTTTTAATTGGTGCTTAAATGTAGCATGGGCAGCACATTAATAACCTATTACCTTCGTCTTCTCTTGAGAAACCAGCAAGGCAACCTCTCATGGGGCGTGCGTCATCGCATCAAAACTTTGATTAAGGCAGTGGGAAAAGCACAGACCCTGATCACATTTTTTTTTTCTCCAGCTTCCAGGCTGATTTAAATGTAAATTCATTTAATTTCTGCTCCTCCCATCTTGACAGTCTTAGTATGGGAACAGGGAGGGTGTTGAAGGGAAGAGGGCGATTCTGCCCGGGTAAGCATTATTTAGTTTGCGAGCGTTTGATTCTAAACTAATCTGAATAACTGTGTGAAAGCCAATTTGGTTTTAATTGAGCTCTGCTCTCCTGAACACCTGCAACAAGATTAGTGAGCGACATTAAGTTGTTTTGCTGCATTGGGCCTCTAAGTGCTGCTCCTGCCGCTTTATAAGGCTGGATTTACCTCCACATTTTTAACACGACACCATATGTGCTTTGCAGAATATGTAATGAGTTTGGCGTGGTGTTTCACAGAGCAGGGATGAATTATGGCCTAGAAAAGGAAAATAATACCCAAGCTTATCCATTCTGCTCTCCCATGCCTGAATGCTGTGACAAAGGTGGTTTATTACCATCAGTGTACGATTATCAGTATGTATTAGGGCATCTCACCATGAAGCAAAGCCCCAACAGGCCATGACAGGCCTAAAACAAACTATGTTTCTGCTCCATCAAGGGAAAATGTCAGACAAAGACGCACATCCCCCTGGCAACAGCCCAGCACAGCTGACTCTGCCAGGAAAGTTGAATGGCTATTTGTGTTAGCTCAAACCAGCCCACTCTGTCCTGGCCTCTGTCAGCTTTTCGTCTTCTATGATTTGTGCACCACAGAACTCATTGATCCACTCCTCTTCACAGCTGCAGTACCGGCGAGGCTTCCAGCTGTAACGCTGTGAGAGCAACGCACACTGACAAAGCTCAGGACGCCTTCTACTGACCTTTTCATTTGAGTGTATACACACATACAGTCTCAGTTGTTGTCGCTGGCAAAATAATGCCGTAAAACTAAAGATTTTCTTTAGATTGTAAAATGGAGGCTTCTCATATGCATTTAGTGTTTTCTAGTTTTCTTCACATTATTCAGTCATGACAAATGCCCTGATCAATCGGTCCAATATGCTTAACGTCTCTTTTTTACACACTATAAACTCTAAACTTTTATTCTGCTAATTTGTAAACTTTCACTCATCCACCAGTCTGTGGCACACATTAGTACTTGTCAATGAGATGTAACTTAACAAGTTCTCTGACAAAAAAAACAAAAAAAACAAGAAGAGAGTCATCAAATGCAGATTTTTTAGCCGTTCAGATGTATTAAACCTCCTGTTGTGTTTGTTTCCTGTTTGGTGTTCCTGGTCAAAAATGACAGATCCATTCTTGCTGAGTATAAATCCATAATAATAATGTTATATGAATTATAATATTATCACTTAATGTTGTCTTTCATCTTTTTATGATCTCAAGTTCTTGTGAACATTAAAAGTTTTGAACTTCCATTTGCTCTTTATGGCCTGTAGGCCTCATTGACCTGAGCTCATATCGCTCGGCCTGTGAGCAAGGCTTCATAAAAGCGTTATGTACCAGAGCTGTGAGAAAGTTGTTTATATCTTTGCAGTTGTTTTTGACAATTGCCAACAGGTGTGGTTCCCATGGGGTAAAAATTCTATTGGGGATAGGGTCCCGTTGGGGTTGCCATGGAAGCCAAAAAGAGGTGTTTCTAATGACTGGTCATTTTTGACTGGGAACACCAAGGGTGTACACAATTTCAATAAAACACCCAAAATTTAATAAAAAAATCTCAAAATTTATTTTGTGTGTTCAGCTGCCATGTGTGAACAAAGTCATGGAACCTTATGACAAACAGATGAAATGAACTACATTTTAATTGTAACTTGGTCACATTTGACCGGAACAGAACAGGGGGGTTAAACCCACTGGTCTCAGTTAAGAAAAAGGAATATCCTGAAGGTGTGTTTTCAAAAGTAAGTAAGGTTTTTGATGGCAAGAAGCGTAAAAAAGGCTTTGTTTTCTCATCCTACTTTGAGAGCAGCCTTCTATGGCGATTATGTGAATTATAATCACTTAGAGAGACAAGAGACCCAGATATAATTATTACTGTTAGCATTTCATAAGCCTTACAGTATGTTGCCTGACTGCTCCTTTCCCAGCAGGGAGGTCACACCAGTGTCTTGTTCTCACTTTGCTGGATCCATTGAAATGTTCTTACTATTGTCTCCCCATTCCTTTGTCTTATTGTTTATTATAGATTAGGTTTTGCTAATTAAATGACATATTTATGGGTGAAATTGTCGTGCAGAGTGGCAAAGACGAGCAGCAGTCTTTATATGAACATTTTAAAACAATGAGTGCTGGGAGAATTAAAAAAAAAACCTTCCATGTTGAAAATCATCAACTAACTTGAGGGTTTCAAAAGCATCCATATTTACATCAATATTTTCTTTAGTGTTGACAAGGAAAGCCGTGTTCATTAGGGGTCATGTCAGGCTTAAGGCTTTTAGAAAGGACATAATTTGGAACAGCCTTCAGCAGAAGCTCAGAGAAACAGATCAGTGAACATTTTAAAAAGTCACTTGTTTGCTTTGACCTTCAATAAACTTCATGACTTTGTGCTCACGGTGGTTTGTACACTTATCCTTCCTTTAAATAATGTTCTGTTTCTTTTATTGGCTCTTTCTCTTTTATTTCATCTGTAAAGAATGTTGGAGCAGCCGTTCAGAGAAGGGGCTGCAGACAAGGATTTTTGCATTTCACATCTTGCTATTTGAGACAATTAATAGGACACTGTATGAAGAACATGCCAGCACCTCGGATCAGCGGGAGCAGAAGTAAAAATTGAATTGATTTTGCATGCCTATAATATAGCAAAGACTTAAGTGGAGTCATAGAGTTCTAAAATGATAATGTTGTTTCAGTTTGAATACATTTACTCATAAGCAAAGCCTGACATGTCAAGACATTCAAGTATTCCCTTTACTTTCATACCTTAAAGTGGGAAAATGGTGTAGCTAATATTTAGAGGCCGACAGCAGTAAATTATTTTTAAGTCCATGGTTCTAGTCTGGGACTTCAGCCATAGACCTTTATTTGAAGACTTTGCTATGGTCTCTTTCTTTCTGATTTCGGAATAAATTCAGTGGAAAAAGTTCTTCGCTTTGAGCACTGTGTGAGCAGTGAATGAATTTGGACAGCTGCAAATGCACAGATAGTTACATTGTGCTGCAACAGCAAAATGGGCTCCAGGAGAGAGGCCGTTTAACAGCCCTCTGTCAGACCTTTCAGTGACAGAACCACGCCCATGCTGACAAAGACCAGGCACTCACCTGATCGACACTGCAACACCATCTGACAGTGCTTAGGTGACGTTAATTGCCTGTTACACAGACAGATACAGAGAACGAATAAATGAATAGATGCATTTTTTAATTTTAAAACACAAAACACTGTCCTTTTTGTGCCAGGTATGTTCTGTATCCTTAGAGCCCAGGAAAACATGTCTTACCTGATGGCATAAATACTATGTCATGAAAATATTTTTCTCACTATAGCTGAACAAACTTGTTTCAAATGCTGAATTTGTATCAGCATCCAACTTTATCCAATGGTGGAAATTAATACTTTTTTCCCCCCCTCCCCCTTTCTAACCCTTATGTGGTGTTTTTGTTTATTTACTCACCCGGAAATTTGTTGTTCTGGTGGATTCACAACATTATGGCTTTGTAGAACAATACAGCCATAGCAATTTATGTGAAAATAATTATCAGATGTTGACTTTATCTCATTTACCAATAAAAAGTACTGTTTGTTTTATGTGATAAAATGTGATTTCGTAAAATATATTATTATATTCACGCAACGGGTGGAATAAGTTCTGGTTGTCTTGAACAAATATGAATGAAATGAGATTTTCATGAATATTTATGTATATTGTTTTGAAATCAGCATATTAGAAAGAAGAATCCAACTTATAGCATTTTACAGGCAATATAATTGAGCCCTACTGAACACATTCATGCCAGTCTAATGCAACAAATAAGCAACACTGAACATGGGAGGTGATTTCTAATAAAAAAAAAAGAAGAAGAAGAATCTGTACACATTAAGAGTGTTTGGCGGGGGAGGGCAGGGCCTGTTTATTGGTGGATGCGGGATGGTTTTGGGGGATGTTAATGGGACTAATCTTGGAGAGAGAGTTGTGTTCATTCTATGAAACATGCTGAGAATCTAAAGGATACACCCAATATATATATATATATATATATATATATATATATATATATATATATATATATATATAGTTAATGTACACACACAAACCTTTTTCATTCATTAACAAGCCCATACAGAGTTGATCATGTACTGATGACAATCTGTCCTATTTACAACATTGGACATTGGTGAGGCCCTGTTGTGCATTTGAGTTTGCATGTATTTCATCCTGAGAGTAGATGCCAGCAAACTAGGCTATATAGAAAGGAGGGGGTATGACTAGCATTAGCTGTGTCCCCCTTACTGGTCTGCTTGTGGTGAAATGACCCAATTGTCATAAAAAGTGGTGGTTGTGTAACCTCAGTACTCTGTTTCTGAAATCACAACAAAGACTATGTATAGTAACACAGAGGGTGTCTTGTAAAAGGGTCATCTTGGAAGTGAGACCCACGCTGACAGATGCTTAGAGAGCTGCTGGGGTCGTTCTAAGACCCTGTTTACAAGACAACTGTTTTGCTGAAAATGGAAAAGGCAACATTTTGGAAACAACCCTTGTCCACACGGATCTGCAAAAGTGGTTGAAAATACTGTAGTACAGTTTGCCTATGCATGCCAGGGCAGTAGTTGGCAGTGTAAAAATCAAAATCAACACCACCGAATGAGATCACAGTAGTGGTTCAGCAAATTGGAGGAGTGTTAATAAAGTCAACAGAGTCTGCAGCACAAACAAAACCAGTCAGACACTGTTTTTCTTATTGCTGTTCTGTCCATAGTGTTCTGTCCGAATGCACGAATTAGGCTGGAACTGAAATAGGAATGTGCAAAGCGGGGCTGTGTCGTCATCGTTATCAGAGAAGTTGCGTGTTGCCCATTTAACAGGGATGGTTTTCCCTGGAAACTGTGACAGCTGGTGAGAACTTTCTGGGTGTATTTAAGAGATTTTGTCTTCTTAATAAATTTGCTGTTTCACCCACATTCAAATACAACTGAATGGAAAAATAAATTTAACATCTTTAAACTGGGCTCAGACTTCCAGAGTATTTAAATCTGATTTTGAAATACGGTTGCATCACGCTCCTAAGAAGAAACCTGACAGATTTTCTTATTTCTAATTTCACATTGTCAAGATTTGAAGAAAAAAAAAAGAAGGATTAATTAAGATTATCAGAGCTAGCAATGCATCCCTTCACCTGATCTCTCTCATGCAGATGCTAACAATGGAATGAGAAAAATGAACGAGAAAAAAGAAAAGGTTAAATGTGTCTTTATATTTCTTGATGAGAAAATAGTAAAATTCTGCTAGCATTAGCCTCAAGGGCTAGAATGTTTACCATCTGGGATAGCTACAGTGTTCCGGTCTCGCTCAGAGATGCAATCATCCAGATTTTAAATCCTCAGTATCAAACATGGCCAGCCAGATAAGTTTGTGAGCAGGTCATGAGATTCACGTGGTTCATGAAGACTGGATCCCTTACATTACCAGATAATCTGGTCTGAACGTCGGTATCAAACCAAGGTCCCAAACCAGTTTCCACCTTCTGTTGTCAAGAATCAGCATTTAATCTGCCCAAAACTCTTGCCGACTGAGCCCACAATTAAATTAACACAGGCTAAAGAAACTTGTGTGAAATATTACTGTGCGTAACATAGCAACAGAACACATAACACACACTCAAGGTTTCAGCCAACCTTTTTTTTTTAACAAGCTTTTCAACATTTCTTCTTGATCACACGTATCCTTGTGAAAAACATAATGCTCGGCTGTAGCGGTGATTAGCACATTTTACCTTTGTACATTTTTTCTTTGCAATTACATTTGCTCGCCCACGGCTATAAACACACATTAACATAGCTCTTGGCTGGATAGGCTGGAGTAAGTTTTCAGCAAGCTGGGGCAGTGGCATCATCAGAGGTGGAGAAATGAATAAAAATGGCTGAAATTACTTTTTTCTGATCTGGTTGTACTACAGGTTAATTGCAAATGTGCTTGGGAATGGGGGTCAGGTTTGTTTGGTTCCTGACGAAGCTGCAGATGAGAGTAAAGTACCAACAAGATGGCACTGCAATTTTCTTTCATGATAATTTTTCACTCAAGAGGGAGAGGCCCTTTTGCATACTTTGGTCCAACACACAACTGCACAATGATTTAGAATATGATTTAGTATATGAAACTCCTCCCTGCTTCCATTGAGTAAATTATCCTAACAAATCTTACTCTATGAATAGCCATGACTGTTAAAAACAGACAGTTTCAAAATAAGAACTAGGAGTGTCATTCATGTCAAAAATGACTGGGTCACTGGTTTCTGCCATGCAGTCTTGTCATCCTGAGCAACACTAACATGTATAGTGGGTTATGACGCCTCTCTAATTGGCTCACCGCTGTCTGTTCTGATTTACAAGTGTATCAGAGCTGCTTTGTCAAGCAATGCATATTATAAACAATTGGACATGGCTCTTGGCCTCCAGCTTACTCACAGTTACTTCACTTCAATTCCCTGTCTGTGTGTCTGTGTTGATCTGTGTGTATCTATCTATCTATCTATCTATCCATCTATCTATCTATTTAATTAGATAGGTATTTTGCTGTTGAAGAAACAAGGGCCTCCACTTCTACAATTTTCTACATCTACAAAATTCTGCTGACTCAGCCAACACTCACTGATGCATTGAAAGTTGAGCAGTGCAACAGATTAAGAAAAAAAAAAATCATTTGCCCAGTCCGAGAGGGGAAGTTTTCCATTTTATTTTTCATTTTCATTATCTGTGGTGGTGAAAGTATAAATGCCAGGAGGATTAGAGAAATTACATGGGCTCTCGCCTTTCCTGGCCCGGTGCTTATCCTCCTCTCTGCTCATCTCTCTTTCTTTTTTTTTTATCCGTGGCTCTCCTTACCTTCTTCACTTTGCTCTCTCTGTTTACCCACCATCTTTCCCACTCCGAAGTCCCTCTATCAATCCCTCGATGTCACAGCTGCTCTGTTGCCTTCTTCCCCTCCCTCCCCAGTGACATACCCCTATTTCTATTTCTCCCAACCCTATCTTTTTTCAGCCAAGCCACTGCTTCTCCTCTTTTTTGTGACTGTCTCGGTCTCACCACACTCCTGGCATGCACTCTCCATGCGGCTCACACTGGATAAGCATGACTGGGCCTTGCCCCTATGTGGCTCCTGTTGGCTGGGCGGTTCTCAGCAAAAAGAAGTGTCTTAAGAAAGGCGCCCCCTAATCCTTAGGATCTATTAGAGATAGCAGGGCTGACACAGGCGACACAGATTAGAGGGGGCAGATACTGACTGTATTGATTGGCCCTCTCATCCTGAGGCCAGCCCAGCAGCTTGCTCGTGTAATAGCACGCTGTAATGAAATTCAGCCAGTGCGTCAGAGCCACCAGCACTAAATCTATAAGGACTGGACAGAAGACTGGACTGAGGTAAACTGGTGATACTGTAGAGCAACACAACAAGAGTGGCTGCTGGTGGACCACTTTAAGTGGAAGTTAGCATCCATTTTTCACTTCCCTTATTATGTGCCTGTAACCACTCAGTGTTTGAACTGAAGAGCGATTTTTCTAATGTAATGACATAAACTTGTGTTTTAGTTGTTTTTTGTTTCGCAGTTACATTAAATCATGGCTTGTGAGCCAAAATTAAAAAACCCAGCCGGACCACTTACTTTGCAGTCCATTACTGGAGGTCATAAGGACAGATTCATTTTGCACTCAGCTGAAAAAGGTATGTGCCAGTTTTTCATTTTTTGGAATTTGATAAATGTTGGAGGAGCTCACAGCTCAGGTGGATTTTTACTTCAAAATTAAGATCTATGTTGACAAAAGCGAAAAAGCTGAAACATCTATAGACTTTTTTGGAGGCATGCCATATTCGTTGAATTCAATGTTCCAATTGCTGCTAATAACAGAAATTGCAGTGCTGACATGGGAACATCCTTTAAATATCAGCATTGGCTATGTGACTAAACAGTTCAGTGAATGCATATATAATGCAGAAATTGGCAACGTTCCCACAACACTGACTGAATTGCAAACATTATGGCCATGTTATGTCATGTTGTCTAGAAATTGTGTCTGAGGGGTAAGGTTGATAATTATTACACTTTTCAACCAATATAAGTCTGAGCTGCTATGTGGTAGATCAACCACACAAATGGCAGACTTGTTGTCGAAAGCCAAGTGGACCGAGGCCACAGGAGCGCTGGGTTTTATGGTGGCTGCAGTGCAGTGGCCACAGTCTGAAGAGCACGTCATACAAGGTTAGAACAGAGACATGTTTTGAAAACAAAAACCTGAAACTGAAACCGAGAAAAGGAAACAGTGGTATTGAAACACAAAGAGTTGTATTGGCACTGAAAATCTTCATATTCTATCAATCTTTTTTCATTGTCACTGGTTTTCAGTTTCACTCTCTGTCACTGTTTTTACCTGGAGAGAAGGGTTTTTTAGGCGAGGTACAGTAAAAGGACAGTGTGATTTACGTATCTCCATACTAACGGATTCTCTATAGCAAAGATAATGCATTACAAGCTGCGCCAATGGCATCAAATGGTATACACTTCCTGTTTCCTAACCAGGCTGCCTCTCCCACTCATCTCCAGTAGGCGTTTTTAACACAAACACATTACTGAGGGCTATTACTAATCCATGTCAAAATAATACAACACTAGAGAGAGTAAAAAAATTCTATTTTGCTGCTTGTTTTTATCTGCTATCTTAATGTGAATGTGAAAGAATGTTCAGAATATATGTGGCTTTTGAAAAATGGGTCCAATATTTACTTTGGTGTGTGTGGGACAAAAGAATCGGTCATAAATCGGTGCTCTCGTTCACTTCTCTCATTATAATGACTAGACTCAGGACCTGCCAAAAATCCCGTAAGGCCGGATTCATACTGCAGGAGTTTTAAAATCCTTAACAATTGTGGAATCTCGACAGATTATCTTCTCTTGAATGGTGAACATGCAGACATACACGATCTGAAAATAATGGGGCATCAAACACTGAAGGATTTCATCAAGAGTCTCACGTCCAAAGGGAGCAATGAATGCACAACCTTGCGTGATGTCTGTAGATGCCGTTGTGTAACGTAAACAAAATGACTGACGAAGTTGCCTTAGCGATCGGCCTACTTTACAGTGACAAAACAGAAGGAACGAGGCTGGAAGAGGAAGTGGTTGGGAAGACATGGTCAACATGGGCTGTTTATCCCTCTGTGAGAACTGGAGGTGAGATTCAGTTTCTGTCAAAATGGTGTGCTAGCTAACGTTAGTCTAAAAGACCAAAATCATATCCATGGGCATATTGTACCAGTCTTTAACTATGAATGCTCCAAAATTAATTTGTTGTATTTTTATTTCCAAATTCCATCATATTTTTATGTGATAAAAGAAAATATCTAGTTTTATAATGCAATATATATATATATATAAAATGCTTGAACCAATCCATTACATTTTTCTGAGTGCCAGGCCTCACTGATTCCAGTATAGTCTCACAACTTTAGAACTTGAAACTGGATCATATTTTATGGTGAAACTTTTTAAAATGTTTTTCTCTCTGGCTGCAGCTTCCTAAACTCCTATACTTTATTAAGTTTCCTGATGAACAGATGCTTTTACTTGTTGCTGAAGTAATCGTAACCGCTGGCACCTGTACGGTGATCAGGAGCCAGAGAACAACATCCGGACAGAAATCAAACATGGCTTCCAAGATGAACTGGAACTGAGCCAGTTTCAGGACAAGTTATCCAGTACCAAAGTGGATTACAGAGCATCCTTATGGAAAAAATAGCTTGAAATGTACTTATTGTAGGTGCTGACCTTTGTTGGGCCTTGGTTTGTCATCAGATGCTGTGTTTGATCCAGTTTGTGGCCCCGGTAAAGTTTGATCTTAACTCCAAAAGGAGGACCAACATATAACACGAGTCAGGGCATAGCAAATAAAGGAAATTCTTGAATTTATTCAACAAAACATGATTTAACCATACAACCAACCGACCCTGATAAACAAAACAAACAAGGCTAATGGGCCGGCCAGTATATGAACAAAAGAAGAGCAGCCACTCAGACCAGTGTTGTACTTCAGATAAGACCCAAATGCAAAAGCACAGACCAGGAGCAGGAGAATGTTTTAAGACAGCTTATTGAAAAAGAGTTGGATATAGTTCTGTTGTTTTAGCTGAAGAAGGCTGACTGGGCTGGGAAGTCACACGGAGCTGGAGGAGAGGTTTCCTGGAGGGCTGGCATGGAGAATCTGAGACAAAGGCGAAACTAGCGAGTTCAAGAGCGCACCAAAAACCAAACTAGTCACTAGACAAGAAATTGGCCAAAGCACTTGAACCATGGGTGACTGAATGATCTAGCGATTGAGTGGAGGATGAGGTTGTAGTTCAATACTGCATGGGTTGATAGTAGACCGGCTGCAGGTGCGCAGGATGAGCAGCTGCAGGTAATCTGGTGGAGAGGTCAGCAGGTCCACATCCAGCAAACACACACACAGAGACAGGTAACAGACACAAACACTGGAGGGGAAAACAACAGAAAAACACAAGGATAGGGAGAGATGGAGCTGATTCCTAACAACCAGCCCGCATGTGGTTGTCGGACTGGGCTTTGACCTTCTACACTAACCAAGACAAAGCATACTAAACCTAAAAGGAAAAGAAGCCTTGAAAATAGTACTGCTGACCCATCACAAAAAAACAAAAAACTAACATAAGACAAAGAAAGGGTGACTACTCTTAGTCACCCTTGCAGCTTCACAGGCCAGGAGGTGGAAGAGAGAGAGGGAGCCGGGTTCTTTCCCTCTTTTATTGACTGTTCCCTCCATCAGTTCAAATAATCTGCACTTGAACTGAGGAGAGCACACAAGACAATGAGACATGATGTAAGCACCATCCAACCAATAGGGGAAGAGCATGCAACACAAGTCAGTGGCTCTTTTGTAGCAGGCTGTTGTCAGGCTGTTAGTGTGACCACCTGCCTTACATGACAGAGTCGTGACTTCATTGCTTTATGCAAAAATGAAAGACAATAAATTTATTTGGTTGTGTAGTTGCGTATAGATAGCAGGAGAACTAACATCATTTTAACTCTGTTTTATGCAAATATATATGCAGAAGCTGAAAAAAACCATTTAATTTAAGTTGGACTTTAATTAATAACCATATTAAGATATAATTTTATTGCCATTTACACAAACCAGAACCAGAAAAATACACAAATGAGCCCGAACTGTTGGCACCCAAGGATGTAAATGAAGGTTTTTATCTCTCGTGCACTGATGAGCAGCTTTCATGTCTATGTTCCTCATCCATATTTCCATTAATGAAATAGTGAAATGACTTGAAAGACATTGCTTTGGAGTGTACTGGCTCTGTGTTGAAGGACTCCTGGCACTTGTCAACCGGTGCAGGTGCAACACGACAAGCTGTGTTTCTCAATAGCTGGGCACAGGGAACACCTCCAGCAATGATAAATGGGCACACGGCCGGAGAACATAAAGAGCCATAGTATCCTGAGGTAATCCTGAAACTTTTTTATGTACCAAACCAGTCTTGGATGTGTGACAGTAAAGCTGTGTTGTACTGTATAAGTGGTGCTTGAATCAAGACTGATGCTCGATATGTTCAGTATTTATCCTGATATGATATTGTGTAGAGAATATTATTTTGTCATTGTTGTCCATCATTTACCTTTTATCTTTCTGCATCTTGCCCTGGTGAGATTTGTTTCAGCCTCTCTCTCACATGCTGCTCCTCCTCCTCAGGCCCCCCATTCTTGGATTGAGCAACAGCCCCCTGTCCCATGGGTTTAGTGTGATACAATGGATTGCCAACAACACACTATAGCTACAAGGCCTCTGCTAATCACGCTATTGATCCTGCAGTTCCACCATTTCAAACTCCTTACCATTACATTACGGTATCAATGAATAAAGTCCAAGTATCTGTTTCTTCCCTTGTTCGTTGAGGCACCTGCTGTCTCTGGGGAAGCGACTGAGACTGGTGTGCCATCTCCACATCACAGCCTTACTCCCTTTTTAGTATTCAGCCGCCACAGCCTCCACAGGAACATCTGCCCTGTTGTGAAGAAACAAAAAAATGCAGAGTGGCTGATCGACCTCCCTCCCTTTGACTGCTTTTCTGTGGAACTGTTCTGTGCTTTGTGTTGCACTATGCTGTGTTGTTTTTTTTTTTTTTTGTAAATATCTTGGATGCAAAAGGAGAAGCCTCAGAAAGTGAACTCATGGAATATCAATAGACAGAATAATAGCCTGTTTTTTTGAGGTGGCAGAGAGGAATTTGCTCCATTGCTTAAAGAGCAAAAACACAAGCACACATCTCTGACTCAATAGCTATCATGTGAATACACAATATCCCCAAGTAGTTAGTTAGTCATCTTGTCAGGGAATTATATTAACTGTGACACACCTCCTTGACAATAATTAAGCTTTGCTACAGAGGAGCAAGCTCAGCAATGCATGCCCTCCTAAGAAAAATTAGACTGAAATTTATGACATTACGCTGGTTGTGCACCCTGTAATAACGCAGATGGTGTGAAGCAGCTAATGGTGGGTTTAATTTTTCTCAACACTTTGCATCATATAATTGACCCTTTTACTGAAGATCTGGAGATGAGCAGTCATAATGTAGCCTACTGTTTTGTATGTCTTTTAATTAGACAAGCAGCATTACAGAGAGAGAGAGAGAGAGAGAGAGAGAGAGAGAGAGAGAGAGAGAGAGAGAGGTGGAGAAGTGGGAACATATTGCAGAGAGAGAGGGAGCGGGAGAGAGAGATGGCAAAGGACTTACATGTTGAGTAAATGTAGGTCTGAGGGTAGAGACTTGAATAATGAAGACGTGAGGGAGAGAGTGAGAAAAGAAAGACAGAAAATGGAATGGGGAGAGACAGAAAGAGAAACAGAGAGAGAGAGAGAGAGATGAGGATTAGAGAAATAACTCATGTTATCAACTCAATTACTCATCCCGACAAAAAAATATCTAGCACATAAACTCCTATAAAACTATGAATTATGTTTACATTTATGTACAGTTTAAACAAGCAACATATACCATTTCATGTGGTGACTTTAAGAGGTGTTGGTAGGCAGATTTTGCTATCGCTGGACAGAGCCATGCTAGCTGTTTCCCCCCTGTTTCCAGTCACTGTTCTGTAGCTTTACATTTACTGAACAGATACAGTATCAGTGTTTTTTTATTCTCACATAGTTATAGAAGCATAGAACCATACCAAAAACGATTCCCTGTAAGAAGTAAGTATAATCTCTGCACAGTACACACATACAATCTTCACAGAAAGACTGTATGTGTATAAGTACTGCAGGTCAAAACTGAACCAGAAGGGATTGTGTACATTTGTAAGTTAGGTAATGGTTTTAATATTTATGTTTGTTTGCTCTTTTGAGTAGATTTCCTGGGGATTGTTTACAACCTGTCTGATTGTCTGATCACTCATACAGTATTTCACCCTATCTGTCCTATGGTCCTTTTTTTTTTAGCACTGTTCCACTGTAGCATTCCCAGATCCCTGAGTACTAATATAATTACAGATTGAGAGGATGGCCAAAACTGTGGACATTGAGTCCCAATTCCTCTGGAATTGGAAAATCTACGGCCATAAGATATTAAAAATGTTGTACAAATGTTGTAAAAAAAGAAAAAGAAAAGTTGTACAGGGTAAAAAATTCTGAACCAAGAACGATGGGGCAACGAAGGACAAAGGATAAAGGACACGGATTATTCTTATTCTTTAGTTGAAACAGCAGTTGACAAAACAACTATGTGCAAACTAGATGTTATTATTGTTGTTGATGAACAACAACTACATGTACTTCCCGCGGTACTGTCTAGACCTGCTTTTTTGGAAAGTGTCATGAAATAACTTTCGTTGTGATTTGGTGCAATATAAATAAAATTTGACTTGACTAAAATTGATGACAGTAATTTGCATTGTTTGCTAATTTGATAAATGCTGCCGATCA
This sequence comes from Chaunax sp. Z400, assembly GCA_037577475.1. NCBI lineage: Eukaryota > Metazoa > Chordata > Actinopteri > Lophiiformes > Chaunacidae > Chaunax > Chaunax sp. Z400. The sequence goes on from CM075185.1 coordinate 23,385,484, forward strand.
TTTTTAGACATTCAGCAGGGTCGTGTGGTCACAACTGTTTTCCAAGGTTGTGGAAGCTTACACCTTATTTTATGGATCTAAGCCAAATCAACGGCCAAAATATGGCCTTGTCTGGTTTCTGGACAGTGTGTTACTGACAGATTGTAATACCGTTACAGCATTTTCTCAGTTCTTCATACAAAGCTTTCAGCAGACCCTTCACCCATCCAGCTATTCTTAGCATCTGAAACTCACATGAACCTCTGGACAATGAGGGATTGCCATTGTTCTGTCTCTTGCACTGTGGTTCATGTGCTGCTTCCATTTCATTATGGTCCAAGGAGATAATACCACTCAACAAACCCTAACCCCCATCCCTTCATTTGCTGCCATCTTTATGGAAAAGTAACCTCCCTCCTTCTCACCCTCTTTCTCTGTTTTCTCTAAGAGGGACACTTTGCACTCAGCCACAGGCCATTAAAGTTGTCCCCACACCAATAAGCCTTCATCTGAATGGCCAAACTGTTGATGTTTGATAAGCGTAATCCTGGCCTGTGTTTAAGTCCATGAATGGTGATGTGTGGGCTGTGAGGCCCCTACAATGCATCTAGCACTAAATTGCTCACTCTTGCCTTTTGTCTCTGGCTTTGTGAAACACTTTGAGCTTGCATTGCAGTTCTGAGAACAATGGCCTCTGTGGGATGGAGTTTACTGAGGACAGAGTTTTGTAGCAGTACTGACCACACACGATCAGGATAGGGTCCAGTTCCAATTTATCTGTTCATTGCAAAAGCCGATTATGGTTTCCTTGTGCTGTATATTTCAAAATGAAGTCTGGTTTACAGTCAAATAGCAGCTTTTATGTATTACAGTAATGTGTAATGTGTAAAAAAGTTAATGGACATGTACATGTATACATTTATGTTGAAGTGAGGTGGGCGCTTATTTGTTGTGTGTTATGGAAAATATTCACAGCTTAACACAACTAAGTCATTATTTAATCTACTAAACCGTCGTTTGATGACTTAGTAGATGAAATAATGATTAACTGAAACATGTGCTCTTTGCTGTGATACCAACAGAATGTGAAATCTCATCATCAAAATGGGCTTTCCATTTTAAAATGACCTTCAAGGTGATTTCAACAAGTATTTGGTACTTTGGGGTTTTAAAGTGTAAACATGTTTTTCTGTCACTGCTGTTATCCCCTACCAAGCCTATGATCGCCCACATCCAACTAGCTTTAGCCACAATCCCATTAATTGTATTAGCACTCAGAGGGGAAGCAGCCAAGTTGGATTAATTGGCCTTCACTATGCAAAGCAGGCCTTGTGTAACAGGAATCCAATACCAGGGAGGACTGATAAGTGATTACAAAAGCATTTCACTGCCTGCTTAAAGTTTAGATAGAAATGATATCATGCTAAATGTTCTACACTGGTGTTTCAGTTTGCATTGACAATCTGCTGTTGACAACAGCTGAAATACCAATGCCTTGTTATCTCCTCCAGAAATGTCAAATGATGTCAACACTGTTAACTATCACTCATGTTCCATTTTTGCACACTCAAACCCGGCTAATGCATTGTATGTGTCCCCTCTGGGCTCCCATACATCAGCCCTTACCCCAAGGGAGAGGTTCAGGAGGGAGGGATAATTTATTATTGAAATGTATAAAGGGGTGGGGTGAGGTGTGCACTCTCAAGGCATATTTCAGAAAATTCCACTGTGGAATATGAGCATATCAGTGTGGGCAGTGAAAACATGGTGGTCAAATATGAACACGTGTAAAAAAAAAAAAAAAAAAAGACTATTTGAATGATCTTTTATTGTATTTTAGAAACTAGTTGGGTGAAAGCTGGAAATGTGAATTTTTTAGACATTTTTAGTTAATTTAAGTGGCTGTCTATCAGCATTTTGAGGCACCATTATGTATATTTGACACTTTTTTCAGTGTTGACCAATGTTGGGTACGACTACAAAATAACTCTCCGGTGCAGATGCTATGGCAATTGTTTGATTTATCCATTAGCAAAAGAGCTTAGCGCCGGACCTTTCTTATTTAAACAAAAACACATCTGCATTCGAACATTATATAGATGATGTAAACATTCACAGTCTATGCAGTGCACCACCATGCTGTCACCGGTGCACAGTCCGTCGTGTGATCAACGAGCTTGCATTGGAAACCAAAGCACAGCTACGGTCCACGCAAAACAAAAGTACCACATATATCTGGAAAGTACCCGCTTTAACTGAATGCTATGAATAATGTACAGTGTAGAGTACACAATAAATATGGAATGAATTTCTTTTGACCAGTATTGTGTGTCTCTCAGCTGTCCTTGTTTTTTCAAAAGGTTGCACATTTATCAAAGGTGCTGCCAGAGCTAGAAAGGTCAATGTTGATGTTTTCTTATTTTTTTGACCCAGTAGAGAACAGGTAACTGGATACATACTATATGAAATCAAATCACCTGTCTGATGCAGGGGATGGATAAATGGATACAAAAACCTGTGCTTGGAGTGTGAAAATGGATAGCAGATGTATCAACATGCTCTCCTAAAGAGCGTTAGGGTTGCATACAAAAAAATGAAACGAAAGACAGATAAAACCCAAAAACTATTATATATATTCTTTACACATAGAACAGAAGAGAACATTAGATGTCAAACCCATTGTTATATGGCAATCATGATTTTTTTAAATTTAGAAATGTTGTGAATATTTGTCGGAGGATTTTTGCTTTGAAATTCATTTATTGGTTAAAAGGTCAGAATTGTTGCACGTTATTGGCACATTATTATTTTATAGATTTAATACAGACTATTTTTATACTGGTAGATACAAAATTGTATAATTTTGAACACAAAAATATAATATGACCATACAATCAAACATATAATCAGTATGTTTTTCTCAGGCTCAGTTAACCCATCAAACGCTGTGCAAGCATTAAGCTGATTCTCACTGAAAACGAATGTGACTGTTCGGCTTAACTGCCGGCACTGTGACTTAATCATTAGTGAAAGATATTGTATTCATTACAATGGCAGCACAGTCTCACAGGTCTGAGTTGCCTGGTGGAGCAGCCCAGTAATTTAGTGAAAATATAACTCACTTACAGCAATGTCATGTTTTCTGCCTACTTATTACATTGTCAGACACCCCCAGTGTATCTCAGACTTCCAGACTCTTTATATACAAACCCAGACTGTAACCTCAGAGAGTTCACCAGTGTGATTTGCATCATCTTTCCCCTCCAGTGTCTATTCCCTTTATGGTTTTCTGTTTTAAAAAATCTCAAGCCTGCACACACACACCCACACACCCACCCACACCCACACACACACACACATAGTAGCTTTTTTCCCCAAAAAGAATTATTAAGAATCATTAAAAGTCTGAAAATGCTTATACAACATAAATACTTATCTCTAGCGTGTTTGTGCGCTGGCCTTTAGACCCCACATTCTCTTTATTCACTGTTGTAATCTACAGAAAAAAAACAACAACAACTGAAGGGACAGGAGCTCATATAAATGACCTGTTTATTAATTTAAAAAGGCTTTCTAAGATCATCCATGTACATATACAGTATATCACTACATTAACTTTTTTAAACTTGGGAATATTTAGAGTAGCAAAAAGTTGTTTTGTATTTGAGTTAGTTGGATGTATTTAAACATATTCACATATTATGTTGGAGTATGTCTAGAATGACGACACCCATTTATATACAGTACCAGTCAATAGTTTGGACACAGTTACCCATCCACTTGAATGGGAAACTGTGTCCAAATTTTTGACTGGTAGTGTATATTAATTTACAGATTGTCATAAGATAAACCATCTGTTGTCTTTTTGTTCCTTCCAGCAGTTTGGACACCATGAACGCTGACTATGCAGAATTTAGAAAGATCCACAGCCCCCCATAATCGCTTGATGCACAATTACCACAGTAAATCATTGACCAGTTGTTCACTTGGGGCATAAAGTCTTTAGTGTTCAACAAAATAGCTTTTACTGAAATGAACAGCTTCAGGTCTCTGTCAAAGCAGCAGAGCATGAAGATGTGAATGAGATGTAACACAACATCTGCCATCGACTGGATGCTGTAATTCAAAATGCCCCACAACATGCATTTTTAATACCAATGGCCCTCCAGTAGGATTTCGACTGCTGCTAAGATTTGCTGTGGTACTGACATGCTTTATACACTCACATACTTTAAACATAATCTGTTGGATGGGCCTAAAAAATACAGGACTTCAAATATCTACAGTCACATCCTGCAGGATTCAAAGTGTCCAGCATCAACTGTAAAATTCCTCCATAGTGACTTATCCTGTCTTCAAACACGACTCTGCAACTATGCACTGTCATGGTATTTAGTGCAGACATTCATATCTTCATTAGGATGACTTTAAACTTTAGGAACCCTTAACTCTTCATCTGGTACCATTATCAGGTCAAAATGTGAATTTGTCCAATACATTGTTTATGATCAAATTCTTGCAAACAAATGATACTCCCATGTGCCCCAGCTAGGTTTTATGTTTCATGTCACTAATTTACAAATAGCCATGATGACACACTGAAGATGACCATGGTAAGCAATAGACCTGCTAAACAGCAGTGTGTTGACATTTTAATTGTGAACATGTTGCTTTAGCATTAAACTCAAAACACCACTGTGCATTAGAGCTACTAGCATGTTGTATTGTTTTTATATTCTAGGCTGCCATTGTTGACAAGTGAGCGTGACTTTTTCTATCTAAAGTTCATGTGTTTACATTATGGTCATTCTAATGTATTTTGATTTGAGTTAAATCCCATCCATTTATATAATGTCTACATTACATTGTACTACAATACTAATATTGATATGTCCTGTATAGGGGACCAACTGAGGGATAGTTGGGATACTATATATATATAGTATCCCAACATATATACAGTGTATATATATATATATATATACTCTCTCCTCTTTTTTTGTATGTTTGTTTTCATGTTTAAAAATATAAAAATGGACATGTGTATGTTTATGATATGCTAAGTTCTAACAGTGATGCAATGTCCCAGTAAAAAAACAAAAACCCACCCAAGGCAATTACACTAACTCTTTATATGCTTGTTTATTCTAAGAGGTTATCAATGAACAGCTGAACACATCACTGAAAACTCAAGAGAATGATAAATGTGAAAACATGAGTCACAAATCTCCTTGGTGCCTTTCAAATAAACCCTTATACTAAACCCCGATACCCCTTAAACGATCTTCCAAATAGAATCATGGCGAATGGAACTTTGTAAGTATGGAACAAGTATCTGATGTGATGGTAGACACTGTACACAGTTCTGAAACAGATTAACACTATGATTTGTAAACTCGCTTTCATACTTTGTATTGACAAATAGTATGGACTAAACTGTGCAGTCCTGATTCCCCTGTATAGGTCAAGTACACTCTATTATGACAAGATGAATAATTGTTTTAGGAGCCATACTGCCCCCCCCCCCCAACACACACACACACACACACACACACACACACACACACACACACACACACACACACACACACACACACACACACACACACACACACACACACCTCCTGTAATATGATTTGTTTCTGTGTGATGTGTTGTGCTGTGCCTTTGGTAATTATGAATAATTATTCAGTTCTGAACCCCACTATTTACGCTCAGCTATAAAAAATAAAATATACAGTGTCGTAGAAATAGTTTTTATGTTTTTATTCTATGAATTCCAGCTCGGTTATTTTAAGTACAGGTCACATTTTAGAGGTGGATGTTATTCTCACGAGGTTTACTGTGGGAGAACTGTAACAATTTCTATTCTGATAGGAAGCAAGTGTGAGGACCAGAGGGCAAAATCAACCAAAATGGTTTGATCTCCCCACCAGCTGATTTACATTTACAGCACAGTCCTAATCTGCCCACTTATATCCACCAAATGAAGGAACAAAGACAGAGAGACTGACCTAAAGCTGTTGCTCTCTTTCCCTGATACCGATTGACTATCTTTAATTCTGTTTTTGCCTCTTCGCCTATGTCTCTTTCAACAGTATTCCCATCTCTTTCTGTTGAACTGACTCCCTTCTCTCCATCTCTATTCCTCCATCTTTCCCTCTCTGTTCTCATCTCCCTGAAGGGGTCTCCATCTTATCTCTGAGATACGCTGAACGTATTCCTCCCTTCTGGGTTTACGGAGGCCCATTTGGGAGGATAGATACAGTTTAAAGAAGGATTCGATGTGTAATTTTGACTTTGTGCATGTCAGTCGGAAGCACCGAATCGAATGCTCTAAAAATAGAGAGGTGCACCTCCTGCACACTTGAGAACATTGTAAACTTCCCTGGTCTCTGAAACATCAAATAGTTTCCTGTTCAAGGAATTTATGTAGAATTTTTTTAATGTCATAAATATACCATGTGTAAGATGTAGTAAAAACATGCTTCTCATCAAAAGTGTAAAAATTCCATCCCAATTCCCTGTTGCTTTATTAAATAAGAGGCAAAATGTAATTTCCCATTTTGTTGGCTATAAGATCTCCTTATTCAACACCTTACATAAAGAACACACACATGCACACACAGGTTCACCCCACCGAGACAGGTGGGACTGCTCCTCACCTCACAAGCAGCATGCGTGGCCCTATAGCCTGTGCCATCTCCCATGAGCCCCTGTGTAACCTCTCTTAGCGAGACAAGGAGGAACCACAGTTCAAAACCTGATCCGATTCAGCTGCGCTCGCTGCCATCTGGCTGCCTTGCGTTGCGTGGCATTATGATGATTCGTGCAGATGTAGGGGAAATCTGTAGTTTGTTTGGTTTATAGGGATGGCAGAATGGCAGATGCTAATAGTATGCATGTATGCACATACAAAGCAGCATATGTAATGCTACTGCATCTCAAGGGTTATATTTTTCATCAGGTGTAGGCCTCAGCCAGTGCAGTGATGTGTGTGTGCTTATGCGCGTGTGTTATGATTTATAGGTGAGCGGCAGTGCGTTGTTGCTGAATCTGCAACAGTGCTACAGTGCCAGCAACTGATCTTCATAAAAAAACGTGTTCTTTGTTAGCAACAGGGGCAGAGGAGAGGAATAAGACGAATAGGAAATCAGAGAAGGAGAGAGCTTTTTTTTCTTTCTTTTTTTACATTAGAAAATGCTGCAGTTATTATTTATGAGCTTTTGTGTTGGTGTGTGTTTACAAGAAAGACAGAGCTAAGGGGGGTGAGAGTATGAGGCATTGTTATCTGACCCTGACTTTGCTTTAATGCACTCCTCATGGCAGCGTTTCTCAATCTTTTCTCAGTCACGTCACCCTTTCAATGCAAAATCTGGAGGCACTCCAGTGTAAAATGTATTTAGAAATATACACTTTGTATCCCTTTAAGAGCCAAAACCTGAGCCTGGAATGTATGCACACAACATCCCTATTCTGGCAGGGATGGATGAGAGATAACTACACATAACTACTGGTCCACAACTCTCAGTTCACACAAACACCTCATCAAGAAAGGTAGCAGGACTCTACTCCTTCTCCAATGATATTCAAGACCTGTCCAAAGCCATGTCTTGAAGTTTTATTTTTAATATGAGATCGTCCCTGATGTCTGCCTGTTGCTCCGTCACCATCACTTGTTCTTGTTGGTTGTATTGATTTTTCAAGCCACTAAAATACTCCTCACCCTTCACTGCCAGGTGTCCTTTTACTTTGCACTCAACCATTGAAACCTTGTTCAGACAATTTCTTACGACATACCAGGCACAAAGGTAGACAGCATGATGATCCCTGAAGATTAAACCAATACGACAAGTTACCGTGCCATCATACCATTTTTTTCTTTATCTTGCTGCATGCTGGCCTCTCCTACACACAACTGGATGGATTTTCTTTTAGCTTCCCAGGAAACTCACAGATCCCTTGCATGCATTGTAAATTACCTCATGTGATACTACTCACAGGCGAGAGGGAACAGTTAGAGTAAAGTAGAAGGTGAAATCAGAGCTCGCTCATCAAGAATGGACAGACTCTTACTTGTTCATTCTTCCCACAGGCAGTTCAAGTCTAGTGTGTCTCACATCGGAGACCCTGGTGGTTATTAAAAACAATGTGAACTGACACTAAAGGACAAAGCACAGAGCCTCTTTTGAGCAGATGTAGGCTACCCAGTCAATTAAAAAAAATCACCTACTGTTCGTAAGACCCACAGCATGGTGCCTCTCACACAGTGTGTGCTTTATTTATATAAGGACCACACTTCCATAAAGTTGGGGGACTTGCGAGAGACATTAATAGCAGAATGGTTTCATTTTGATTTCTTTGTGTCTAGCATGGGTTAGCTCCACAATCACTGCATCCTATATTTGTCACAACAAACCATGCCAGTGTCTTTCATTAGGTTTTATATGCCTGGTAAACACCCAGTTGTTTCAAACTCCGTATTCTCAGTTTGCAATGTCTTTTCCTTTAAAAGAAAATTGTAGTCTCAAGCCCAGACTGACATAATTGATGATATAATTGGGGTTATTATTTGCTTGAACCTAGTTATTTTTCTATGTGCTTTGTTTGGCACACTCAAAGTTGCTGGTGGCCATTTTAAAGAGTTCTGAGTCACACTTTCATGGCGTCTCTTCTTCAGTCTGGTTATGTGTTGCGTTTGCACTCATGCTTTTCAAAAAGAAGCTGCTAATGGATAAAGCTATTAATATAATATGCAACACAGTGTTTTGCTTTGCTTTTTGTACATGTCCCTCAGAGAGCCAGGCAGACGACATTTTTTTGGATCTTCATCTTTACACACAAAAGCTACTTCAAAGTGCTTGACATAAGAAATAAAAGACATTAAACAATGAACACAGCCTCGGGCAAAATGATGACATGATGACAGCGGAGGCTTAAATAGTGAGGCACTGATGATTGAAGGCAGCAGAGAGCTTAAAAGTTTTTCAACCTTTTTATTAAGGTGGTTTGAATTGGGACTGGATTAATTCAGCAAAGCGGGCAGCTGCGGCAGAGGCCCAGAGCCGCCGAGTCTCAAAACGCCCCACACTCAATCTGTAGATGTGCTAATTTGATTCACACATTATCAACTGACATACTATACTGTAGTAGTTCATTTCTTACCTTATCTTACTCCTCTATATCTTTTCTTTCTTACCCTTCTTTATTTTATCTGATGATTGACATACATTACATTATTTATCCATTTATTTGTATTATTCTTATAACCGATAGTTATTTTCTTATTGTACCTTTTATTATCCCAGCTGGTTTAAATTTTTATTATGATGCATTGTGTTTTCTTGCTGTACCATTTGTATTGTAAAGCACTTTGGTCAACCCTAGTTGTTTTTTTAAATGTGCTATATAAATAAAGTTTGACTTGACATATGTTCCTACATTAGTAATTAATATGTTCACTCAAGTTATAAAACAAAAAATTAGGTATTTAACACCAAACTTTCTTACTAATGTATTTTGCTTCCCCTTTGAGGATAAAGATTGTTGTTTTGTTGATATGTTTTTAAATACCCTTGTTATGTACCGTGATCCAATGTTGTAAAATAACAAAATATCAAAACATCAAGTACAAATTGGTTTTCCTTTGTAAATACTGCTGTATATGAAAAAAAAAGCTTTAAAAAGTAGAGTAGACCCATCATTGGTGAAAAAAGATGAAAGAGAACTCACAATATTTTTGTGGACAAATAGAAGAAATGCAACTATTAATTATGAGCTATTTTAAGACTACATGTTTTTCAAAATATTGTCACATACTTTCTGTCTTTGCTAAAGTCACTCTGATCTCTTTATGATCACCTCTGACCACAGACCTGTGTTGTATGACACAGCAGTTAGTGTTAAAAGAAAAAGGTACTGTAATGGTTTGAGCATTTGCTTCTGTAGAGGCCATCAAAGATTCTCTTAAGCTCTGAGAAAAGATTTAATGGACAGTAAGCTTTTACTTTGCATCATGGCCAAGGGCACAAATAGAATTCACATGATGTTGTGTCTGCTGTAATCAATAACCTGTAAACCAAGGATGGATGGTGAGCTGTTATGGCCATAAAACACAGCCAGTTGTATTGACATGGCCATCCATTCTACTCTGTTGGCTGGAGAGGGAGATTTTTCTACTTTTTCTGCCTTTATTTTGGTGGGGACACGAGGATCCTTTCCACAACGTTGTCGTATGAACGTGGAACGTCTTTGAAATGCAAAGGAAAAGCTTTTCAGTTTTTAACATGTAAACGGGGCCTCCTGTTACGCCTCAGCCAGAATTGGGAGGGCTCAAGTGCGGACACACAACAGAGAAACTGGGAGTGCAGTTAAGGTATTTATTATCAGAATAAAAAAAATGGCAAGGGTTGAAACCAGTAAGGCAACATAGCAAAAAGTGTAAGTCAGGCTCAGAGTCCAAATATAGGCAAGTAATCGGTAGACAGGAACTCCAAATCGCCCAAAAACAACAAATCCAAATCAAAAGGCAAAACCAAAATCCATAGACAGGCAAAAGTCATAAATAAGTAAACTCACAAAGAATGCTGAAGACACTGGGAACACGAGAAAATGGCTGGGATGTGTGATGGAACACGAACTGGCCACTATAGAGGCGAAAACATACTGTAGGCTTAAATACACAGAGGTAAGGAGAGATTGGGAGCAGGCGGGGGCCAGACACAGGTGAAAATCATGGATTGTTATTTTCTATTAACATAATCATAAAAAGGTGTTAATTAATGTAAATGGCATCATTCACTCAAAACAGTTGCTGATGAAAATAATAGTTTTGGTTCAATCTGCATGGTTAACTTTCAATATTTCTCATTAGCTGCAAGGTAGCAGGGATATGTGCTGTCAGACATCCTTTTCAGCTCCATTATATCCATATGATGTCCTTCAGTTACTTTAAACATATAGCTGTACATTTGTATAGAGATAACAGAAGAATTAATGCAGGGACGGGAGATATAAACTTCATATTTGTCGAATGTGTTTGACACAAAGGTCCACAGGTATGCAAGTTGCATGTCATGCTGAGATTGTTTTAAGTGCGATGCAGTTACCGAGAAACCTCATCTGTGTCACAATGCAAAGACTTTCTCATTATGTTCAAATATGTTTCAGCCTTGGGTGAATGTGTGAGTCAGTTGGTGACTAATTTGTGCTGTTCCATGAGCCACATCGCTGGAGGTTAACATCTCAAAAGGCAGATAAGCAATCAAGGTCAAAGCACACATTCAAAGATTCCACGAAATGTTTTTTTGGGCTGGTGGATGAGGGGCTCTTAACTGATTCGAGGATCCAAGGTCAGAGGTTGTTGTACGCTTTACGGATTGTAAATCCCCTTGAGGCAGATTGTGATTTGTGAACGAAAGATAAAATTGACGTGACTTGTAGGATTTTTTATTTAACCTTAAAAAGAAGCTACTCCCACCATCTTGCACACAGAGTAACTTTGCCTCCAGCGTCATGAATATAGAATCTCCTGATAGTATGCACCAAATGTTTTACAAAAAAAAACAAAAAACATGAAGATGGGACATTTGATGGAAATGATATGCATTGATTTTTAATAAGGGAACTTCTGCAGCTTTTAAGATATTGCTTTCACAATTAGAGCATCAACATTTAGCCATTAAGCTAAGTGTTGCCTTACAACTACTGTATTTTCATCATTTGGCATTTTGATGATAATGGAGTAAACTATCTCAGGCACTATCTCCTCCCTAAGTGCTCAACTGAGAAAAAGTCCACTTACTCAAATACAGTTCAATGTTCATTTCCTATCATTTTCTGTGCTCAAGAAGCTGCTCTGACCAAGTTGTTTTTGCGATGATGCTGATTTGAAGGACAGAAATTCTTCTTACTGCCTCCGCATAATGGGAGCAAGGCCATTGCATATCCTACAAAGAATCGCTCTGTCGTTCAAGCCCACTTTTCTTTCTCAGTTTGAATCAGTCTTGACTTTCTCCAGAAGGATAAACTGTGAACATGTATCACAAAGCACTCACCCTCATCAGAAAATGTGTGACTGACTGGGATTCAGTTGAAAATTGTCAATGAAAATTTAAAGAAAAAAAAAAAGAAATAGAGCAAGCCAACAAACGAGCAAACAAAATGTTTTAGATACAGATATTACTCGTTATACATTATGAATGTTAAAACAAAGGTATATCTGAAATGATTAATAATGTTATGTACATGTGTCAGTGTCCATGCCTGTTGTCTTCCTGACTTGACACTTAATTGGAGCAACCCATCACTAATTAGTGTTACTAGTTATATGTGTGTCTAAGCATTCTCTGATTATGTTCTGTAGCTATATCAGCCATTTTTCTATGGATGGTAACGGGCAGTGGGTCAGACATACTTTCAAAATAGAGCAGTGACCCCCAAACTAGCAGAGGCACTTATTTTTCCTATGAATGCAGGACCTGTAAAAATTCCTTGACATGCATTATCCAACAGCGGGCTGAATGATCACTCTTTTATTTATGTGATACATATTTCCCAATGACACAGCAGGATTTCACTTCATCATAGGTACAGATATTGACATATGTTTCACGGTTGATAATGCTCGTTAAAAGTAGGCCATATAATCCTTTCTCTGTACCCTGCACAGCCCTACTTCAAAGCTTTATCCACAACCTGGTGGGTGATCCAAACCATTACCGTTGGAGCTCAAAACCTAACCCTGACCATTTCCGTTTCAGGACCAATCTCACCCTAATCATAACTCTAGTCGGGATAAATAACTGCAGCCATCCTTCTCTTTTCTTTCCCCACCTGGCACGGGAACTACGGAGCAATGAACGTCACACCCCTCCCCATCTTTGCTCCTTTACATTTATATTCTTTGTCCTCTCTTTGCTCCAATGTAGTGTTGTTTGGGCAATCCTGCGTGACATCCACTGTCCTGTTTCCATTCTAAACCATGCAATCATGCACAGCATGGTGAGAGACATTGTTATAGGTAACTGTCTACATAGAAAGCAAACATAATCCAGGCCTTATTAGTTGTATAGAAACTTTAAAAGAAAAATAGTGGACTTTTGCACTGATTGGAATGTATCTAAGAATCTGAATTGCTAATTACTCCAGAATCTTCACCTCGGCGTTTGGATGTGTAGTGAGCAGGTAAACACAAGAAAACATTAGAAAACGTTGTTATTATGGACTAGCATGAAAACATCTACACTTTCAAAGAGCATATTCTTCTATTATGATGTTTTATGCTTCTCCTAGAAAGAAATACTCATAGTCATATCCCAAAAGTACCTTGAGGCTAAGATGATCCAAATCCATTCAATAGGGCCATGATGCTTTTTGGAAATTAAGGGTGAGTAACTCTCAGAGAAATTTCAAGAACTATGAAATTCGACTCCAAGACCTTTCTTTTCTAAATATTTGTATTTTGAGCATCTGCCTTTGTAAGACTAAATGTTTTATTTGCAGTGGATAAGATCTGACTTTACCTGAAGGATGTGCAACTTAATGAGAATGGCATACCATTGCCACGAGCTAAGCTTGAGCATAAAATGTCACTCTGCATGAAAAGTGTTATTTTCTCACCTGCCACACTGTGAGGTAAATACAGACATTCGTTTTTTTTAAACAAACAGATGCCTATAGCTTTTATGAGAAAACAACTGTCTACTGTCTACATGTCTGATTTTAGTTAAATGTGGAAAGAAAATTGCAAGAAGAAAATGTACATCTGTTAGGGCATGTCCTCTTTAGTAAAAGAACAGAGGTGGTATTTTGAGTTAGTCCAGGACATGTCAACATATGGAAGGCATATATTTATACTAATAATGATTAAGTGTGAGACCCATTTATTATTTCCTCATGCATTAACATTAATACAAGTATGCCGTGCTACACAGGAATCACTCCTTTACAATAATGTGTTATTCTGTGTCAGTGCCAGCATTTGTGATGCAGCAGCCAGAGCAGCCAGATCTGTCCCACTGTTCCTGCCTGTGGTTCAAAATGACTGAATGTGGCATTATAGCATCTGGTTAATATGTGCTTACAAGTCAATATCATGAATGAGGGGCTGTCCTCTGTGCTACCATGCTACCGTTTGGCTCTCCTTTATATTAGTTTCAGAAACACACATCAACTAGCCTGATCATCTAAGTAAGTGCTGTCATTTAATTTTTTCACCTAACATAGTGTTCTTGTTAATTGATTTCTTGTTCAGGATTTGAGAGATTCCATTTCTGTAGGTTGACTTTCAACACTCTGTACTGCTAGGCCAATCTTTGTAGTCATCGCTATATTATTGTCATTTTCTGTCACAATTATAAAGACTTACAACACAGAATAGTAATTGAGTTTTCTTAAATTGAACTGCAGACATTGGCCAATGTGTGGCATCTATATTTGTTTGATGTTCATGCACTTTTGTATTATTGTCGATTCTAATATACTGGAGCTGGGAACAAGGATGTTGGTGTTGAAAATTAACAACAGACCTAACTTGAACAGTGAACGAATCAGATGTGAGCAACGATTCAGCCTCTAAGGACATTTGCTAAACAATGAGATCACAAATGAACAACGAAGGGAGAAGTAAGTTTGGAGCAGTTTACCATTTGAGAAGAATAAAGTATTATTTCCCTCCAAAGAGACAAGGAGAATTACACTAATTCACTACTTCATCTCAGTAGCAATGGTAAAATCTATTGTCACTTTCCAACCTTGTAAGACAGATTCTTTTCAAACCTGAGAGGTATGCAATTTGAAAAGTCACATTCTTTCTTTGACAAACAGCACAGGCTTATGTTGCAAGGGTTGTTTACACTTCCTTCCATCTGGATGATCTGAGCTGTAATGACTTTGGACTCTGCATTGAGTTATAACACTGAATAATGACGTGGGAAATGGAGTCAGGGTAGAGGGGTAAGTGTTGACATTGTTGACATTTCAAGTCAGGGATTTCACAACCACCAAAGGCATCACTTCGAGCATCCTGACTCTTGATGTGTCAGAGAGTTGATGCTCAAACAAATGTGTGGAGGCTGGTTCTGGTCCTCAGTCACTTGAAGGTTTGTATTTCGTATATATATATATATATTATATTATATATTAAATGTCTTCTCTGTGTAAGTTGGACTAATAATATGTTGTGATATCCCCAGTAGTTTTATAGAAAACAAAAACTTAACTTTTAAATCCTCAGAAATAATGTCGGTTTCATACAAAGAAAATCAACACATATGAAAAGTAAAAAAGATTTTTTTTAAATAAAAGAGCAAATGAATGCATCAAATAATCAGAATTGTTATTGATTGCATAACTGATAATCAGCTGATTGTTTTTCAGCGCAATATAAATCAAATTATATGACATACATTGTAATGGTAATTGACCATCAATGTGAAAAAATATGAAGGCTACAATCATGGAAAATTAATTACCAAAAACCCTTAGAAATTATACAGATAAACATAATCCTGGGCCCAAATATCCCTGCCCACTCTTCTAAAATATTTTCTGAAAGGTAGTCTGCTCTAATTCTGTTATCACTACATCCCTTTGTAAAATGTTGTTTATTCCATTAATTACCATTTCTCTTTTATAGGCTGTGCCTTAGCTGTGGGATCTGTCAGGTACACGCTGCCAGGCAGAGCCTGTAAAAGCCCTTCTGGAAGATTCATAAAAGTATAAACCAGAGGAAACTCCCCAGGAGACCCTCTTAATGGGTCTGTGTCTTTCAGGAAGTGTTAAAATGTAAATTATGGAGAATTTTACACATCTAAACGACAGCCTGGGGAACAGTGAGAGGTAGACCCAGGGTGAATCCCTATCCTGGCAACAGTATCCAATAATCTATTTCTGCTGTTGACCAGGATATACCTATTGTAACTTAAGAGGGCTGCAATAAAAGAGGAAAACCTCTTTGAGTTTGCCTATAAGTTGTTGTATGATGATAGAAAACATTGCTAATTTGGTCACTGGAGAGTTTACAAAGACTCTAAGGGAGAAGGTGCTCTTTTTTTTTTTTTTTTACATCTTTACAATGGCAGGTTCATAATCTCATGAGTGCGTTTATAGGCTTTAACAAAGCCATAACACTCGGTCTGCCTGCCTCGTCAATGAGTAGAATGACTGATCTACCTCAGAAAGTACTTTTCATTGAACAGTTGTGATGTTGGTGAGTGAAAATTAAAGTCACTCCAGAGATGCAGCACCAATTATCAGTGAAGGAAAGGCGATCAACCAGCTGCTCTCATAGTGTTAGTGAGGGAAACTGTTGAAGTAAAATGTCTATCTAAAGGACTTAGACCAGGTGTTCCCTGCTTTGATGCTGGATGTTACACTCAGCACGAGAAACAAACAAGTAGCCTACATATTATGTTTGCTACATGCTCATTTTAGTAGAAATGTTTTGTGTTACTTTCAAATCTTAAAATGAAGAGAAACTTTCCAACTAATAACTAATATAGTTCTGAAAAACCTTGCTGCATGCGATCTGTGAGGCGTAAAGTGCTCTCCATGCCACATTTCTGTCCTAGAATGTCAGTGTCATCTCAGGGTCATGAATTTCAGTCTTTTACCGCCTCCTTTGTGAACGAGAAATGTTGTGAGGAAGAATTTACTGTCACTCTTCTTCACTCATTTCAAACTAAAAGCAGTCATCAAGGTTGGGAAAAATAACACACCAGATGGAAGGTTCTCTGGATTGGTGAGAGATTGTGCTCATTATTCAAAAAACGTACTTTTTTGACAACACACCCTACTACTTGAACAACTGATTACCAGTGACGGCCCAAAGATGAGTGGAGCATTTGGGTCCAGATGGTGGAGAGGCATGTTGGCATGATAAACAGTAGTACATTTTATTCAACAGGAACTTACCAACAGAAACTGGCTAAGGCACAGGTAGACAGATCAGCAGAGAAAATCAAATATGCAAATTAGACAAGAGATTTAAAGTATAGACTGTATTGTATGTAATTTACAATGTAGGAAAACATATATATTATCTGACTGAATTTAACATTAGCTAATGTTAAAGGCTTTAGTGATACCAGTTAGATAACATTAATCTGTCTAACATTTGGTAATGGTATGTGCTTTATCTGCTAATTCTTTGCAACACTAACTGAGGTTTATTGTAGTTCGGCATTAGGTAAGTTTCTCTACTTCATCACACCTAATTTTATTAGTCAGATAATTTGATAATCAGGTTAATACCGATATATGTTTGGGTTATCAGAAACAAAATTATAAAGAGTGAACACTGTCAATATACATCATCTAAGGCTTTATAGTCATCAATGAAGGTTAAATAATTCAATCGATCTTGACTATGAAGAAGAGATTACATTTCTAATCAGTATTTTCTTTCTTAGATCAAGCTTTGCAATTCATTGCTAGTGGTATTGATGCATGGCCAATACTCCTGTGTGGCAAGCACTGTTTTGTGCAATTACACAATAGTACTGCTGTTCCAAACAGCACATCATTCACAACTCAACATGCCAGTGGTGCCCCTCATGAATAGCTGCACATAATCAGCACAGCAATGGCACAAGCCATTGGCAATTTGAATGATGTTAAAAAAAAAAAAAAATTTGCTCTCTGTGTTTTGATAACTCAGTCAACGGTAAATGTGTTTTCTGGGGTGTGAAAGCCAGGACCCATCAACTCTGGTAAGCTTGAACCAAATAAGATGGTCCAGACTGGGTAGTTTGAGCCGTCAAATTTTGATTCCTCTCAATGTATGTTGCTATTTATCCATCTTCTATATTATTAGTTCTATTTAGGATGAGGTGGTTCAATCGCTTATTTGTTGCACTTACCTAAAACCTGTACATGAATGTGGAAACGGTGGAGCTGGAGGCAGCTAGAGGGAGTGAGGGCCTTGTTGAAGCTGATTGCTTGGCCCGGAGAACAGATCATCAGGAGGTACCCAACCTTCACCGAGTGTTTCGACCTTTATCCTAAACACACTCCAGTTGACAGGTCAGGAGCGTTGACCAGGTCGGTGCCCCTCTCCTTGAGATTTCCAGTTGGTGCCCCCTCCCTGCTGCCTGATGTAATGCTCCAGACAGCCATTATAATTACCTTACTATTCCTTATAAATGTGCTATGTTGCCTTTGCAATTCCTTGTAGGAGCAGACTCCACAGAGGACATAGACATTTACATTATATATTATAGGAGATATGCCATCTCAAGATGCCTCTTGTTTAAGACTTTACAAAAGAACTTTTTTTTTTTTTTTAACCATGCGGTACCAAACACTTAGATAAATTGCAAAGAAATCACCTCCCTTAGTCATATCAGAACTAAACGTGTGTAATCTGATGCATGGCTGGGCTCTTTTTTGGTAAAAACAACAAGATCAGTTTCATTTGAAACATGGCCCTGACTGAGAATCAGGATGAGTGAGAACAGTGAAGCCTGCAGTCATCACATCATTCATGTAGCAGGATCGGGTTTGATAGCATTCCATCAGATCAGAATGAAGTGTTGAATCAGTAAGTAGGTAAATCCAAACCTTTTCAGATCTCTTATTGAACCCATTAAATATTCAACATTTGAAGCGTACTAGAATTATAAACAACTTAAAGTGTAATTATCAGATGTATAAGCTTTGGTTGTGGTGTCAGCTGTAAGTGTAAAAATTTCAATACATTTTTCATAAGCTACTTGCATTAAATACTGAAGGTCTTTATTCTCAGCCCTTATCACAGTTTAAATGAGAAGGGCACTGAGAGCCTATACCTCTTCAAAAGCCAATAGTACTCTCTTCCATGATATACACACCAGCAAGTGCAACCACTATGTGGTTCCAAAGGTATAATGATTGTGATGACTTAGGGCCCTTCATGTGCCTGTATTCTTCTTGTTATTGCTATTGGTTTGCTGTGTTGTGCATCAGACTTTGGGTAGAGGGCTTGCAGCCTCAGCCAATAACGTTACAGAGAATGTGAGGTTAGACTTTAGGGTTAAGACATAGCAAATAGGTTACATCACCTTCTCCGTTCTGGTTTAGTGGGTCCCCCTGTTCTCTCCCACACACTGCAGGTTTTTCAATGGTAAAGCCATTCCATTCAAAGAGCATCAGTACAGCACCTTTAACAAGCCTTCTTTGACTAGCAAGGGTTGTTGGATCCATGAGCTGATCAGTGGCAAAGTGTCAGACCTATGAGAGGAGATGGTGAACTCAAAGTAAAGTCTAGTCCATGTATCCAATTATTATAGCCAGTAGAGGTCAATGCTTAACAATAATAATATCTAACAAACAGATACCCACTTTGATGAATCTTTGATTTCATGTCATCTTGCTAGTGAGCAACAGAAAAGTCCTTCATTAATCAGAGTCAGGGGTTGGGAGGGGTGATGGAGGGACGTTTAGAAGATAATAAGGTTGCAGATTAAAACACACACTTTTAAGACGGAGCTGCCGAAAAGGGAGAGAGGAAACCTCAAGGAGAAGAAGAGATCTTTGAAGTGAAAGTCAGGACTTCTTTGAAGCTGTGTTCTCTTCGAGAAAAAAAATATGGGTCTGCACTGTACATTTGGATTTGGTCTCCCTTTTTCACCCTGGTATACAACCTACAGTGTATCTTTACTGCTCTGAATCCACAATGCTATATCTTTCTTCCACAGAAAAGTTAAACCTTATCACTAAAAAGCACGTTGCTGTTGTTAAGAATGTTAAGATGTAAATGGATGTGAATGGGGTTTTAATGAGAGCAACTATCACAGAGGCTGCATACAGTTGATGATGGTTTGTTAGAACAACCCAACTCACTGTTTCCATCTCATATGAAAGTAAAGCTTAACAGAATGCATTTAGTTTGTTTTAGTTTTTTTTACTTTGAATACATCATATAGGATTTATAATTTCAAGTATACCGTTCCTAAAGCAAAGATATTTTTTTAAATTTACTTATGATGCAGCATAGATTCTTTTAAATGGGTGAGAGTGCTTTACACTTAAAATACACACATACTACAGTTTATTACTGAGGTATGTAAAGGTGAGTATAGACCTATTAGAAGCCCCATCTTTATAACATCTGATGCTCCAGTGTTATTTATTTATTTATTTTTGCATGTAAGCTTTGGATGAGCAGGGCATGTTAACATACAAGAAAGGTTTTATTGACAAAATGCAAGGATGCAGTTTGCAAATGACAATGACTCAAGAGACAAATGTATGCATGTATCTGATGTTGGTGCATAGTTACTGCAAGTATCTTGCAACTACTTTGTGCGTATTATGAATGAGCAAACATCTAGGACTGTTTTTGTAATGACTATACTGCAATGCGAAGCTCAAGCTGCTCATTATGTTTTTTGTGTATGTAATCAATAATACACAACAACACAGCTGCGGTTTTCACAGAGGACTCATTTGATGCATATTTAAATGGAAAAAAATAGCATTTAAACATCACATAAACATTAGCTCAAGTATTTTCAGAAATCCCTTGAAGCTAAGAATCTTTCCTTAAGGGTGCTGTGAAAGGGTCATTCTACAGAAACGGTGGAATCTGGGTGATACAATTCTGACGAAATGTTTTCCCTCTTTCATAACTAAACCTCTAACTCATTAATTACTAACTTCTGAATTTGATGCAGACTACTTGGATGATAATACCAAGATTTTATTATTTTTTAATTCAATGTTTTATCAAAATTGTAAGTATTTTCTTTACTTACACCATTATTTTATTCTGTCAAACCAACAACATTTGAAGAACATTCAAACAGGAATTGTTTGATTCTCGCTGTAAAATATTAACTAATGATTAAACTAATCAACCAATCAATGCACAAACTATTGCTAGAAAGTTAAGAAAAAGTATCTATGATATGACACCATTCATAATAACATGTAGGCCTTGTAAAACCAATGACACAATGTGACAGCAGTGACTTAACACATTTATGAAATGAGTAATAGAAATAACACACTTAAAAGCTGCAAATAAAAATCTACAATTCATGAAATTAAGTAAGAATCTTGAATTAACATTTACATTTGTCTGCTGCACTTCCTCCAGTGACCTCTTGGTCCAGGAAGAGTCAGAACATTATGTCATAAAAAGTGTGTTGTGTTGTAGTAACACTAATGATGTCATCTTGGGTGACTGATATTATTAATAATGAAAAGCTATGCTTTAACCTTTCAGTGATCTGTTATGCATGTTATGTTAATGTAAGTGTAAATGATGTCATTATATGGCTCCACTTCTGTGTATGATCACAAGACAATTCTTCGAATGTTGCATTTTAAATAAATTGAATAAACTTTATTCCATCAAGGACTCAGGAAAAGTGAGTGAAAGCTCTTTTATTGGTTTTGTAGAATGACCCTAAAACAAAATAGACATAAGTAAATATTAATAACACATTCTTGAATAAAATACATGAAAAACAAGACAATATTTCAAAGAATACAAACATGGTGATAGTGTATGGCTGAATGAATGCCACACATAAAGGGAATAACATCTAAAGTAAACAGCAAATTTATGTGACTGGTGTTGCATTTAAGTGTTCACATCCTTGGGATTAGTAGCGGTGGCCTATAAGAGCAGAACATGACTAGGCTGTCAGTTTGGCAGTCATTATAGACAGGCCTATTTCTACTGCCTTACATTTTGGTCCTTAGAAGGAGTAAATGTTTACCCACAGGCCATCCAGATCTAATCAAGAGGTGAAAAACGCAGAGGAAAATAAAAACGCCACAAATCTTACACCACATCACTGCTTTGCCCCAGCAGTTTCCAATAGATCAATTACCTCAGCTCCCATTGTCAGGCTCTTAATATCCTCCCTCCGGGCTTGTGGTTTAGCTCTTTAGTCCTATAAAACTAGACGTGATGGATGGCTTTGCAACACTCTGACTGAGGCAAGGGAATCCCCAAAATGCTCAACCCCACTCTTTCCACTGTCACCTCCACCACCACAAATCCATCCACCCTGCTGGAGCCCGTTTGGCATTTTGCTTTTCAACATTTTGCCAGCCGCAGTTTGCTCTTATTTATTTATTTATTGAATCACAAGTTTAGTATATTTTTGGGGGGGGGGGTCTTACATGGGTCTGTCTGACTGAGGGGTAAAGTTTATCTATTGCAGATGACTGTATTGTAGCCTTGAGGTCAGGGAATGGCAGAAGAAAAAGGCAGCTTAATGGGGTAAAACACAGATATAGTATTATGTAAGTCCTCCATGCAGAGAGGTGCAAGTGAGAGTCAGATTAAAAATAAAGTGCTATTAAGTATATCAGTGCTCATGTGTGCCATATTTTACTCTGCATCAATTTTAAACAATAGATCCCTCCTTCACTCACCATCAATGGTTTGAGAGATATTGATCAGCATTCTGGTTTCCTCAAGCCAAAGGCTAATATCTGCTGTTTAGTACATATAAATATTCAGCTGATATATTAAATAATGTAGTGGCAAACAGGGAAAGCTAGCATTAGAGAGAGAGATAGAGAGAGAGAGAGAGAGAGGGGGAGAGAGAGAGAGAGAGAGAGAGAGGCACACGAGGCTCCATAAGGCCTGTACAGGTAGAAAACACTCCAGATCTGCCAGTGATCATACTAAACTGAGACATTTGTCACTGCTGATTCTGTCATGCTGTGCCCACTTTGGGATGATTAAACTCCAGCCGACATCAGGCTGTTCCGGAGCGGATGAAACCTTTTTAAGCCACACTATGAAAAATGACTGGGTGCACATGTGTTTGCTCATAGTTTTGGTTCAACATTACTCAATGTAGGACACCCCCACCAGTCAGCATGAAGTATTGAAACAACTACCCAAACTATGGGCCTCTGGCTTTGAAAGGAAACAGCAAATACACCATAAATGATATAACACTGTTGTCCTCTCTCTTTTATAACACAGGAAAGATGTGTATAAGTGAAATGCATAAATGGGACATCTAATTAGCAACTGACAACATCATTCCCAGTTGTTTTTTTGTGTGTTTTTTTCCAGAACTGGCTGGAATTATAAAGGTAGTTTGAGATTAAGCATTTGTGGCCTGTGGTGCAGGCAAAGGAGATTTGAAAGTGACAAAAAAAAAAATGTATTCCTTATAATCTCACATTCACAGACAGAGTTTCCTCCATTTTTTTAATCCATTGGTGTTCCACAGTCTAATACATTAAGCAACTAAAACCCTTCGTGCAAAAACTCTGGAGGGTGTTTCTGAAGCAGTTCTACCATTTCCCCTGCATTGAACATAAATCAGCTGCCAGCATTGTGTGTGATGTGTGAGGGGTTAAGGGGAGGAAAATATCCTGCTGAGACCTGATGATTACTTCACAAGATATGGAAGAAGTAACCTGAGGCGGGGGTCCACCTGGTTATAGCTTCATTGTGCATTCTGAATCTGAATGACTTTAGAAATAACATAAATCTCCAATGTGCAGTCATACTATAACCACGCTCCACTGGCTGATCATGATTCTATTATGGTTTTATTAGCATCTCAGAATGTTGGTCTTAGCCCTTTAGTGCACATCAGTTTCTAGACTAAATCTATCTAATCATAATGCTTTCAGACTTCAGCCTTATCCACTGTCTCCCTGGCCATCCCAAGGTAAGCTATTATATCTGCTGGCCTGTTTCCTTATTATGTCCAAACTCTCAACACAAGCCACGTGTCATTTTCTCTTCAGTGTGCATTAAATGCATCAAACCATAGGGTGCACTGACCATTTAAAAGCACTACTGGATGAAATAGATGTGCCAGCAGTGAGAGAGAGGAGAGGGTGAGCTGCATAAAACAACCAATTAAGTCATTTTTCACCCTCACCTGCTGCTCTGGACTGTGGACCGGAATTATGGCCATTTGAAACATTACAAAAAAAGGCACAAGAGAGCCTCTGTGGAAAATGATTGGTATTCTGGTACATTATGTTCAAAACTAACCCTTCTCTTTTTGGTATTGTCCACAATTCTTGCTGCCTCTGAGAATAAATAGAAGGGCAATGAACACAGGGGAAACAGACTTTTCTCTCTCCTTAAGATATTTTTTATGAGAAAGATCTTTTCCATTTTCATTGCAAGACTTCTCTCACCCGGCTGGAACAGTCAAGCCTATTTGATGGTAATGCCACACACAACAAGCAGAACAAACAAGCGTGCATAAAGGCAAAACTACGGTCTCAGTCGATGGGGCATGACAACTCGAAACAGCTATTAGCAAAAGTGAAAAGGAGATATAAAATCCATACTAAGGCTACCTTTTCCTACCACTGATATGCTATCCTTTGTTGCCCTTTAAACTCGTCGCTGTGATCTCTCAGGAGTTGCTGGCAGAGGGGAACTGGTGTGGCAGCTGTGTTGTGTCTCCTGAACAGGAGGACGGTTCCAGTGTGTGACGGCTGGACTATCAGGAGGTGCACAGCACTGCCTTTGACGGCCTGGTGTGTGACAACTGGCATCACTACACAGACCAGACAGTAAAATCAGCAGACTCACAGGCACACACACTACATGGCACCACACACGGTCACACTTTAATATCACTTTGTAGTCTGCATGCTCCACACCCTAGAGACATTTGTGCGTTATTGTTTGTGTAGATGTATATGTGTGTGTGTGTATGGTGTGCTGTGTGCCCCTGTGCTTAAGGGTGCTGAAGGGGAGGGATAAGCTGTAGCCAGATGTTGCAACACACTGCTACAATAGAGTCCCAAGTGTGACAGGGAGGATTATGAAAAGGGCTTTCATGAGTGTCGCGCTGTTGTATTTACTCTTGTCCGAGGCTGTGAACTTTCATTTGAGCAAAACGCAAACACAGAATCAATGGCTGTGAGGAAGGGCACATGATGTAATGTATTGTTTTTGAGTTTATGCAAATCAAAGCCCTTCTAAATCCATTCATAGCCACTGTTTTCCGTTGGGTTTGTGCCCTTTTTTTTGAGTTGGTATAAATTACCTTTCTTGTGAAAATAAATTAAATACTTGGCTATTAAACAGCTTTCTCTACCTGTGTTCCTCACAATCGTTAAATACTGCATGCCATTATATTTACACACATATAGACTATATTTATCGTACGGTACGATTTTAGTGGAGCCACTCTTCAAGATTGGACAACTTCAGTCGAAAACATAATGTGCCAATAGATACATATGGCAAAGTTTTTAACAAACCAGTTCTTCACACTGTACCAGTCTGCACTGCTTTACATCTTGGTGCTCTACACTGTAGCTGCTGCACTTGGCAGAATTTGATAAGAGGAACTCGGCCAGTGGGATCCCCTGACCTTTGCACCTTTCCTGTGGATCTTGGAGGGGAGCACCGCATGGGCTCTGATAAAGGCCCACTTTACACCAGAGAGGAAAGTTAGTGGAGGATTTGCTGCCACTATGGTAAAGATAACGATTCCTCCGTCTGATTATTAAGTGTCGGATCAAAGGATTTCATGAACCTATGTTGGATGACATCGTCTTCTCCTTATAGCACTCTTGGGATGGTGCTCCGGAATGCCGCCTGGGAAGAAGAGGATTATGTATACTGGGAAATCATACGGAATTACAATCTTGGTCTCCATGATTTTGGCGTAATGCAAAGTAAAATGGGTTGTGGAGAGAGAGGATGGAAGATGGTAGGAAGAAAATAACTAGAGAGAGAGCGAGAGTGAGGCATGGCAGCTTTTGTCCTGCATGCCTTTATCTTTTGCAGACTCTAGTTCCAGTATAACCTGTGGGCAAATGGCTTAAGGGGATAATGGGTGTGAAAGTGGTTAGCCAGATGATGTGGAAGTGTTTTCTGTTATGAAACACTGAATGGCATTTAGAAAATTGAAAGGTTTAGAAGAGGAGTTTAGTGGAAGAGTTTGAGTGGACTGATGATTTCTGATGATTCAGTGCCAGATATTTGAGACCTTTTTTCTCTTTTTCTTGAGAGAAATAATTAATTTTAATAGCTTTGATCTTAAATAAATGGACCTTTTTATATGGAGTAGTTTTCCTTGTGAAAGTTTAAATGATGTTCACAAATTTTTCCAAAATCGGTATCATGTTTTGAAATTAAGGTTGACGTGCTATTTCATTATCAATCTCTATGTAGCTTCTGCTTGTTGTAAGGGCTTTCGCTCAAAAGATTTACATCCAACAGTGTTAACATAGCACCCATACCCCAGACTCAAACAGGATAGAGTGATTTCTTTCTTGAATAAAAGATGAAGACAGGGCTAAAAATTCAGATGGTTCATGTTGTGTCTTAGCTGTCGGTGCTGCTCACACAGTGTGACTGAATGCCAAATGCAGCTGAGAGCTGGACATTTGATCTTGCAAACCAACCTTTTAAAGGAACTGTCAGACGCATTGGAGTGTACATGACAACCCTGATGTAGGTGATGGTAATATTTTCTTTTATAATGAATGCCAAACATTATTTCTCCCTGGAATTAATCAATCACAATGTATAGTTCAAATAAATACACGGATGAAGTTTAAAAAAAAGAACATATTTCATTAAAAAGAATAATTCAGTACAACAGCACCACAAACACCGCCTCGAACATCACAGTAGACTGAACACAACACCTCTTCTTTTACACTCAACAAAAACTGAAGAACATTAGAAACTTCCCCGTGTAAGAATATCGAGTCAGTCCGTTGCATCACAATGCATTTGATTGAATAAATGTACATAGAAGTCAACCCCCAAGAAAGATCCACCAAGAAGAGCTGTCTTGGGATCTCAGAGGCCAAGATGATATCTGGCTTCAATGAGGGCCAGAGGTTAATTAGAAGGATTTTCAGCTGCCTTTCCAAATTATTGTCGTGCAGTGGAAATGCAACCCAGCAGAGGCTTTGCTTTGGCGGCTCTTCCTCCTTGACAAACCTGATTCTTTTAGCCGTAGCATGTTGGCATGTATGCTGTTTCTGAGGTAGTTGTATCTTTGATGACTGTCTCAGCGACGGACTTGAGTATGTGGCTGTGTCTCCAGCGGTAGCATCCCTTGCTCAGTGCCTTGAAGCAGCTGCTCAGGATGTGTTTAAGGGTCCTTTTCTTGGAGCACACAAACAGCGTGGATGTTTTCCCCCTTTTCCCCATGTGAACAGATTGGATGGGCCGCGGAGGACATGGTAGACCGCCTGAATCAAGTAGTTGATCATCTCACAGGTCCACTTCGAGATGTCCTGCCACGTTATATTCCACTCAATCTATATCCACCTCACCAAGGCACCTTATCGTCTCATGGCCACCGTTCTGCTTAATCTCTTTTCCTACCTTTTCTTGCACCAGCTTCCACTACTCTTCCCTTCCCTGCTGGGGTATCTGTGGATCAGGGGGTATAGCAGCCGTCCACTTATCAGAAGGTTGTTCAGTACCCGGCCCGTACAGTCTACATGTTGAAGTGTCCTTGAGCAAGTTACTGAATCCCGAATTGCCTCCAAATGGCTGCTCCGCTCCTGATAAGTGGGTTGCGCTATGCCTGGTGGCCTCTGAGACAAGTACTGTATGAATGTATGTGTGAATGGGTGAATGCTGGCTTGTGGCCGTAAAGCGGCTGAGTGGTTGAGTGGTTTATCACACTAGAAGGGCTCTATATAAGTTCAGTCAATTTACAGTCCATTTGCTGACAGTGTTATATCAGATCTATTTTAAGCTTCCCAGTCTGGCTGTGTGCTACGCCACACTCCCAAGAAGGACCCTGCTGGACTACCTTGATGTAAATTATGCAATTTCATCAAGTGAACTTTTAGTTTGACTGATTAAATGTATTTTGACCATCAGTAGAGTTTACAAAATACTTTTTTCAAATGAGTTTCCCCTCACACTGCCTGATGACACACTGATACAACTATTTGAACTGAATGCAAATTCTGAAAAAGTGTGTCATAATTTCCACGATGTTAATAGTGCCTGTGGTAAAATGTCCGTATAAAGTAAGATCTCTTATTTGGATACTGACATCCTTAAATAACAGATAATGATTGGGCGTCAGGCCTGATGTTTGATAACAAAATCAGTATTGTCATCTGACCATTTATTGTTTTCACCCATGCTTTTAGTGTTGACAAATTTGAGTGCCTCTTATCCCACGCAAGCTGCATATACAGAAAATACAAAAGACGGCGAATGAGGGAGAGACAATGAACATCCAGTAGGAATGAGGTGATGGTCAAAAGCAAGGTCTTTTTTTCTTTTCCCTCCATCTGGCCCTCAAACCCATAATCTAGCAAGCTATGATCCCCTGACAGCAGTCATCACAACCCATTGAAAATGTCCCTCTCATCAGAAAATGGCAGCATGCAGAAATCTATAAAAGATTTTAACATTGTGGGCCTGCCATGATTGCCCAGGCCTGTATCTGTTATCCACCAGGTCACACTGTTCCACTCCCTCTTGATTGTCTCTGCCAGGCTAAAGACAGGCAGAGAGCATTAATGGCCTTAATGTGTAACGACAGCTGTATTGTTGCAGGTAGATGGCTTATGTCTTATCAATACTAATTGTATCTGCTTGACATTAATAGTTCTCCCCTGCCACATAATTTCACTATTGCCTGCTTTTCTCAGAGGAAACCAGAGAAACGACAACAAGACATTAATGGAGACAGATACGTTGATGAGATCCGAGATAACTTGTGTAAAAATAGTTTCTCCATAATTTGGGAGAGAGAAATTTTAAGGTTACAAAGCAATGAAGTGAAGGATTCTTTTTGTAGTACGATAGCCATTGTTGAAAAAAAGAAAGATAAAGTGCTTATTATTTTAGTAGGTAAAACTTGGGGTTTCATTCAGCTCAAGCTATTTGATCAAAGGCAGCACTCAGACTGTTCTGCTGAAATTAAAGGAAAGAAATGATTTACCTCTGTGAAGGAGATACCTCCTGGAGACCCATGCCCATGCATTTCAATGCCCTTTGAACAATCATATGTCGAGAAATACTGAGGGCGAAGGATTGTGTAAATAGTTTGCCGGATCAGATTGTCCCAACGTTTTGATGAGTGCATTCAATTAGATTTCCACATCAAATGAAATTCCACGAAACAAATGATGGGTTTGATCTTGCTTTGGTTTCATGCTCAGAAAAAAGAGAAGTTGTAACTGTTGCCAAATATCAAATACTGTACACTATTCAGTACTTTACGTTTTTGCAAACATCAAGAAAAACATTGCAACCAGATTTCATACACTGATGGAGGTAAACCACTAGTCCTGATAGCAATGTGCACCGAAGGTTATCTTTCACATTTGGAATCAGTTGGAAAGCTGCATCCCTTCAGGGGTGACAGGAAGTATGATGTGTTGACGACCACTGACCTCTTGTCTCCATAACACTACATTTATATCAAACCCGCCTCCGTCCTGACAATCCTTTCGCCCATTCAATAACTTCTGTCAATTAACAACAACATCCCGACATGTCCTTGTGCAGGACACATACTTCTAATCTACTAACACACCAGAAGTCACTCTATCAGGTGTCAGCTACAACTCAAATGTATACAGGAAATGGAAATGAGATGTTCTTCAAAGTTCGCCCCTGACCTCTCTTCCCCACCACGCCGTACATGTTTATCAGCCTTGCCTGTGGCAAACAAGCCATCCTACTTAAGGAAAAGCAGATGAGGTATTCTGAGAGCTTTGTCCCTGCTCACTTGTGCTCCCATCTTCAATCATGTGACCACGACATTCTTACCAGACACAAGGAAGCATTTAAGTAGAGTATATATGAATACACACGTGCCCACATAAACCTTATTCCTCTGTAAACCTAAATGTTCATGTTAGATATGTAAGTAGCATTTTTGGTAAACTTAGAATTCAACACTAAAAATACTTCATAGAGACTATGAGTGTAAGGTTTGACCAGATTTCATGGGCCATGGCAACATAAAACGAACAACCATTTCATGCATGTCCCAGTTTGTGCGTGACATCATCTATTTCCCACTGAATGCCCATTTATGCTCTACGTTAATGACGGATACAGAGACAGATGGAGCCTTCCGTGCGTTCATTCCATACAGAGTCAGACACGTTTTTGGAGAGCTTACGGATACGGACGAGACGGACGAAATGGAGCAATACCACCGGAAATAGTTGTGTATGGCCACATTCTCATTAAATATAAGGCTACTCCAGTAGCCAGCTAGCATAGCTTAGTGCAAAGTCTCATACTTTCTGTCTTAGTTTGTTATTTTGAATGGTTATTGTTATAGTTTTGTGTTACTGTTTTCTGTTTTATTTTGAAAGTTTATTTCCATGCTGTTTTTTTTTTTTTTTTGCTTTACTCATCCGGTCTTTCCTTGTGATCTGTTCTAACCTTTTGGTTCCCCAGCCTATAGTCTTCAGTCCCAGTTCATTCCCTCTCCTCTGCGTCTATGTATTCCCTGTCTCATGTCAGTTTATCGCAGTATCCTTCTTATGTCTTCCCCTTTAACGTTCCACACTCCAGTGTGTGGTTTCCAGCTGTCTCTGATTGTCTCCTCCCCGTGTGAAAACTCTTTCCCATCATCTCATCTCCCGGTGTATTTAGTCTGATGTGTGATTCCTGTTATTTGTTGCCAGTTCAACATCGCTGTCTCCAGTCACATGTTCCAGCTATTTTCCCAGTGTTTCCCACGCATTTTGTAAGTTCTCTTGGTTTTTTGACTCTTTCATGCCCTTTGGTTTAAGTCTCTGTGTTTGTGACATTTTGGATTTTTTTTTGCCTTGGACCTCTGATATACTGTACTAATACCGGACTTACTGCTTGTGCTTTTGGACCTAGTCTTTGCCTCATCCTTATTGGATTTTGTTTGCTATTTTGGACTGCTTTATAGTTCTGACCCCTGACTGTTTACCAGATTTCAGATAATATATCTCTGAACTACACCCCTGGTGTCTCTGCCTCTTGTTTGCACGTGGGTCATATTTTCCCTGATCTGACACAGCTGTAATACAAAGTTTTAACATGAGGTGGAAACACCAAACCTGGGTTTTGTCCAAAAGTAACAAAATCCTCCGACCAGTCCCTCTAAAGCTACATCTGGTAATAGATACCAAAAATACACATGAGCATCAATGCAGGACATAATTTTTATAAATTCAGCTTAGACTGATCTTAAAGTTTAATTCAATGCAACTTGCTCCAGCTGCAGGGCAGGTTTCAAAGATAATCTACAATCTTCAATTTAGGGCTGATGCTCTAGCTGTAAGGAAGGATAGCTGAAGGGGTGAGAGGGAAGATGGAAAGTACAACCTATGTCAAACTTGCTGGCCACAAAAATAGCAGCCTATTTGATTTCTTCCCATGGTCCCTCTGGAAGAGTCATTTCACTTACCTCACCACTGCTGCTCTTTGAAGTGTGCACAGCCCCTCACACATGCACACAGACATACGGGATACATCGTCTGTACGTGTGAAACTCGATTAACTACACATAGAATGTGAATGAACTCCATGTGTTGCTTCTAGTGTTTTTTGGTCAAGGCAAATTATTCTATCTTTGGTTAAATAAGAGAAAATTACATCAAGGTGCTGATGACAAGAACAACCTCTCCAACTCTTACCACATCTCTTAATGACTTATGTCTAAAAACAGTTTAACCAAAACAGATTCCACCAATTCATGGTGTGTGGTGGGAAAAAAACTATAGCCTAATTGGATTTGTTATATGTATGTAAAATTTAATTTCCTTTCACAGAATATTCCCAATGAATGCTAATACAATAAGCGCCGTGGCCAGGTTTCCGTCCCCACCGTACATATGAATATATCTTATCAGTGCAGGAGTATTCAGCACACACGTGTCTCAAGTCAAGAAATGAGCCCTCTATCCTTCTACACCTTTTTTCCTCGCCTCGATCAGTGCCTGTGGTGAACAACAGTGATATGAAGTCATCAAATGCATAGTCATCCTGCCTATTTAACCTGTTTAATCAGTTCCAGGCAGAGCGGTAAGGGAGGGGACTCAAGTCTACAAAATGAGATTCATCCTCAAATGAATTCTGTGTTCATTGATAAACCTCCCTTGTTGCTTGCAGCTTCACTGTGCCTGCCTCCCTTCGCATTGACCTCCCGGGCAATCTGAAATTTTAAATTGGTTCTGCACCAGTCATAGTCAATTTCTCCTTGTCCTCACTCACACCACTGTAATATATTACATACAGCAGCGATGGACTAGATTATGTTGGCAGCTTCAGTGATAAGGGTGTATGTGCATACAGTGTGGCTGTAAGTACTGCGCGTGTGGGATGACAGTATAGGCATGTTTCATTTATTAAGCACTTTCATGAGGTGTGTCATCTGTACAGCAAAGGTCAACCAAGGTGAATTTAACAGCTGGCAGTAACACGATATAAATAATCCCTCGTGCAGCCAGAGCTCATATAAAATGATGTGTGACCCGGTATATTGAAATTGCCCACAGGAGAGGAAATTGTCCATCTGCTGTCAATTTGAATGTTAGTGAATAGTTTTTACAGTCAGTCAGGTGTTTCTGTGTTCACTTTAATGCATTAGTGTTTTGATACACAGGTACATAAGTCTGACTGACGGTGCTGTGCCAATGTAATCATATGCAAACTCCTGCTGATGACAGGATAGCTCACTGTGATGGCTGCACCTGCTGCCACACAGCTGATTCAAATGTCAGTAACCCTTCTGCACTCGCACTCCTTAGTTTTCTTTCTTGTTTACACTTAATAATACTAATAATTCTTAATTCTAGTTAAGATATTTAGTTTATTTCCTCTTGCTTTATCTTTTGCTTTGGTTAATAGTTACAATATTTAAACTGTTAAGACTGTTTGTTAGGTTAGGTTAGTGTTTGTGTCTGTGTCACTTGCTCTTTGTTTCTGCAGTCAGTTTAGTATTTTTTACTTCAGTTCAATCTGCTCAGTTCCGTTCATGTTAAGTTATTATAGCTATTAACTTTAGTTGGCTTTTTTTAATGAGTCCAGAACTTTTGTTTCTTACTTTGTAAATAGCTGTCTTAATTTGTGGTCTGAATAACAGTGTCCTTTTGAAAATCCACTTGTGACACCTCATGCCTGCACCTCATGCAAGCAGTCGTGGGATGTAATGAGGTCCATTCACTCCATCACATTTACTTTAGTGACTCTTTTGATTAAATTGTACATTTTATTATATCAAAATTGGATACATTATTTATTTTTTATGCAGCATCCCATAAAGAGACAGGCGGTCTGTTATCGTCATAGCAACGCCTCCACATGGCTCTGTTCATCAAATAACATCAAATATTTTCTATTATATTTATCTCCTAATTAGCCACGAGTCATGAGAGACATTTTCTCATGTCTTCATGGAATTGCATTCACACAACTTACAGACTTACAAATGGAGCTCGGGAGGCGACGCGGACAAAAAAGAAATAGTTATAGTTATAGTAATATGCGATTTTCTCCTTATATATATATATATGAGGTTTTAATGTCTAAGAAGAGTTACAAAAGTGTTTGACTTTTACTTTTTGTGCCGAAACCTAACCAAACTGTTCCTCAATGTTCATAAGAGTCCAAAAGTCATGCTATGTCTTAATATGTGACATGTTTATCAGCAAGTGTCATTTTAAAATCTAACTGGAATTTAGCCTAATTCTTATTACATACTTGACCGTATTCTAAAGTGATGCTGGAGGGATAACAAGAGCATAATTTGAAGCTCTATGGCCTCTGACCAAGATGCCATTTTTGACAAGTTCGGGATGAGAACATGTTGACTTGGAGGAGGACCAAGACCCACCTTTTTAGGTGGTCCTGACTCATTTATTTAGTCTGTACTAGAATTCGAGTGACGATTTCACACCTGCTCAAATGAACTGGACTATTCAGGTAAACGCACTGGTTTGAATAAACTGAGCCAAATTGAAGCCAGGTTTGGAAGCTCCCTTGTTTTAGACCTGGATACATTTATAAATGTCCAAGTTTCTCAGAGGTGCACCATCTGTGGTTTCATGACTGATACATTCATACCATAATAAATCATACAGTATATGTGTGTCATTGTTCCAAATACTATGTTAACTGTCAATATAATGATTTTACACTTCATCAACTGCCATCATATTGCAGAGTGTGGGAGGCTGACACAGGTGACATCTGTCCGACTCAATATATTTAATTGAATTACTTTAGTTCACAATAACTGCTCTACTGCAGCTCATTTACAGTGACAGATGTGGTGTGTGGTTCAATAATATAGTGTTAATAATCCTGCACAGGGTACATATGTGCAGATGGAAGATTGACATAGGTGTTTCTGTATGTGATTAGATGAAATTCAGCCTCACCTAATATTTTTTAATATGGTCTTTACTGAACCACTGCTGAAGTGCAACTAGCCAAGAGAAGTAGATCACAGAGCTCCAAGCAGCTGAACAAAGTACAAAGGAAGTCAACACAACAACAGATGTGAATAAATTGTAAATCACCATAATCGTGTTCCAGGAGGCCCCAAGAAATTGATGATGTCATTAGGGGCACAGCCGGTGCCTGGTCCCAGAACAGCCTCTCAGGTGGAATGTACTGCAGTCCCACTATTCCCCTGTCGAAAGGTAATGTAGAGTCCAATATCTACACTTTTCTCAGAGGGGGTGGCTGCTCTCTTCCTGAATAATTGAGACCCAGATAAAAGACCAATTGTTTTACATTAGACAACAGAGTGGCCTCATTGGCTCTCACTCTCCTTTAAAAGCTGTTTCTACACCTTTCCTACTGTCTGCTGTCCTTCTCACTCTCTGTCTGACCTGTTGTCAGATACTGCTTTTAGGGGATAATTGTCACCATAAATAATTAGGTGCTGATGTTTCTCCTAGTAATATCTTCCCCTGTATTTTGCTCAGTGTGTTTAAAGGAACTGATGTGACTGTGCTGTGAGAGATAAACCGAGGTAATGTCAAGGTTAAAGCAACGTAACCTCATCTGTTTGTCTGAAAAGTGGAGATACAGCCATACAAACTTCCAAAAGGTAGCCAGGAGGCATTATCGTCAAGCAAACATATACATTTACACTGCCCAACTCTTCTGCCCAATGATAGCAGGGCTTATTTCTCAGTTCCTTTCACCTCTGCATTCGCTGCCAAGTGGCAGATCAATGCATGCATGCCTCACATAACAAAGCAACTAGAAACCTTGGTCCTGTACTACAAAACACTCCTGTAAAGAGATTTATTTCAACCCCTAAGCTGAATGCCAGCTCCAAAGAGGACTTTGATTGTTATGGCCTCATGTACCTGGTCTAATGGATTTAATCCAGCATGCAAAAGTGGAAATACAGATCACAAGTATGTGTCCTTTGATTTCTCCTTTGCTTTCAAGACTGTTTCAAGTGTTGTGTTGACATAGGTACTCATCAAAGTTTGAGCTCATGATGTCCATTTATCTGTTTAAAAAGAACCTGTGAACAGCCCAACCCATGCTACATAAAAATAACAACAACAATAATAATAATGTTAGCATTTGCTGCTTAAACTCATATTTCACTTTAGTTAACTTTTAGTTTACTTTACTTTTTTAATTCCCATTTCTCTCTTCACCTGGTATCTTGGTGTTATTAGAGGCTAGGTGCGTGAATCTTGGGGATTTGATTCAATTCAGGACCTATTCTTGATTTAATTCAAGATTGATTATGGATTGTACTCTGTTCCAAACCGTTCACTAGTGTCCTTAGTCTACTTAAATATAATATAACAATTATTTCATTATTGATATAATAGTATATAAGTGCACTCAGAGTGTATAGAGTGCATAGCTCCACAAACACCCAACATTCCCGTTCATTTGTAATTTTATCTCAGATCTAAATTCCAAGTTTTAAGCTAACACGTTTCATGAAAAGCTGTCAAGTAGTTTGTGCAGAATTGACAAAAAAGTTATGCAACGTTCAAAAATGTGGAAAAATTCCAGAACCCACACCTTTATCTGGATCTCCACCTAAATTTAATCATATCAAACCAAACCATTCAGTGAAAAGATGTGTAATCCTGCTCACAGACAAAAAACAAAACCAAACATGAAAATCCATCCATAACTTTTGACGCAGGGAAAACAGCTGTTCCACAAGAGACAACATTTCCCATTCCACTGGTCAAACTTTTCCCAAAATGTAATCACCTGTTCCCATCCCTGATGCCCATCTCTGATAAAAGCTTAATGCAAATCTGTCTAGAACATTTTGAGTTATCCTGCTAACAGACAGACAAACGAACAAACCGAAAAAGGTAACAGATTTAGTTAATGATTCATTTGAAAACATCATACAGTCACTACTGAATGTGAATTACAGAATGAGGGGGAGGTGGGGTGCTCACTGTGTTATTAACATTACTTCTCCAGCTGTGGAGAGCTGCCTCTTTGCTACACCGTTAGCTGTGGGGAAAGCCATTGTTGGACAAGGCTTAGCAGATGCAGGCTTTTTCAGGTGAAGCAGATTGGGCATTAAGTTATTCTCTTCACCACAGAGTTGGTTTAAGTTGTTTTATGCCGCAGCTGTTGACATTCTTGTTTGTGACTGCTGATCGTTGCTCCACTCTATTTAACTTAGTCTCTAAGTGACGGCGTAGGAAGTGCTCTCAAAATGATTAATGTGCATATCACAAAGGTAATTCTTTAGTCATTAAATTAAGAAAAGCTCATAACCGCTGTATGAATTACAAGCAAGACAACAAGATAACTCTGGCATGTGCAAGGTGTAGATTGTCTGGGTACTGCGGTGTCTCACAGTTGAGATCTGCCTTATTCGTCTCATAAATATTTAGCTTTTAAGAATCTTGATTTTCCTGTAAATTGATTCTTTTCCAGCCCTTCAGGAGGCATGATCAGAACAGTACTTAACCACCAGAGTACGGAAACAGGAAGAAGAATGGATATGGTACATATTCTGTCTTTTAAAAATGGCATATTTTGAAGAGACATTTGGTAAAACCCAACGATGATGGGCCTTAATTGTTCTGTGCAATATATTAGCATGACAAGTGAAAATGAAGTGTGCATAGCAATTAGCTCTAGCTTGAATCTGATGTGCAGTTAGCTTTAAAGGTCACATTGGATCGGCCCCCAAGCCCAGAATGTCTTCAATCCATGCCATGGATTCTTGGATTTGAAGTTTTGTCATAGGTCAGGGTCTGTCCATATCTGGGACGGTGCAGAGTAGTCTTTGAAAGAAGCAGTGTTACCTTTCTGTTCGTTTGTCTTACCTTACATAAACTCTAAGTCATGTAGCCCTTGGATGACTCTTCTGTTGTCGGATAAAAGAATAGAGCCAAGAATGATGAAAAGGCCAGTCCACTGACATTTTTGGAAAACAAACTGGTTTGAAAACACAAACACTAAAGCAAGAGGAAGTGCAGGCTATAGAGATTTCACAACAGGCTAGTCTACTTTAAGAGGCACAGCTTTGCAGTAAATGCAACACACATGTTCTGTGAATCGGTGGTGATCAACAGAGTTTTTATGGAGTGCTGTGATGGGACACCGAAATGGTACAGGCAGGTGGGATGGGGAAAAAAAACAGGTAGAAAAGGCTGGGTCTGCTGTGGGGCTGAGCTTTATTGGGAATGAGCAAGAGGAGGACACTGAAATCCATTTGAGATAATATGTTCCACCTGGTGCTTTCATGCAGCCATAGAACATTTAGTCTCACAAATTCAGATTGGCAATGATTTATGTCCAGATGTGTGCACTGGTGGGGTGCCTGCCAGCACTGTCTGCAAGAACTGCCCTGGACTGTCCTCAGATTTGTTGAGTCTTGTACAAATCCTTGTGGTATTTTCTTGCGCAGATGATATTTCAACATACATGCATGTGCTGCAGTGATTAGCGCCGTGACCTCACGGCAGAGAGGCTCTACGTTCGAATCCAGACTTGGGCCCTGTGATGGAGTTCTCCCTGTGTCTGCTTTGGCCTCATCCCATAGTCCTAAAACATGCGATAAATATGTGAGCATGAATGGTGTCTTGCCTCTATGTGTTGGTACTGTTATAATCTAAGACCAACAAATCAACTGGTTCCCAAATATTTTATCTCCTGCATCAAAGACCTGTACTTTCTGCAAAATAATAGTGGAATATATTCCTCTATATTACAATTTTTACATCAAATGGAATAAAGAATGATTTATTATGTTATGTATATTGTTAGACCTCAATACAGCCCCCCTTAATGCTTTTCTGCATTAGAGTCTTTCCTACAAAACCAAGAACCAGTTGATAAAATGTTAATTTTCCATTAATATATCCAATATGGCCCATATGAGAAAAACACATGTTGACTCAAATTCCACCCTTGTCCCAGAACCGTATGAGATGTTCGAGGTTTCTAAATTGTATTCTGAGCTGACATATAGTAAAAAACTCTGACTATATGTTCAAACATAAAAGACATGTTTTTGTCAAAGAGAAGACAATCCATCATCATCCATCACGAAATAGATCAGGCAGTAAAAACGTTGCGAGAGACGTTTTCGACTTGCCTCAGAGATTTTTCAAGGGCGACTGTCCGAGACATGTTTTAGTTTGCTCATGCATGGTTTACTTTACATGATGAGGGATAATCATAACAGATGTCTCGACACACGCCCTGATTTTTTTTGGCACATTTCTGCAAAATATATGGTTCTCTTAAAGTTTTAGATAAGATGCACAGCTTTAAAATATGGTAACTTTATGACATCCAATGTAGTGATCAGCTGTCTTCTAATCATAACTGGTCTGATTTATCTTATTCAAAGACTCTCTGCATGTGCATTAATATTTAAGAGGAAGCTCTGTGAAGCCAGTGGAGGTATAGTCAACCCAAGCGTCATTGCACTAACATGTGACTTACTGATGATGCGATAATGTGACAATCCTTATGATCTTATTTAGTTGCACAGATGCAACAAAGATTGAGTTGAATGGGATTGAATGTATTCTTATGGTTTAAAATTTCAAGACACAAAATGGCAGATAATTGATCCTATATGCATTTATTTTGCAATCTTTTAAAGATGTTATGATTTTATATTTAATGACATAACAAGTACCCTACAATGATGCATGTTGGCAAGCTTGTGCCAACATGTGCGGCTTGGAATGTAGTGCTGCCAATAGTTTGAGGTTAATAGAATATGTAGCATTTATGGAGTGTGTTTGAAACAGTGAGTCAGGAACTTGGCAGGGTTTTATTTATTATTTATCTAGCTGTGGGTGACACAGATACATTTGATCTAGAGAATGTATTACACATGCTGCCTACTATAGCAGCTGACTTACCTATATGCAGTTATAGTTTTCTTTTCTTGCTGTCCGTTGCCGCCTTGGTAAAAGCATGAGTGCTTAAGTGCATGTCCCTGTCTTAGCAATGAGAACACATACAGCTGTATGTGTTCTCATACAGCTGTATGTGGCTCTGTCTGAGAACAACAGCACTAAAACCTTTATTAAAACAGTATTAAAATGCACCATCTCACTGACAACAGAACACACAGGGGGACATTTGTGGAATGTTGTGGTCTCAAAAATATTGACAGCCAGATCCCCTTGTGCATAGCTGCTGTTCAGAAAAACAAAACAAAAAAGTTTGCTGTGGTTAAACTGGTTAATCAAAGCACTGGAGAAACTGGGTATTGAACAATTCCAACAACCTACGCTGTCCTTTCAAAGAGAACCCACTAAAGGCTTCAGGACCTGGCCTCCTCCACGACTACAACATTAAAATAATTGTCAACAATTATATGTTAAGGTCCAGTGAGTTTGCTAAGTGACGGACTTTTTTTTTCTGCCTTATTTCCAGAACTACAGTATGGCAGTGCTTACCGACAGTGATTTAGATGCCAGTTCACTACCTGGGCATTGCTTATGTACCCTTGAGCAAGGCACTGAACCACTAAATTCACTGCTCTATGTGCTGTGCAAGCCGGCAGTCCCACCACTTTGACATCTCTCACTTTCTTACTTAGTGTATGTCTTCAGCTCCTATGTGTCTTCTTCATTCAATTTGACACTCTGTGGCACATGGTTACTTACCATTGCTTTAGTCAAATGCAATCAATATCACATGCCCACATCAGAGTCTGTTGTATTTAAATTCAATAGACTAACCTACTGTAGTCTAGGACTGTTGACTGGTGAAGTAGCCTTTGGCTTCTGACTGGAACTATGAATCATTTAATAAAGGTCTGATTTAGGCTTCATTCTAGGGGAGGAGGAGGATGGATAATTATAATATTTTATGGTAATCTATCTATCTATCTATCTATCTATCTATCTAGTCTTTTGCAAACTGAATCACAAAATTAATTCTAAATATAAGGTAGTCCAGCAAACAAGCACATGGTCCTTCTTGGGAGTACACAGCCGGACTGGGAAGCTTAAAATAGACCTGATACAACACTGTCAGCAAATGGATTGTAAATTGACTGAACTTACCTTTCTAGTCTGATAAACCACTGAACCACTCAGCCGCTTTATAACCACAAGCCAGCATTCACCCACTCACACATACACTCATACAGTGGTCTCTATCTATCTATCTATCTATCCATCTATCTATCTGAAAACAATATGCTATTTGCTATATTTCTGATGCTTCATGTTTTCATGGGGCCAGAGATTCATGTGTCCTTTTATCTGCTGGCAGGAGCTTATTCACTGGTGCTGAGACTGATTTATACACAGGACACAGGAGGAAACATTCACACACAATACTTCAAGGCTACCTGGTCTTCAGTGGTTGTGGAGGGAATGGAATCCAGCCAAAAGCTATTGCAGTACTCTGACACATTGAGTTATAGAATTCCTCACTCTATAGGCCACATAAAACATAAAATAAAACATGATATAATATCAGTAACGTAGAGTAGAGGAGGGGGCGACGGTTGGGTATTGTGTGTGGAATACAGGCTAACTGAGGAAGTTGATGGAGGGAAATTTCAGCACTCAAGCCATTAAAATAGAAAAGCAGAGCACGATATTTTATTAGTAAATTGTTAAAAAATTTTGTGTTTGTTTTTTGAAGCTTGCTTTTGTATCGTTGGACAGATTTTAAAGTATGTTCCAAATAGCTGTGAAAATTCATCATAGGCAAAGTGAATGAGGTTCTTTCTGCAATGCTGTTTTCAAAATGAATTACCCACAGAACTGAACTGTTGTATTGAGCTTACCGCTTACCGTTCAATTTTGACAAATCGAATGAAAGAATATTAGCAGGTTTAACTTTTTTGCCACGTCTCTGTTTTACCCCCCAGAGTAGAAATCTTAAATAACTAAATAAAGGTTTATGAATGAGACAAACAATGTTTGTCTTGGCTATTTCTTTTTTATCATATCATCAATATTAACTAAGAGACAGAAAGGTCACAGATGTAGCATTGTCATTATCCCTGCCCTCTCAGGTTGTCATGATACCAGATGCTGGGTGCAAACCCCAGTCCCTTTGATTTCTCTCTGAAAAACGATGCTGCAGCACAGCCCATACATAGGAACATCACAAGCACTGTATAACACATATTAGTCAGGCTTGCTGAGAGAGCACAGTTTAACTTAGATTAGTGTTTGACTGGTTAATGCCTCATTAATATAGGGTCAGCTTTTGGGTTAGGCTACATTAAGATGATCTCAGCTCATCTCATACATTTTCAAAACAGTATTTAAGGTCAAAAGGATTACTTCAGCGGGAGATTTAGAGTGCATGTGGACCACTTTGATTTCTACAGTTCTCTAAGAACCCAATATTTTCCTTTCACTTGCCCTAATCTATTGAAGCAAACAAACATGTGATACATTCAAAATGAAAACATGTTAAATCATGCATAACCATCAATTAGTCATAACACAGCCATAACAGTCATCGGTGCATTTCAGGGTAAATGATGGTGGTGGTGTGATTTTTTTGTGCATGGTTGTACACACCTGGACAAGGCAATGAAAACCCGGGCAAAATTAATGTCCTACTGAAACAACTGATGATGCCACGGCCTCCGCAAAACTTCCATGACCAGGCAGTTGGGATGCTGGTGATGCTGATGGCCGGAACTCGGCAGACACGTGTAGCACAGATGTTACGGATGTTATGGCGTATTGCACAGTGGACGGAGATCACATTTAGTGACAAGTCCAGATTTAACTTGCACAGAGCTGATGGTCATAGGCTTGTGTATCGTCATCGTGGGGAACGCTATCCTGTCACATACATCCAGGAATTGGACCGTTTTGGTAGTGGTGTCATAATTTGGGGAGCCATTGCTAATGGATGGCGGTCAGACCTTGTCCACATCCACGGTACACTGACAGCTATCCATTATCGAGATAAGGTCCTAGGTCCACATGTCATTCCCAGGATACAGCAATCAGGCATCACCTTCATGCATGACAATGTCAGACCACATGTGGCTCATGTCTTTTCAGGAGTAGCCTACCTGGACCACAACAATGTCGCTGTCCTTCCTTGGCCAGCATATTCACCAGATCTCAACCCAATAGAGCATCAGTGGGATGTTCTGGATCACTGGATGAGACGGAGAGATCCTGCTCCAGCAACACATGAACAACTTGTGACAGCACTGCAAGAAGAATGGCATGCCATCCCACAAGTCCAGATTAATGTCTTATCCATTCAGGAGGTGTGAAACAGTGATAAATGCTGGAGGTGGTCACACGCAGTACAGACTGTTGTTGTTCTCTGTATCACCATCCACAATTTTGACTAGTAAATACTAAGGCAACAACCAATAATTTGCACAAAAATGAATTTTTTGTACTGTTAAAGTGTGAATAAGCTGTGTGAACCATAATTTGCCTTTGATATTTAATATGAACAGGGCTGCTTGAAAGCCTAAAAACATTTGCGTTTTTACTTTTGCTCAGTATATAATAATTTAGTAATATCTTGACATGTCAGATACGCTACCAACACCTCCGGATTGTTTTTCCCTCCAAAAATGCTTGCTGTTGAAAATTAAGATTATCCGAATTCTCAGCAACCGGGTCGAGCCGGGTTCTCCGAGTGTCTACCTTTCAATATAGGTTCACTCAGCTTCTCCTCTACTTCGTTTCTCTCAGTGTGCAGAAGAGATTTATACAGGACTACAAAACAATCTACACATCATCAAGATCCAGGAAATACAACTGGCCCCTGGAAAAAAAATATATCTAAAGGAAATGGCTCCATGTGACAACCATTAATCTGACTTGTCTACCTCTAGGCATGGACAGAGTCATGCCAGGTCTCTTCAATCCTGCTGGAATGAGTAGAGACCTGCCAGGAGACCCCTGTATAC
The DNA here is from genome assembly GCA_037577475.1 of Chaunax sp. Z400. NCBI lineage: Eukaryota > Metazoa > Chordata > Actinopteri > Lophiiformes > Chaunacidae > Chaunax > Chaunax sp. Z400. The sequence continues at coordinate 23,428,728 of CM075185.1, forward strand.
AGTGACAATAGACAGGAAGAATCCTCACCATCTGGCATTTAAAGCAGAGTGTACTCTTCCGTTGTATCCAAAAAAGTGTTCCTTTGTATTGCACAAGTCTTTGATCAAAAAGCTCTGTAAATCCATTAATGTCCATCTGACTTACACATAGACACACATAGATAGATACTCACTTTATATTTGTATGCCTTTGAAACCTGCAGATAGAATAATTCTATGCAGGCCTGGAGTTAAGATAAGATATCCCTTTATTAGTCCCACAGTGGGGAAATTCACAAGAAAATCCCATGTAATATCCAGCACATCTGACACCATGGGCCACCCAAAAGATAAATATCCAGTTTATTACCCATACTGTCCATGTCCCACTGTTAAAAAAAAAACTTGCTATACTTGCCACCCATGCTATAGTTAAATATAGTTTAATGAATTTATTCATGTGTTTGTGAAATGCACTGAAAAACATTCAGACAGGTCAGAGAACAATTTGAGGTGGCAGAAGCATCATTGTTGGAGATGCTTTGGCAATTTCACCCTAACAGCAACAATACAGAATGCGGTTGATGTCGCTGTAAGATAAAGGTTTTAGCCTGAGTTAAACAATTAAGGAAGCAGACAAGTGTTCTCACATTGGCTACGTATGGTTGAAATGATTTTTAAACTTTATTAGCATTTTAATGAATGACGTAGAACAAAATAATCTATGAATCCACCATGATTCACAAATCATTTGCACCATTTACGTCAACTGGGACTAAATGGGGACTAGTTCCTAGTCTACAAGCTGATGAGACAAGCCTAGTGATGGATCTTTGTATCTCATCTCTGACCAAACACGATAGGACATCTGCTGCAACTCTTGAATAAAGGCTACAACTTTTCTGGGTTCCACTGCTTTTTATTAAATTTACACCTATTCCCTCTGCCCTATAAACTACACTATACTGCACTGCTATTGATTTTATGTACAGTGCTATAAAAACAATTTTTGCACCTGCTCCTGATTTCTTCTCTTTTGTGTGTATGTCATACAAATTTTTAACACAAAACAAAGGCAACCTGAGTAAACACAAAATGCAAGTTTTAAATGATAATTTTATTGAAGAAAAGAGGTTATCAATACCTAAATCATCAGTGTGAAAAGGTATTCACCCACCTGGACTTAATAGTACTTGTGCCACCTTTAGCAGCAACAATTGTAACCAAACCACACAACCTCTCCCAATAACTGGAGATCAGTCTCTGACATCACTGTCTTCTAGGCAGAGCTGCTTTAGTGCAGCCACAATGGAGGGTGTGTGAGGATGAACTGGTCTTTTCAGCTCCTGCTGCAGCATCTTGATGGGGTTCAGGTCCAGGCTTTGACTCAGCCACTCCAAAACTTTAATTTTATTCCTTTTGAGCCATTCAGAGGTGGACTTACTATTATGTTTAGGATCATTGTCTTGCTACATGACCAAGTTATGATTGATCTTCAACTCACGGACTGATGACCTGACATTGTACCTCAGAATGTTCTGGTAGAGAGCAGAATTCATGGTTTTCCTTAATTATGACAAGTCGTCGTGGCCCTGAAGCAGCAAAGCATCCCCACAACATTACACTGACACCTCCATGCTTGACTGTAGGTATAATGTTCTCTTTGTAGAATGCTGTGTTTGGTTTACATCAGATGTAATGAGACCCCTGCCAAGGTTGGGAAAACAGACTGGACAGATGTGGATGAAGTTTTTGGAGGCTAAGGTCAACACCCAGTCTGCTCTTCAGGAGACAAGTTTGCTGGGCCACAGTATATAGGTGAGAAATATTGTGAAGAAAATGCACCAAACACATAAGGGTTTTCTTCAGGGACAGCTTAAATACACCTGTGGGAGGGAAATCAACAGATGTCCGGCACTAGGACCCAGGTAACCTATAAAAAGGGCCGGGGACCTTACATGGGCCTTTCCTCCAGCAACTGAGACTAGTCTTTGGTGATTGATTATCTTCCTTGTGCTGGGTGACAGAAGAAACTTCGAGTGATTGCTATAGATAAGGTGTGTTCAAAGAGAAAAGGATATGTATATGTATAAAGGCAATAAAGTTGTAATGGGGGTCTGTTCTGTGACAACAGACAGTAACAGCGCCGAATCACACATCTGTGTAAATGCAATGTGGATCGGCAGGACGGGGCTGAGACGTTTTGGATGACATACCGCAAAGAATTAGCAGCTAACTCAAAGAAGAAGAGAGTCAGCTGAAAATATTTTCGAACTGAGGAGACAGCACAATGTTTGGGAGCTTGATGACATCGACCCTCATGTAACAGGAAAGGTAAATTGTTATTTGCCCTGTTAATCGATTCTTTACAAAGTGCTGCTCGATGCAAATGGTAGACGTCAAGCGAGACACCAAGGCTGCTGTGCTATGGATCACACCTCTTTTGCTTGCGGAACCCTGGCTCTTTATTTAAAATCTCACATCGGAGCAGTGTTCTAGAGAAGGGACTACATTGCAGCACTGTTGCGTGATCTCTGCGTAAAAAAAGAATGACTGACTGAATGGGGGAGGGAGGGAACTGTGCTTTAAACTACATAATACTGTATATTTTTGCAAAAAGGTTTTTGTAAAGTTTCCTTGTTGTCCATTCATGTGCTTTTATTTATTTATTCATTAAGTTAAATAAAGATTTTCTTTATTAAATGTTTTTTATTTTTTATTTTATGTAAGTAAAGACACCAGTAGATGAACCAATCACTGTTTTTCTGCTTTTCTTCACTGAAGTCACTACCATTTTAATTTTCATTTATTTTTCTTCGTGGTTTTTTTTCTGCATTGAAAAAAGCCCCACAATGAATTTTCTTGGCTTATTAATTTATTGTTTGATTCATATATTTATTGTAAAATTTACCTCATCCCTATTTTATCATTGTCTGCAATTAACATTGTAGTTAAAGCGGGTTCTGTCATGTCTTTGATTTGAGAAAGGTTTATATTATACATTGTTAATACATTTATAGTTTTGCTATAGCAGTCTCTGGCTTTAGGTTATTCAGAGTCCTATGACTTGGTCACACAAGTCACAAATGGTCAAGCTCTTTTTGAGGCTAACCCTGGAAGGTTTGATGCTCTGGATTTGTTAAAAGTCCTGTCCTTGTTGTCCCTCTGCCGTTGAATCAGCTGAATCTGCTTCATCAAATTCATTTTCCATTAAATGTATTCACTTAATTCTCTGTGTGGTCTGTGTGACACATATAATCTGTTTTCTGCTCTTCATCAGTGCATCATACCATGCAAACCTGACAAGGCAAACCTAAGAGCAGCATGTGTCTGCTAACACAAACATTTTACACGACTTCAAAATTCCCCGTTTCAGAGCAAACCTCAGATGGAAGATCACAGAACCATCCTGCCAGGGGATCTTTTCCACACTGTGGATTAGAGATTCTCTGTGTTGATGATTGGCTGAGCTCAAGTCATACAGACATCCAGGCAGGTGCCTGCCTGTCATTAAGGTTTAATAAGACTCACCACATAGTTCCTCATTAATAGCTGCCCACAGGGCACACTCAGGACCTTTGCATATGGGGAGAGAGCAAGTGTACACCAAGGAAGAGAGGGTGAAGTGACTTTAATAGAGAGATGACACTTTCATATGACTTTACTGATAGAATACTAAAAAAGCAGAAGATATACTACACATTTTTAAGGCGAGCGTACTTCTCTGGGCTCCAGACTGCGTAGGAATGTTCGGTCTGAGAAATCCGATTTCAAACGCCGACCAATTACTTCAATTCAAAGGAAAGAGCTTGAGACTCTCCAACTAAAATATTTGAGCTGAGGGAGCGAGTGGAGTTTTGAGAGTAAACACTTTCTCAGTGCAGGCCTGATAATGTCAGGGGTGTTTATATATGTGTGTGCACGCACACGACTGATGACTTAGAAGTAGCTCAAACACTGAATCAAAGCAAAGTGTTTTAAATCTTCCCTCTAGATACTCACTAACTGCTGAACTCTAAGAAGCATCAACTGCACAGCTCCCGAAGCTATCAGTACCGAAACTATTTTTGTTGATCATGTTTATGTGCATTAATCTTCAATGTTGGTAGTTTTTTTTAAATGCAAAAAAAGCTGTAATGTCTTGTGCTTTTTCTGAACTATTTATTTGTTGTTTATTAAAAAATATGCTCAACACTCACCTTAAGTAACCTCCTCTATAAAAGTTAGTGCTGTTGTATTTCTGGGAAAGCTTTTCCTGTGCACTGAGAAGCCGTCTGTTTGTTGGGTGAAGGGGAATGTTTTAGGTGTAAACACAGCATAGGCATTATACTTGAAGGGGAAGCACTTTAAAGGCTCCCCTCTTCAGACTCTGTGATCTGTGAAGGGTAAAAATATGTTTGGCAGCTCAAGTGTAGCAAAGACAATTGAAGATATGCACATGTCCTGTTGACATTTTGATGGAGGAGCGAAGACTGAGCCGAGTAACCTTTTAGTGTTGTCGTTTTTTTCAATCAGAAGTATCTACATCTTCTGTGTCTCTGTTGTGCAGAGGGGTTATTCTTTAACAGACACACTATGTGGAATCATTCCCATCAATAAGGCAGGCAAAGGAGGAAAAGTGAGTCGGACTTGTGAAAACATGCACAAAGGCATAAGATAAATTGAATGATATATCGAGAAAACTATTTTTGTTCCATAGGCAATTTGTATCGGCAAGACTGCCCTGTATGACAAGAAGCCGACAAGCTCAACTCCTCAACAGAAACTGGAAGGTTTGCTAAATCCATACAGCAGTATGGATGGGAGGAAATTTAATTTGAATTCTGACAATGTGTGTTGTTTTTGCAGTGTTCTGTGTTCACCTCTAGTCCCACACCTGCAATTAATATGAATGTTTGCGTTACCTCTCATCACCATCTCTTCACTTTTACTTAACCCTGCCTCAACCATCTTTTGCCAAGCCACAATCTTACCGTATCCTCTATCATAACATATTGTAACCATGCACAAATATTGAATAAAGTGAGAATAAAAAAACAAACAAAAAAACAAACAAAAAACCCAAGCAGTATTAAGAATAATATGGGGCTATGCAGAATCCTAAAATATCGATGTTGTTGTATGGCAATAGTGTTGGATAGTTGGCCTGGTTGATGCTGAGCATGTGGCGTACAATTATTAAACTGGAGCTTTTTCACTGAATGTAACTATCTGCTGCTGCTGGACATAAGGTTAATGGCAGCTTTGAGACAGAACCAGTTAAGTTATTGGCTTATAAAACCCTGGAGGTTCATCACTAGTTGGAACATGACATTACATGTATTTTGATGCATTGTTAATAGAGAAATATTGATTGGTGTTGCTGTGAAGAGAGTAAGAGTGTTTGTTTGATTGACACAAATCTCTATCGTCACCATCTGTGGAACTTTCCCACCCACCTCCAGACTGTGTAATACAACCTCACAAATCTTCAAAATGGTATTGTACAGAGCTATGGGTTGATGCTGCAAATGCTACTGTATGTTAATGTTTTTACAACCTATAATGGATACATCTGTTGCTGTTGGGGTTACAAAAGGCTCACAAAGCAGTGTTGACACAGCGTCCCAATACTGCATGCACATGTAATAAAAACATGCAACAAAACAGTATCACTCTCAGTACAAACAGAGGTACATACCAATGCATGAGAGGAAAGCCTGCCATAGGTTTATGCATCTTTTCTCCCCCCGCCTCTCCAGCTGTCTCCCGGCCCACCTTCTATTTTATCCCAGGGGAAAAAAAAAAAATCGAAAAACAAAACCTTTTCCGACACATTAGGTGCTATTGAAAAAAACAAATAAATGTCTGCAAATAAATAACTAATTTGCCCCGAGACTTTCTTTAATGCATGGGGCTTTAGCTCATTCAGAGGACAAACAATAGATGTAACATTGTCAGACCTAGCTGAGACTGGCGCAGCAGAGTGTGTGGGCATGTGTGAATGACAAACCAGAAAGGGTTTGTTTTTGAAATGTCCGCTCCATCTTACAGACTGAGTAAAATATAGTGAAATGTCAGTTCTGCTGAAAACATACTGACATCATGTTTTGGGATGGATACAGATTGCAGCTGAGAGAAATGTCATGCCCACAGCTCACCTGAAAAGGCCAACCACACTTTTCTTCAGACTACACCCTCATGAAGGCAACTATATTTCAACAAAACGCCATTTTGACAATATTAAACTATGTTCCTCCTTAATATTGCATTCACTGCCAATTTAGATTTAATATGAGAGTTCAATCCTTTCTCTGCCTGCATGTGTTTCAGATATCCATCTGATGCTGCTCAGTTTTTTTTGTTTATAATTATAGAGAAGCTTGGAAGAATAAAAAAATGAAGACAAAAAATTACTCTGCTATAAATCTGCGGTCACATGGTGAGGACCTCTCAATCGATATTTACCTCTCCCTATCCCTTCCAGATGAGTGAGCATGGTCGTGGCATTCTATTAGGTTATTACAAAAGCAAATCAGTCAGCAGAATTAATTTTCTTGAAAAATATGAGTCTGGCTAAAGGGAATTAATATCCATCACGGGTATGTAGATGTTGAATTTTCATTTCTGCTCTGCTTTGATGATGGCTGGTTGTTGTTTATCTTGAGAAATGTTCTGTTCAGTAGGCATTACAATGAGGGGGAATTTGCCAACATTAATTCTCTTGGAAGTCTGGTAAGCATACAATCTACCAGAGGAAATAAGCAGGAATTCTACTTTGCATATTCACCACTCATGAAAGACCATTCCTTCATAAATCAGATTTTTTCTGAGTTGTGATATGTGATGAGATGAAGAGCTTGTATGCTCTTCAGGGGGCCATGGAGTTGAGAGATACGGAAAAGTTATGGGTTTAAACAAGCTGTCCTGGCAAAGTGGCAGCATGTTCTGAGGTCTAATTCTGATTCTATTCAGCTCCCAAGCAGTGGCATTTGAACTGACCATTGGAAATATACAATCTGTAAAGTTCAGTCTGGACCTGTGTGAAAAGGTATTTGCCCCCTTTGAGACTAAATCCAAAAGACCTACCAACTGAATTAATAACCGGTTGCCGCGGGACCAGACACACCCACACCTGATTTATTCAGTCATCCTCACTTAGATTTTAGACTTTCAGAAGCATGAAGTTGGCTAATCGGTCTCACAATATAGCACACTATGGCAAAATCAAAAGAATTACCAGAGGAGATGAGGAGGCAGGGGATTGAAATACATCAGTTTGGGAAAGGTTACAAAGCTATTTCTAAGGCTCTGAGACGCCACAGATCCACAGTGAGACACATCATCTACAGGACCTGGAACAATAGTGAAACTTCCCAGAAGTGGACGACCTTCCAAAATCCCCCAAGAGCACAGCGAAGGCTCATACAGGAAGTTACGAAAGATCCCAAAGAAAACATCCAAGCAAGTGCAGGCCTCTCTCACCTCAATAAAGGTCAGTGTTCATAGCTCAACTACTCCAAAGACACTGGGCAAAAATGGCTTCTATGGGAAAGAGGTGAGGTGAAAGCCTCTGCTGACAGAAGAACATTAAGTGTTGCTACAACACACCTCAGAGCTTTTGGGAGAATACTACAAGGACTGGTAAGTTGAACTGTTTGGAACAAAGGGGTCCTGTTAGATCGAGTGTCAGCCAAACACAGCGGTCCACAAAAACAACATTATACCTGCAGTCAAGCATAGAGGTGGCAGTGTAATGTGGGGATGCTTTATTGGTTCAGGAAATGTGACCAGAAAATTCTGAAGGAGAATGTCAGGTCATCAGTCTGTAAGTTGAAGCTCAAGCACACCCAAGCAGGAGAGTAAGTCCACCTCTGATTGGCTCAAAAGGAATAAAATTAGTTTTGGAGTGGCCTCGTCAAAGCCCGGACTTGAGCCGCATTGAGATGCTGTGTCAGGCCTGAAAAGAACAGTTCATCCTCACAAACCCTCCAATGTGGCTGCACTAAAGCAGTGATTTTGGCCCTCTCTGCAAAGAAGAGAGGGCCAAAATTCCACCACAGGGATGCCAGAGACTGATCTCCTGTTATCTGAACCATTTAGTTGCTCTTGTTGCTGCTAAAAGTGGTGCAATTAGTGTTCAGGGACACAAGACCTTTTCTCACCGGTAATTAGTTATTGGATAACCTTTTTGCCCAATAAAATAAAATTGTCATTTAAAACTTGTATTTTATGTTTACTCAGGTTGCCTTTGTTTCATGTTAAATTTAATTTGAGGAACCTACACAGTTTAGTATAAGATAAAAATAGAAGAAACCAGGAGGGATCCTATACCCTGACACGGCACTGTGACTATGGATTGTCTAAATAATAGATGTCAGATAGTCCAGTGCTGTCAACATTTCTACATGCCTGATTTTCCGGCTTCAAACAATGACTATGAGAGGATGAAACAAAGTAGAAACTACAGTACCGTTCTGTAGTACAGTACTACAGGATAAAAACGTTAAAATAAAGGGAATGTTATTATGCAAACTGCATAGGCGACTAATGTTTAGGCTTCAGGGATACTAAAGGGCTCTCTGATTAAATGTGTTCAACTATTCTGCCCCATCCCATCATTTAAATGAGGACTTACTTAATAAGAATTCAACAGCATGCTCTTGCTGATTCTGTGGATTGTGTGTATTGGACAACAGCAAATTTCCATTCAGCTGAGACAGACGTTGTCATATGCTTAACTGCACTATATCATGTCTGCAGAGTCATGCAAAAAAAAAAAAAAAAATATCTTGCTTTTATCTAGATCTATGACATCTCCTGTCCCCTGAAACCAAAAGGGCACACTTTTTTCATTCCTTAAGATAACTTGCTTATAATTTGCTTTTTCTCTGTAACTATTGTTTACTTCCTGAACCCAGACACCTAACTTGGGAAAGATTTAATGACTGCATTTACATACATGCAGTCTGTATTGATCCGTCTCAGATCCTATCCAGTCAGCAGATTCTGAATCACCACCATCTACATTAATGTCATAAAATGCCAGTTTTCAAGACAGTCCTGTAATGGCACCACAAACAACCTTAATAGCACATTTAGCTCTCAGCAGTTGTGCATACAAAACAACTTGCAGTGTTCAGCTCACATGGTGAGGTAATATATCAGCTCATATGTGAATCTTAGTGATATCAGGTTTTTTATTTGTTAAATTAAGCATGTTGTAGTGGACATGATTTATACATTGCATGGTGATTATGGAAAAGAACATGTCCACTGGTATCAGCTAATATGTATGTTAGCTGTTTTTGAAGTTGATTTTCTTTTCTTACCCCCATGAGAATTTAAATATATTATGGAGCCAAGCTCCCCCTAAAGCTTCAGAATATCAAATTAATCACTACTATGTGAGAATTACAGTTTATGCCTCAACCAATAGAGGTGAAGCATGTCTGTAATCGCCATATAATACCGTAGCATGACTTGTTTGAAGTGAAATGTGGAAACTGCCTTGCCATCATTTTTTCTCTCATATATGTGATTTCATGCAAATGTTCTAAACCCTTTGAAAAATAGTATATTGTTGTAAAAACTTTTACTCCATATTACCTATTAAAGATGGGAAGTGGCCAGTGCCTTCAGGGTCTTAATACAACATAGAGGCTAAGAAATAATATTTGCACTGTATGTACGCAAAGCATTTGATTTAATGTACTGCATATACAGTGTGTCTTTTGACTGTGACATAAAATGTTGTTTTTTGTCTATGCATGCCATAAACACATTACAAAAAAGGGATGGAAAAGGCTAACCATAAAAAATAAAACATGTTTTTATTTTTTTTTATTTTTGGTATCATTTGTAACTCTGAATCCACTGGTGCAGTTGAACAAAAATACACTGGGCTTCAGTACCCCCCCAAAAAAAACAAAAACAAACTTTCCTACAGTATTTCACCTTAGTAATATTTACATAGGTTTTTTTTGTGTGCTTTTTTTGCCTCCATTTTTGGTAGGACTTGTGACTCTGAATCCACAGTTGAACAAAAATACACTTGGCTTGTGTACTCAAAAAATAAATAAATAAATAAAATCAGCAATTTCTTGTTACAGAACAATGTCCCTCCTATGCAGAATAACTCACATAATAATTCTCAGACCTCCTCATCAATGGACATCACCATGAACTGGGAAAACAACTGATGGTCATCTTTTGGAAAATGATACTAAAGCTAAATCAGGGAGACTGTTCAAAGTGAGGTGTGTGGATTAACGTGAGGTCTGTTTCTAAAATGAAAAAAACTAAAGTAAAAGGAACAATAATGTTCCTGCACTTTTGACCACATCAATTTTATTGGAGCGGTGATAGAAGTGTTAGCAGTGAAGTGATTCCATTATGGATAAATGGAAAAAAATATGATTTCATCTTTTGAACGAAGTGACCTGACTCTTTCATCATGTTCAAATGTCAGTACGCTCACGTTTCATTACATTTTCTCAATAAAAGTTGACTAGCTAAAAAAACCACAAGATGTGCAAAAACATTTCTAATCTCTCTCTCTTCCAGGTATTTATTTCCATCTCTCTTGGGAATATCTTGTAAAGTTTGGCTGTTTTGTGAGCAGCATACATTTTAAATCAATCTATCAGGTTGCCCGCTTATGTCAGGCTGTCGAGTGGCAGCCAACTCGTGAATGACTGATCGCTGTCCGAGTGGGTAGAGAGGAAGGTGCTGCCAAGACAGACCCCTCGGTGGCAGAAGGTAGGAGTCGTGCATGTCAATCAGAGCTCCCCCCATGACCTTGTGTCTCATCAAACAGCTTCACTGCTGTAACACAAAGGACACACAGTGAGGGCCTTTCACGACAGCGGTCAGCAAGGAGTTGTTTTTGCCAACTGACTAAAGTCAAAGGTGAGGGGTTTGTTTTTTATAACACACACATCACCTCCATTATACATGTTCCAAACACATAAAGCTATCCATCCACAAGTCAGGCACACTTATACATTTTTATTTTGTCGTTTATACACAAAATCACCCTAAGATCCATCAGGTCTTCAAGTTAACCTATATGCACTTGTGTCCAAACCATAGTGGTTTGAACCAATCATTCTCCTATGAAGAACTACAGGCAGGGACAGGTGTGACAACAGGAAGAGAAGCAAAAGGTACCTTTGAAAACTATGGCAGCTGCTAAAGAGGTTAGCGTAGAGGACTACCTAAAACTGCTTCAGTCAGCTCCCCGACCGTATCAGCCTATAGTGTAGCCTTGTAAGACAATTTGAGTGGTTTTGGGGGGAAAAAAAGAGTCCAAACAGGAAGTAAGTTTTACTGGATGACTGGTGTTCATGTCCAGTATGAAGTCAGAAGTCTTTGTTGACTTTTTTATTATAGACTTTTTCAGTTTTAAGTCTCTGTGTAGGCTCAGGAAATAAATCTACTTGGTTAGGATTCAGAAGTAATCATGTCTCGTCTCTGTTTGAACGTACAATTAGGTGTGAGGATTCAATTAAAAAAACACAAGAACCATAAAACATAATTAATCAAACAGGGTTCAGACGTGTGTGAAAAACAAATAACCAAAATCAACAGATATGTGAATAGGAAAAGAAAAATAGGAACAATAATTTAATTAATTAATTAATTAATTAATGATTAATATCAGAGCTGCCATTTATACAGGGGGCTTTATAGCTACAGTATGTAGCAAACAAGGGCCACGAGAGACTTGCTGTGTCCAAAAGGTAACAAGATGACCCATTAGCCTGATGGTAGAAGGTGCTGCTATAGCATGGGTTTTATGGAGAGTGAATAAATCTTCATTGAGAGAAGAGCAATGCAGGCTTATCTGTTTTCGCTCTTCACACGACTGACCTCAGGAAGAGTTTGATTTACTATCTGGCTCCACTGGTAGTGGTCTTATAAATCAAAGTTTGTAGAAATGTAAATCCTGCAATAAGATTTTAATGGGCATCTACATGGTCACCGTCTCTACATCCACCAGTAGACAAATACAAAGTGTGTTGAGAGATGCTCCATTACAAAATTGACTTTCATTCATTCATTTTCTGTAACTGCTTATCCTGTGTAGGCTCACAGGGGAGCTGGAGCCTATCCCAGCTGACTTTGGGCACGAGGCAGGGTCCACCCTGGACAAATCACCAGTTCATCTCAAGGCCACATAGAAAGACAAACAACCACTCTCATTCATACCTACGCTTAATTCACCAATAGTCACCAATTCACCTCTTCTGCATGTTTTTGGTGGTGGGACAAAGCCGGAGAACCCGGAGGGAACCCGCGCAGACACAGGGAGAACATGCAAACTCCACACAGAAAAGTCCCAGGTCCTCAGGTGGATATGAACCCAGGACCTTCTTGCTGTGAGGCAACAGTGCTACCCACTGCGCCACCGTGCTGCTGGTTGCTTGTTTAAGTGTTAGTAATAGTAATAATTTTTGGTTTGTTTATCTCAGTTGGTAGAGTGTGCGCCCTATACTGAGGCTGAAAGTCCGCTTGTGGCGGCCACAGCCTTAATTCCGCCCGAGGCCCTTCGCCGCATCTTCCCCCTCGCTCTCCCCCACATTTCCTGTCATCACTTCAAGCTGTCCTTTCTCCAAAACAATACCCCAAAATATAACTTAAAGAAAAGTAAAATCACTTCATTTGAATACTACAAAACAAGTGGATGCTAAAATGGATAGTGGTGATATAGAGTGGTGGCCAATGAGGCATTTAGGTGAAAGGTTTCCAAGGATGAAACCTCAGATGTTTCTGTATCATAAACCATTTGGTATGTCAGGTTCCATGTCTGCTACTACCAAAACAACTCAGTTCACATTTGTGGCTGTGAAGAAAAAGGCTTGGGATATGACAATACAAGAAAAGAGTGAGCCAAAGGGAGAGACAACTATGAATGAGCCTTTCAGAATTACAACTATAGCATGAGTGTTACTGCACAGTCAGTTATATCAAGATTGGAACTGGATGATCTTAAGCACTCATGAACTTTGACAACAAGCCATAATTGACTGCTGTGGGAGGACACAAAACAATGTTGCTTAGTAACAAGGAACATTTTTTTTCTTGGTGGAGAACAACAACATTGAAAAAACAAAAAAAACAAAGAATTTGTCTGATGCCCATCCAAAAAACTAATTCAATGTTGAATAAAAGAAATTATGAACTAGATATTGGCAATTCTGTGTTGAGCTTTTCATTTTATTGCTTAGATATTACACAAGAGCAGCATATGAAAAAGGTTCGTGTCATCACATTCAGACATGCCTTGTCTCATCTTGAGGCCCAGGGTAATCAGCACAACAACCTCCCTCCCACGACTACAGCCTTTAGGCCAACAGCACACAGCAGCTTCCAAACTGAAGCACTTTGGGATCAGATGAAATACACTAACACTGGGAAAGGTCACCTGCTCATTTTTCTTCCCTTCACATGCTGACATCATCAGACATAAGCCATACGAGACAACAACAGCCTAGTGTTTCCTCTCATTGAACACGTTTAGATTAAACACGCACACACACACACAGACAGCACAGCAGTTTCCGAAGAATATCAGATATAATATAATATAATCTCAAAATACTATGTCACAGATATTGAACAATATAGATTTCTTGCAGTTTAGTAAAATGACGTAAAACTGAATTTTTTGAATAAAAAAATACAAATGAAAAACTCACAACTAATTCACTTGTAGTTTGAGTTGGGTTGATGAATTTAAAATATTAGTATATCTTATATGTGCAAAAACCTTAAATTTTGTGATTACAAAATGCTTACTTTAAAGCTATTTGTGCGTTATTAAGACTAGTTTAATGTTTGTTATGAGAATTGACCATATTTATGATTTAATAAGGGCAACCATTCTTTGGGAACAAAACATATTAATGTGATCATTTATGGACGACAGCATCCTTACTTACTATCAATAAGTATTCATTTGGAGGTTATTTAGAGAAGCCCTTAGTTTGTGAGCTAGTAGTCTTTGCATATGGTTTGCTTTAAAATGACAAATACAGAGCCAATATGAAACTAATATGCCTGCTAATTAGCAACACGTTAATGGTTTTTATGTGTTCCCCCATGTAAGCCTTAATAATACAAGAAAAAACTTCCTTCAAAAGCTGATGTTATATTAAGAGTAGATGTACCGTTAAATTCCCCAGTTTTTCCTTGTGTTTTCCTCATCACTGAGTTCCTAGTGCTCCTGTCTCTCTCAGCCTTTGTGGCAGTTATGTTTCAAGGCTGATTTAGTTTGCCATTCCCAGTGATTCAGGTGTTTTGTGTTGCTAACCTGCTTCTCTTGTGTCCCGGAATCCTGCCTGCCTGCCTGCCTGCCTGTCGTCCACTTATCTTCCTGCCTGCCTGCTGGTTACTTACTAGTCTCCAAGCTCGCCCTATAGTCTGCCACACTTCTTCCCCCATTCCTTGTTTATGACAGCCTTGCTTCTCCATTACCATCTGTCCTGTTTGGATCACAACACTAGCAATCTTTTTTTTTTTTTAGCTTTATTAAACATAATACTACAATGTTCAATAAAATGAGTTTTAGAAATCAGTACAAAGAAATCAATTCAATAGATTAAGTTAAAAGAAATCCAGCATTGGCTGTTTGCATCACTTCAAGTCAAATATGTATAACCTCTTGAATGCACTAGCTGAGATGATTTTATGGAGGATACAGCATGCTATAGTTTGATGTGATGGATGTCAAAGCAGGAAGTTTTAGTGGTGTAGGATCAACTCAGTCTCCATAATAAAATGTTGGCATTGTATGTATGCAAATCAAAGATATGTTCGGTTTTTACATTTCATCAACTCTACAGTATTATGATCACATTGCATGTATATGTATTGATTTTCTTGTCAGGAGGGGCAGTAGCCTGAGACCCTGGTGAGATAGGTGCCATGTTTGAGACCTTTCTTCCAGACTAGAGAATTTCCCATGCTATTTCTGATGTTCTTTTTCTTAACACTATCCGAGTGGATTTTGTGCCTAAATCTAACCAGACCTAAAGCACAGTATTTTCACAACATAGCATTTAAAATTAAACATATTTAATATGTGTTTAAATAAACCAAAGGAGGCATAATAAGAACAGAGGTGTGGATTGACACTTTAAATGGACAGATTTACTATAATTCAAATGCCATTTAATAAAACAAGGCATTAATTAGAAAAGAATTAAAAATTAAAAAGAGACAATAATAATAAAGTGAATTAGATTCCTCTATTAGCACAATTATTATTTAAGAGCAGGTTTAGCAGCTACACTGATCATCAGAAGGGAAAAAAAAGAAACAAAAGCTACATTCTAAAACTTAAATAAATACAACATGAAAGTCTTACACTTTAAAAAGGTGAGCCAGTTTTGATCCACAGTGCTCCTTGTAAGCACAAAGTCCTTGGCTGGTGTCAATTTTGTTTTAGAACTTTCTGTAAACAAATGAAAAGTTAATCATTTTAAGCATAATACATGAATATCTTTCAAATTCAGGCTTTCGGCATTGAGCTATTGCTAGGGATGATGTGGGTGATAGGAGGAATCTTCAAAGTTGCTGAGAAATAACAGCATTCACACAAAGCACATGACAATTTCCGAACCAGAAGCAGCTGAAATTCAATATGGATCTACTTATGGCATACGTCTTCCTGATACACCAGACATTATTCACAAGCTTAATATAAGACTATGGTGGATTATTGCACTTTCTCCATTTGTGAGCACTGGGTCTACAATTGTGTTATAAACACAAAATGCTAATATTTCCTCCTCACACATTCTTAAGATCTCAGTGAAGTTGGCTGGTGCACAGTAAATTGCCTCTGCATTACGAACAAGTCCTCTCTCTTTCACACACACACACATCCACACACCCACACAGACAATGTAATGCAATGGCTTGGTGATATTATATGACTAAAGGAACTCTCTTTGGGAAAATAACTGGGTTTTACCCCCCAACATAATGTCTCCAAGGCGCATAGAGAAAGATTAATGTGGTAAATATGAAAGAATATTTTTAGGTCTCCTGGACTACTTAGTATTAAGTCAGTCGAGCTGCTGCTCCACAATGTATGGCAAACTGGCAATAAATGTGGTGAGGAGAATCATACTTTACTTCACATTGACTATGTAACTTTTTGATTGTCTCATTTCTCCCCGCCTCATTTCCTGTCATTGGCCTTCAAAGTGTTATTTCAAACTGTGATGATGTGCCTCAGCATTGTTTAGGTGAATGAATAGATGTGAGAGAGCTGCAGTGACAAAGAACATGTTGATAGCTTCGACTGGCGGGGTCCTTTTGAAAGAGTTCCTGTAGGCTGCAAGAAGACAGGATCAAATCAGCACAGCTTATCAAGTCATGATACTTTACAAGCCCTGCTGGGAGACTGTGATCTAGCTGTAGGCTCGGGGAGCCTCAGTGATAGCCTTGTCTACCCACATGCTGCAGAAGATGAAAAGAAAGATAGGAGTGATATACTTCAGATGTCTGTCGATTGAGATAACTGGGCTTGCCTGCAGTGAGAGAAAAGCGTTGGGACATATTTGCTAGATGTAAATTGTTGTATTGATTTGTAGCCAACAGTGTTTATTGATATATGGTCATTGAGGTTTCATAGTCATACGTTGTACACAGGGCTGTGACTGCTGGGTCCATATATACTTTTGGAAATTAATACAAATACTGAGCCTCTGTTTAATGTATGATGTTTATATGCACTTATGGGATCACCTTTTTTATATTCTATACTTTGATCAAACTACTCAGGTCAAGTCAGTTTTATTCAGACAGCCCAATACCACAAGTCACCAATTTGTCTCAAGGTGCTGAATAACCTGAACAACAGAACCCTCTTTATACCCTCGATTCAGATAAGAAACCTCCCCCAAGGCCTTCAACAGGGAGAAATGGAGAGCCCACGAACACACAGATAATAGATGTCTCCATAAACGAACAAATTAAATGTACAGTATGGTTGATCAGGATTTAATAACTATAGATTTAAAAATATACAAAAGATTGATGCTGGAGGACATCGTTCACACGCAAGAGAAGAGAAACACGGGGGGAGAGAGAAAGTGAAGGACAAGAGTAAGTGAGAGGCAGAATTTCCTGAAGTTCTAGATCCAAAACACGTTGAACGAGGCACCAATAATTAGACAATAGAGAGAGATCCCTCGATGACCCATAGTCCAGCACAAAGAAGCTTGTGAAAGCAGATGACGAGGAGGAGAAAATAGGGAGAGGAGGAAAGAGAGATGAGCACACAGCGTGGACACTGTTTTTTGTGGTTAGGGGATGCAGTGATTGTCAGAAAGTTAACAGTATGGATTATATATTATAGGTTTAATAGATTCATTGAGATTGAGACCAGCCTGCTGAGAGAATGATGATAACAGCTACACAACCTGAAGCAATCCAAGAATAAATTGCTAGAAGTCAATGTTAAATAAGAAATAAGGAAAGTAAATTTCTAACAGAAGACAGCATATCTAAAGATGTAATCAGGGCAGTAGTCATTCAGACTAGACAATGACGACTTTTTAGGTTGCACTGGGACAATGGAGGCTTTCTTGAGGAAGGTCGGAATGCTCTCCTGTGACATTGCTATTTTAAAAATGTCAGTAATGTCAGATATATCTGACTGGTTAATCTTCTTAGCACATATCCAGGGATGTTATAAGGCCCAGCAGCTCTACTCATATTCACTCTCAGCAGGATTCTGCTCACATCCACAGCGGATACTGACAGTGGCCGGTGTTTTGGAGGCAGAGTTGACAGCTGACTCTTTGTTGAGCAGATCAAAGCTAAAATGTGTTAAGTTCAGTTCAAAAATAGGACCCAAATGCAGACTCGGAGACTGGGAAATGCAGTTCAGTAATTTAATAACAAAAATAAAACTCAATACAGGAAACAGTCAAAAAGAAGACGATCCGAAATACAAAGTACAAGACAAAGAAAAACTTACAGAGGGGAGATACCAAGAAACGCCAAGGAACGCAGGTGAGCACACGAAGAAAAACAGGGAACAGACCACACGGCAGGCTAAACAGACGAACTGACAAAGGAGGTAAGAAACACACAGACTAAATACACAGGTAACGAGAGGAGATGGGGAACAGGTGACACAGGGAGGAGGAGACAATCAGACACAGGTGGACATGATCAGACAATTACAGAGGAGGGAAAATGGAGAAGGGAAAACCTAAAAAGGGAAAACATGAGGAGGATGAACAATAAGACAGAGCAAACAAACACAGGGAAAGGGAGCAAACTGGAACTAAAAACATGGAAGACTAAAACATAGAGAGAGGAACCAAAAGGGTAAAACAGATCATAAGAAAACACAGGAAATGCAAAGCACAGGCACATAACATGGAAAAACAGACTTTCAAAATAAAACAGGAAATACACTCAAAACCCAGGACCATGCCGGAAATGTATTAAGCTCATCTAGCAATGTGGCCTCACACATGACGGCGGTGCTCTTACTTTTGTTGCCTGTGATGGTTCGTTTAAACACGGTCCAGGGTATTGCTTCCACTAGTGGGGTTGTGGACCTATAGTGGAGGAATTTAGGTTAAATATTTTGAGGTTTGTTTGATGAAAGTAAAAATCACAGCCGGTTGAGACTGGACATGAGCCAGAGGTAAGCCTTGTAGTGGAACAGCCTTTGGTTCCAGCTGGGTTAGTCGAGCTCTTATCCCGGCTCTCTTGCTGGATGATTGCACTGCTTGCTATGGCGTGTGGCCGGGCCGGGTGGTTGAAAGATTTTGTGGACAGTAGTTGAGTTAAGGATTGCTGCACTTCCTTTTCTGAGATAGATGACTGATGTATTTCTCTCACTGGTAATACGTGCTTGAGTCATAATGATGAAAAACATAGAACTTATGTAGTGAGGTTTGAGGGAGCTGCTGGCTGACACGTTGGCACACTCCACCTTCATCGTGGATGAAAGGGTAGATGCTATCATCGTGGGTAATGGTGCGGCGACAATTAATTGATATCGACTCATTTTTTTCTGGCAAACTCAAACATCCTGGCTAGGCTCTCTGTAGTGATCACTGTCTGCATCATCCAAGCCTTCCCACACTGCTGGAGAGGGATAAACTGCTGACAAGGCAACGCTAGTGCTATCATCAAAAGGCCTGCTATCACGCCAGTGGCGGAAGCCATCAGGAGTGCCTGTGACATCTAAGGTAATGTTACAAGAGATGAGCTGGTTTTCCTGATGGACTCACCTATTAATGATTTACATCTTATTAATTGTTAAAAAAATTTATTCATTCCGATTTTCCTTCTTATTAAAACAGTATCTTGTACGTTTAGGCACTCTGCTAAATTTGATTTCTCATTCCCTCGCGCTAAGAAATCATTCGGCAAAAGAGCTTTAATGCTCAAAGCCCCATCAGACTGGATTATTTTACCTGCTGATATGGGAGCCATTAGATCACTGGGTATGCTTAAACATGCCCTGTCATATTACTTTGACACTGACTGTATTTGCTCTCATCAGTAACACTGTCACTGTTTATGTTCATACCAAATGTTAATACCTGCTGTCTGTATTTCATTGGTTATTAGTATTTGATAATCCACTCGCAGGATTATGTTTCTTTACCATTGGCCAATTTGGCTACCCTGTGGATGGTAATTTTTCATTAATTAATGTAGATGTCTTGAAGTTCACTGATCTTGTGGAGTTTCACACAGCACTAATAATATACAAAGCCAGAAATAATCTACCACCAATTAATATAGAGAAAAAAATGTTCTTTGACAGAGGGGAAAGTACAACTTAAAGGCTCTTAGGGTTCGGACAACGAGGAAAAGTATGTGCATTTCAGTCTGTGGAGTCAATGGAATAGTCTGAATGTGGAGTTTAAGCAATGTCCAAACATTATTCAGTTTAAAACCATGATCTTTTAGAAGTATAGGGATGATGAAGGGCATTGATCATCAATAACATCAATTTATGTGATGATAATTGGTTTACAATTTGATAAATATTTCATAAAATAAAGATAGGAGGCTTACAAATTGATATATATTATATATGATATATATTGATATATAACATAAAGATAATTAGTAATTTATCATGTTTATATATATACATATATATATATATATATATATATATATATATATAAACATTATTAGGAATCACATTTTTTATGTGCATGTATAAATGTGTAAATATGTGTAGGTATGTATGTACGTATATAAATGGGTTTATGCAAATATGGATATTTGTATATGTCTGTGTTTATAATTGTATGAATGTATATATTTACAAGTCACAAATTATGGGACAAAGGAAGCTAAATACAGTTAATATATATTATTAATGACTGAGTCGTGGAGAGGGGGTAGGAGTACATAAGTTTATACTTCTTCCTATTCCTTTTTGAGCATGTAAATTGATTTGTTAATAAGGTGTGTTATTGATTGCACTGTGTATTATGCTTTTCATTTACTTTTTGTTATTTGGTTTTTTGTTTTGTTTTTTCCAATTCAATTCAGTAGTTTTGTTTTGTTCCGTTCTGTTTTGTTTTTTGTCTGTTTATATGTTGCTATACTGTTAACTTTATTTCTATTTGTATATGTGTATTCATGTATGTATCGACTGTGTTGGGACCCCCTTGAAAAAGAGATGGTACATCTCAAGAGGCCTATCCCAATGAATAGAATTTGACAAAATGACTCGAGACTATAAATGTAGCAGGGATACAAAATGATAGATTTGTTTCAACACCGATACGGCTCATGCTTTGTTTGACCTTTCTTAAAGTTTCAGAAATGGAGGATACCCTGACTTGATCGCTGAAAATTGCAAGCATATCTAAATGAAGAAGCAAACCAGACCACTGAAATGAAAAACTTCATGAAATAAAGAGTTGTTGAAGAGCTGTTCTTTTCCACAGCGTTTTATAGTCCAAAGGAAAGTTGATGACAACCAAACACTAAACCACCATGTTGAAATGCATTGGAGAAAGCAATTGTAAGAGGGCATTGGCTTGAGATCCACATACTAAAAGACTGTTGGTACACTATTGATTTGAGCCCCAGGTTGCTCTTCTTTGATCTCTCAAAACTGAAAAAGTATATCCTTGTTGATTTTAACCTCTGGCCTGCAGCTCACTTTCACAATAGCTAAGAAAATCCTTTAGTTAGATCTGATAGAATGTTATGAAGTATAGCTAGACGGGGGGGGGGTGCACTGAATCTCCAGGACGCTTTTGCTCCATTTTGTGTTGACTTCAGTTTATTGTTTTAATCTATCATGATATCTGAGGTATTTAGTCATGCTAGAACAGCCATGTTTTTATTTGTCCCCTAGGCCTAATTGCTGGTTGGTGTGTGATCTACCTCAGAAACTTCATTTTACTGTGCTGCTATTTATTTAAGTGTTGATGGAAAATAATTATATCTAAATTTTATTTTAGCTAATGAAAGTGGCTAAATGTTGGTTAGAGCTCACTTTCTGATGAGGTGAAGGTTTTGTGAATTGGCAGCTCTTTATATTCAGTAATGTGTGTTGTTTTAATGTATTTTTATTCACCATGAAATCTTGCCCGCAGGGATAAATAAAGTTTATTGGATTGAATTAAATTGAATTGAAATGGCCTTGCAATGGGTAGAGTGAACTTACAATGAGTCAAAGCTAATTTTACACACAGCACAGACAAATCTTTAT
The DNA here is from genome assembly GCA_037577475.1 of Chaunax sp. Z400. Classification (NCBI taxonomy): domain Eukaryota; kingdom Metazoa; phylum Chordata; class Actinopteri; order Lophiiformes; family Chaunacidae; genus Chaunax; species Chaunax sp. Z400. The sequence continues at coordinate 23,450,416 of CM075185.1, forward strand.
TAAATTAAAAAAAAGGGAATGGACTGTCTGTACTATTGTGCAGTGTAGGAACACTATTGCTCATTTCTGAATCTTATCAGTATGGATGTTGTTCCTTTTTTATACAGCGATGCTTTCTATGCCTTTGTGTGTGTGTGTGTGTGTATGATTTACTTATAACTGCTTGTGTAATTATTAGATAAATTGGATTTGATACGTGAACTTTTTAAGAAATTGCTTCTCAACATTCTTCCTGAAATTATGTTTGACTAACTTAAGTTGCGGAGGGGCTGTACTCTGGTGCAGTGGTTACTGTCTGGGTTTGAATCCCATACTGGGGCTTTGTGGAGTTTTCAAGTTCTCCCCATGAGTTCCCTCTGGGTGCTCCCACAGTCCAGAGACATGTATAGGTAAATAATTTGACCTGGTAACCTGTGCATGGTTTACCCTGCCCCCATCCCAATGTCAGCTGCTGAGGCTCCATACCCCTTATCCCACTGTGACCCTGCAATAGAAAATGGATGGACTGTTTATATTCTCCATTTTCAAGTCAAGTCAAACTTTATTAATATAGCACATTTAAAACAACTAAGGTTGACCAAAGTGCTTTACAATGTAAACAGTACAGCAAGAAAGCACAATGCATCATAATAAAAATTAAAATCAGCTGGGATGATAAAAGGTACAATGAGATTGTGCTGATTTGGGATCAGTGTTGAAGAATCTCTGTCCTCCACAGTTTGGAAATTAGGAGTTACCGAGTCTGCTGATGTGGGAATCATTTATCAAGGACTGTCTCACAGAATGCTGTTTGGAAACACACACCTGTCCATGGTCTTGATTTGGTATCATTAAGCTCCTTTCCTCCCAGGGTGGTCCAAGTGGTGCGACTGAACAATCAAATGTGGCGCTGGTGTCCCAAAAGAATCCAACACACTTAATCTAATCTTCCTTCTCTTGTGATGATGGGTATATTTCTCTCATGGATAATATAATACGTGTTTATATTATAACAATACACCCGGAAAATTAAACTCAATGAAAAGAAAAATATACCAACTTTGAAGGAGCTACTGGCTGCTGTTGACATAGTGAAAAAAGTCCATTGTTTTGGAAAATGTGAAGCCATGGTTCTGAACAGCAGTTCAGTCTTGCCTTACTGAGCATGCAATTATAACACAGTGTGACAGTTACATTGTTGTAAGTGGTTGTTACTGTAGTGCTGTACGTGTAATCATGCTACAGTAGGTTGATTTATATTGCAGGGCAATGAGCAATTGGTGGTGTAAACCAGCTGGTTTTCTCTGAAAATAGAAAATAGGAAAGAATTGCTTAGCTTTAAAGTTGTTGCAACCTAGTAGACTGTTGTTTTAGACTGGGGAAAGATACACTGGAAGTGTGTGGATAGATAGAATCATGAAAGGAGATGTCTATAATGCAGAATAGCAACCAGGGAGAAAAGAAATTGCTTCAGTAACCTTTGACTAGGGCCTTACTTTATAATAATTTCCACATAACTCCTAGTATATCATACATAGAGAGATAGTGCAGAGAATAGTCTCTCTCTCTCTCTTGCTGAATATTGATCTGCTGCTGGTTGTGTCTTACAGTAGGCCTAATATATCCTCGGATATTTACGTTTGTAGCTGCTGGTCTTCGATTCCAATTATGGACCTAAATGATAGCTATGGGCTGTGGTTCAACACCTCATTGCTGAGGGAAAATATAATATTCCAGAGACCCTTACTCAGCACATCCACCCCAAAAAGCTGGCTATGTAAAAATGACTTGGGACATCACGTAATAAGCAATCTATAAGGCAAACATTTCTAAGATTAAACCTTTTCCTAACTATGCTCCCAAAATAATTGAATTATGCTACTCGAAATAAAATTGATTTTCAATCAAAATTCATCTAAATGTATTAAAAAATATTAATTTGGACTATATTATTCTGGGGTCAGGCGGGAGACAGACATAATGGAAAAGATGGGTAACGGCGGGAAATTTACCACTGCTGTAGTGTAAATGGCAAATAGCAGTATATGCCATTTACCAATAAGAAATAGCAATCAACACTAAGATATCATGAAACAATCAGTCATTTTGAGGCAAGTAACAGAGATCCAAATATAGACAAATTACCTACTGTATATTTAACCCTCCTGTTGTGTTCGCTTCTTGTTAACTAGTTTGGTGTTCTCAGTCAAAAATGTCCGCTCCGTTCTAGCTGATTATAAATCCATGATAATACATATATTATCACCTAATATTGTGCTTCAGCTTTCTATCAACTCAAGTTCTTGTGAATATTATAAGTTTTGAACTTCCATTTGCTCTTTATGGCCTTCAGGCCTAATTGACCTGAGCTCATATCACTTGGCCATCATGCTGCCATAAAATGAACTATATGCAAGGCCTCAAAAAAGCTTTATATACCAGCGTTGTGGTTGTTTTTGACAATTGTCAACAGGTGTGGTTTCCATGGGGTAAAAATTCTATTGGGAATATGTTCCAGTGCGGGTTGCCATGGAAGCCAAAAAGGGGTGTTTCTAATGATTGTTCATTTTTGACCAGGAACACCAAGGGTGTACACAAGTTCAATAAAACACCCAAAATTTAATAAAAAAAATATTTATTTTGTGTGTTCAAATGCCATGTGTGAACAAAGTCAATGAACCTTATAAGAACAGATACAATTAACTACATTTTTTTGAGAGAAAAACTTGTAAATTGGTCACATTTGACCAAAACGCCAAAGAAGGGCTAATCAGTCTGCCATCAAACAGAAAAACAACAGAAAAAGATAAAATAGGCAATCATGTGAAGAGAAGCAATATCTAAAATCATAGGAACGTATATTACAAACACCAGTGTTGGAGAAGCTACTTTGAAAGCTTGCAAGCTACCAATATCTTCACAATGGAAGAAGCAGCAAAGGTAACCCAGAGGAAAATGTGTTTAACGAAACCAAATTAGGAGAATAAACTATTCTATTAAAAGAAAATCCAACTGACAATGTGTGATACGAAACATACTAGCAAAATATGATACAAAAAAGTCACATGCCAGCAACAATGCCAGTCATGTTTTTAGGTACTGCATTAAGAAATAAATATTCCACTACTCGGGGGGAAGCGTCGGCCTAAGGAATGTCAGCTTTGTTTTTTCATAAATGTCCATCAGTCTGACAGCTGCTATCCAGAACGTCCAGATGGGGGTACTGGATGGTGCCGACTAAAATAGCATGTAACAACATTTTTGAAGATTTGATAATAAGTATCAATAATCAATAACACCTAATATAGTTTGGTCTCCTTGAATGGCCCAAAATTGTTCATAGTTTCGGTATATTATTACACAAATATAGCAAAATAGTAATTTAACCAATGTGGAAATATGAATGTAGTTGAACTACCAGCAAACTAAATTCCCAATATATATCTGTGATCAAAGTTAAGTAAAAAAAGGAAAAGAAAAGATCCACGCCTTTAAAAAAAAATGAAAAAAAGAAGAAAATCCACCTTTTTATCTGGATCCACTCGGTTCTTCCTTGCTACATGTCCAACCCTTCTACCAAGTTTAATAAATATTAGTCAGGTTTATGTGTCATAGTCAGAAATGGTGAAAAAAAAGCCCTCGCAGTGTTAAAGAATGTGGAAAACAAATCCTGGATCTTCATGTTCATAAGAAAACACATATATGACTGGTCCCTTACCCATTCTTTAATTTTCTAAACGTTCTCTTTTGGCTGTGGGTTTACAAGTATCTATTTCTAACCATTCATTCCTGAAGTGCTGACTTGAGAACAAAATGAGAACAAATATAACCTGTTTCTCTTTCACTTTCTCTCATCCTTTGCTCCTCTCTGACCCCCTCCCTCCCCTTCTCCTCCTTCTCGCTCTCTTCGTCTTTTCCTCTGCTCAGCATCTCTTTGTGAACACCTCCGCACAGCGCCTTGTTGGCACGACAGTGTAACCCTAACCCTCCGAACCTTGCTGACTGAGCCTCTGAGGTACTCGTACAGTAGGTTGTGGTGGTGGATGATCTGCAGATGAGAACTTACTGTCTCATTTTAAGTCTCTCTCCCTCACACAATGTCAGATTCTTGTTCCTCCCTGCATATTCCTCGGACACACGCACAAAATTAATCTGAATAACACCTCTGGACTTCATTGCAGTCCATTGTGCTAGTGCATTTCTTCATTTCCTCTTACTGTTTATTCTATCACTTGTAAAAATGGTAACTGTTCTCTTCTGCAGCTGAAAACAACGGTGGCCACTTACATTCTTTGCACCGATTACGATTAATGATTGAACAAATTACAACACTACACAGAAAATGTACACCTGTGTTGACACTTGCCAGTGAGGAGTAAAGTTACATATGGAGTTGAATGCAAGGGAATTACAAGTTTTAAAGTGGACTACAGTAGCCATAAGGAAACGTCTTTTTGCACAAGCCACAAATGTCTTTAGCTCTGAGAGCTATGGATGCATGTTTCAACTCTCAGCATATGCAAACAACAAATGCATGAATATCTTCTTAGTCTGTTGACGGTAATTAGAATGGTTGTTATAATGCTCAAATGCACGATGTTTATGCCATTGTTCAAGGACAATGAGGGTGCAAGCATCAAGCAATATTTACCTTTGGACATTACGCACGTTTTAACGCAGCCAGACACACATGTTTCTGACATCTCGTACATTTATAGTGCATGTTGAATTATCTAATCATCAAAGAGTATAAAGTTAGTGAAATGTTTCTCTCTTAGGCTACTTCTTTATTTCTATCGGTGGGACCGATGATTGCCATGCCACTCTCTCCCTCTTTCCCTCTCTCCACCTCCTCAGTTGTACGTCCCCTCCATCACCACCAGGGGCTTTCCACACCGCGCCGTGCCCTAAGCGCCTTTGCCGTCCCTCTCCTTGCGCTTCCCGAAAAGGATACTCCAGACGCGCAGCGAGGTGGCAGACAGGGCGCACAGAGCGTCTGTCCCTTTGATTTCTATCACACAGGGGATCGTATACCTTTCACTCTAGGAGCAGCGGGAAGTTGGCCAGCCGTCATCACCTCCCTCTGCAACTTGTCAAGGCAACGGCATTTCCACCACACGATACCAAAGGTAGGACTTTGGTGGTGTTTTTATTCAATGGGAAAGTTCGCTGCGCAGTGGCTTGGTCTCGTTACGTACAACTCCATTGGACTTACTTAGTGCCTTTCGACACGGCACTGTAAGACTTTTGTGTGCCCGGCAATTGAGGGAAATTGCATTTTGCAGCGCGGTGACATTTGTTTGCATGTATTGGTGTGCGTGCGCGTACGCGTAAGAGGAATAATATTGGATTTGCATTGAACTGAACCTATTTCATCTGCACTTCAAGTCTTAACGTCACCACCTAACTTGTTGCCACTTGTAACACAAATTAACAGCGGGTTAATATTGTCGGTAATGTGCAATTAGCTGGAGAACAGTCGTGATTCTTCTGGTAAATGAGTTGAACAGCAAACACCGCTATTTGTTGGGTTTTTATGTTACCGTAAAGTATGAAATGCTGTCCGATTGAACAGCCGTGATATGCAAAGATAACTGCGTCGTTTAAATGTATGTAGTGTCCAAATTTAAATGAAATCTCCACAGTAATAATGGGCAGCGATATACGCATGCATTTCGTCGCACGACACCAGAAATTAAGATTTTCCAGCTACCTCTAATAAAAAGCATACATATGTGCAATAATTAGCAGGGCAGCCAAATTGTTGCAACAACACAGCCGACTTTCATAAATGAAATTACAGGGGTGTAAAACGACTGCACGCACCTCCTGTTCGGTGGGACGTGTTTCCGAGGACTGCAGCCACTTGATGCGCCAAGAGGATGGAGCGAAGTTGTGTGTGTGTGCCACTGTGCACTAAAGCAACGATGTTGAATGAATAACTGAAGGTAGATTTACACGTATACTGCCATCAAAACAGCGTTATCGGGAAACAATACGTTCACTTTGCTTTTATCCTATTCCTACACAGATATGCTGTGGATAAAAAACGTTAAAATATTATTACAGAGAATAAGGGCTGCCAATGAATAATAAATTCTTAATTGTAATATTTTTAAAACTCGGGTGGATCAAATTGATATCCACAAATTTAATCATTTAATGTATTTTGCTGGACAAGATCCAAATCAACTCCTGGAAAAAAAACATTTTTTTTCCAGCAGTTACTGGGTCTTTGAAGTAACCCCTTTCCAAATTGACAACCTTTCATTGTAATTTGATGCCAACGTCTTATTTCAAGTTGATTTATGTAAATCAGCTCCCAAATTTATTTTTCAGACATGACATTTAGATTTACTTGAATATCAGATGGCATTTGTGTAGTCTTATATCAGTCACAGATGAGACGGGCACATGGTCGCTCAGGCGCTCATTAGAGAAAAGATTAATTGTGCTGTGATTTATATCAAAGACACTATGCCATACATGCACCTACAAGATTGATCTAATACTAACTTAATGTTTGTTTTGAAGGGAGACAGACCCTTCATCTATGCGGTATGTGGATGAAATACAACCTATTCCCAGTAGGGCTTGTGTGTGTGTGCTTCATATTGCAGATATAATTTGTGACCGTGGGGTTACAGCCCGCTTTAAGCCAGGATATTACTGAATGACCTTGGCTGAGGTTAGAAGTTTACTCCTTGGGGATGTCTGTTCTTGACTGTGTGTTTCAGCACACATACACTATATGTCTCTGTGTGTGTGTGTGTGTGTGTGTGTGTGTGTGCTTACATAGGGAACCATTTGTGTTTGTGAGACCATCAGCATGCCTCCGTTGATCATTTATCCCTAGCTAATTGGTGCTTGGGAAAGTGAGAGAAATGCCCCTAGTCCCAATAGCTAATCAATGACTTTAATTTTCCAATTACATCCAGATCTGTATAGGAATTTGCCAAAGAAGCAGGACTTCTGGGTGAGGAGCATGACCTTTATTGACCCTCTGTTTGGAAAATTGGTTTTTGCACGTCACAATATTGGATGAGTACAGATCAGCAGAACTAATTCAGGCTTCAAAGTTCTCTTCAACACGAACATCTTTAATTTTACTGTTATTGTTAAAAACAGTGTAATCTGTAGAATATAATGATAACATATGAGAATTTCCTTACAGTATTGTCTTATGACACAAATATATTCATCTCAGGTGTGCACGTATTCATGTATCCGCACAGAAACAAAACATGTCTGAGCCGGGTATAATATAAGTGGAAGAAGAAAGGAAAAGGAATAAATTCACCACCTGATTGTCCATTACAGCCAAGTATCTGCTTTGTATCCTGGACTCCTCATTTATTCAGCTGGTGGTCTAACCAGCATGTACATTACAAGGGCCATGTAGCAGTAACCCAGATGGCAGAGTGGGCTGATTGTGATTTATGTACCAAAAGAAAATGCATTACTGTGAGCTTCTCGAGTCAGTGCCAAATTCCAGGCAGGCGGTTTCACACATTTTTCAGCATACACAGACACTAAAAGCATAGATGCACAAAAATAGAGGCTAACTCATAAACCAAACTTTGGTAATCCTGATGTGTGTGCGCATAGTAAAAGTCTCTTTCTCTCTCTTTGTCACACACATTCACTACACAGGCCTCCTGAGGAATTGTTCAGATGAAGTAGTCCAACGTTGAGATACACTGATTACCGTTTACCAAGCTGGAGCATAAATGTGGCGTGTAAAGGAGAGGGGGCTTAGATAGACAAAAGGAGAGAGTGTGAGAGAGGAAAGGAAAAAAGAGAGGCAGATAGATTGCAGCTCTGTGGCAGTAAAGATGACAGATACAGGGCTAAACCAGGGGATATTTATGGCTAACAGAGAGGGGACAGATTAGGCCAGCTAATTGATGTAGACCTGTGGTTCGGTGCCTGGATCATTCTCCGCAAACTTCCTCTCTCTTTCTCTCCCCCTCTCTCTCAGACACACACTCCTAACCACTTGTTTTGTCAGTCACACCCCTCACTGCTTACACCTGCTGTCTTGTCACCAGTCAGGGACGATCAGCCCTTAGCCACTTCATTACCCCCTCCGGGCAGGGACTGCATCAACCTTATTAACTCTTGAGCTCTGTGATGGAATTGTGAGGTGGGAGAAGATAGAGAGCTGAGGGCTGTGGACAGGCTCCATGGTTGATTTTCCAGCCCTGTTTGCACCTGATTTCAAGGAGAGAGTTACAGGCAAGGCTTTAATCCAACAATTACAGAGGTCTGCAGCTTTGTCGATGAATCTGCGCCACTTTTTTGATCCTTTTATTTGTGATGAAACAGACAAATAATACAGTTTTTTTTCTGTCATTGTTGCAGCAGAGTGAAAGGTTAAATTGAAGCTAGAACACTGGAGTTTACTATGCAGTGTAAGTCATAGTCTTGTTTCATCGCCAGTGGCACACTGGTGTATTTACTTTCAGCTTGCATAGCTCACGAGTAAAGCCGAAAAGGTTTTGTTGGCGGAGCCTAGTCAGTGTTATGTATTTGCTTAAGCGTGGCAATGTTGATCCTTTTCAGGCTGAGATTCTTGAAGTTGATCCATGATTATGGTGTTGCTGTGCGAGCGATGAGCAAAACCCACCCTTTAAAGACTGCGAAGACCCTACAAAAGGAGGAAATTAGGATGGGGCTGGTCAAATGGGATTCAATACAGAGAAGTAATAGTAAAATGAAGAAAGAATCCTTTCATGGTGTTAAAATGCATGTAGTTTCTTTAGTTAACTACAAAAAGTAATTTAACTTCTTTAATCTTTCTGCAAATATGAATGTAGTTGGACTACCTGCAAGTAGGGAAGGGCGATAAAACATTCTTGACAGGGGTTTTGATAAAACAAATGATGACGATAAGAACTGGATAGTTTTCCTCTAATTGGATAAATCTAACTGCTGAAAAACATGCAACAACAGCCAGTCAGAGTTCTGTGTCCTCCCTTGCACGACGGGGTGAAGTTATGTTCACACACAGACTGCAGCAGTTTAGAGCAGCAGCAATGGAGATAATGATTCGGACTTAAGGATACATTTTACTCACGTCAACAATGATAATTACAAGTGCAGATGAAGGGTGACAGCATGTTCAATTTATCAAACACCAGTTGAACAAACAACACAAGTGTGTAACGTCTTCAGCCTCTCATGCACAAACCTGCAATCTCTCTTAATAAGCACCCCCATTGTGTTACAAGCCTTTCTTTATACTTTAAACCATAAAATCTATTTAAATGGAAGTAGTTTGGATATCAAGATATTCTGCAGAATACTCCATAAATTGGTAAACAACAACTAATTTTTCAATTAGCAGAAAAGTTAGCATCGTAGCGACCACACTGTCATTTTAAGTTCAAGGCAAGCTAACTAAACTGTATTCCGAAGTTCAAGTAATGAACATTGGGCTTGCTTCAGGCTTCAGTTCCACTTTAATATTACGGTACATGCTGGCAGCAAATAATATATTGTGATATATTGTGTTAAATATTGATATTGATCAAATGGAAAAAGTGTGATCATATTATTTGCCAAAGCAGTCCTACCAGCATGCTCCTGCAAAATGTAGATTAACGACTACTTTAATGACATGTCATTTACCATTACCCAACTCTGTTCATCACCAGTCATTCAAGTTAAAATAATAGTTCAATTTTAAAGTTTAGATGTACTAGAGGACTGCTAGATTTTTTTTATTGGTTTGGTGCTAAGCAAACTGTGTTGCCCTGCTTTCAGTCGTTAATGTAAGCTAAGCTAATCACCTGCTGAGTCAAGCTATATACTTGGCATACAGACTTGAGAGCGGCATCAGTATTCTCATCTAACTCTGCATATCAAACTATTCTCATATGCATGATCATTCTAATCTTAATTCTCTAAATAAGAATAAATGTTTCAAGATCTTTTAACATTCATAGACACATAAAACATTTTAGTGTTCGTTTAATACAGTACATTATCCAAATATCACAAATTCCATTATATTTTAGCCCAGCTCCAATACAACCACTCTAAATGCCCACCATATGTTTCATGTTCTTGTGGTTTATTAGATGGGTGCTTTGATAATTTTATATGTTAAGCGGCTCACAGGTTCAATAATGATAATATCTATTTTTTTCAAACCAGAAAAACTGAGGTCATTGAACTGGTTAGATTTAAATTTTTAAAGGTTACAAGCATAATTATCTGATTCCCACTCCAAGTAAAACAACTAATAACTAAGCAACAAGAGGATCAAGAGACACTAACAAGATTCAAACAGCTGCTGAGTCCATCTGTCCTTGCTGATATAATGCAGTAAAATCTGTTGATATGGTCTCTTCAGACATCTGAAGCCAAAGGGAACTATTAAAGGACAGTTCAAACTAAATCCTAACAAACAAAGTACATGCTTAAAATGCATGCTTTAAAATGCACACTCTGTACATTTACACAATGTACAGAATATGACATCATCAAACTACCTATGGGCAATGGATTCAAGAAGGGACTTTTAACAAGATGTGCATCAGGACACAATGATAAGCCATTCTTTATGCAATGATGAACATACTGTACCTGATGCATGACATATCATTTAAGCATCAACACTACAATGTGCGCATGCACAGTAGTCACGTCACAAAATGTGAAATGTCACCTAAGGCAAAAAAAGAAATTTTCACTGACTAATCTACAAGAGACAGTTGATTAATTGTATGTTTTTGTGTACTTTTACACCAAACCTTACCTATATCTGTCTTGTAGAGCCATTGAGGAGTATTTCTTCTCTGACAGCCCAGATGGGTTGAAGCATGTCTTCCTATGCGTGGCGCTGGGTGCAGCTGTGTCAGTGCTCGGGGCAGGGCTGTAGCTTCCCTTCCCTCAACAGCGGAGGAGCTATTAGCGTCCTCGCCACCGGTACAGGTTCAGGTGGCGTAGTGACACGTTTTACCCCAAACTGCCTGGTTTGCACTTGGCGGTCGACGTTTGTCCATCTTTGGTTTTCAGGAAGTCTTTATTGCATGTAACATACCGACTTTGTCCTCACCTCTCGTGACTTTCACTCAACCTGTCTCCTCTGCTTCGAGTCATTGATCAGGACGGCAAAACGCAAAAAAGATGCCGTCCCTCCAAATGAATGGTAAGGGAAACCGTTGCCCCGTCTCTGAAGTCATTGTCAGAAGGAGGAAGAATCCAGTAGATGAGTGTATTTCTCAGTGGGAGTTTCTCCAGTGTTGCCAGTCTCGGCGGAGCTGTTTTGTGGGGAAAAACCGGGCATGAAATATGAGTTGTTTTACTTGTGGTCGTGAATTTGATTGGAATTCAACTGTTTGGGGTTTTTGGGAAGAGACAACAAACTCTTTATCCAGTAGAATAAACTCTTTCTCTCTCTCTCTCACACACACACACACCTTTGCTTTCTTGATTTAATACACTTGATAAAAATGTAATTAAGTTGTGATCTATGTGTATCTTTAATTGTAACTTGCTCTTTGCTTTGTATGGTTTAGTTTAATTCAGTTTTCTTCCTTTTTAATTCACAATTATTATTTATCAGACGTGACTCTGACTGAAAGCCCTGGTGTGCTGCTGTTCATTTTCCTGTCTTTATACCTAACATGCGTGATTTCCTGGAGGCAGGAATCCATCTCTGGTGATAGGATGAAGGGCATTAATCTGGCCTCTGTAGCTGGTTTGCAGGTCTAGGTCTGTACCTCTTGCACTGTAGTGGGAAGAACAACTGCTTTGTAAACAGGCAGATCTTCACCTGAATGTCACGGTTCACAAAGACACTCCTCGAAGACTGGCATAACACCAGGGCTTTTGCAGTGGTGTATTCTGCATCAGTGTCGGCATTGGAGGGATGAAGGCTGCCAAGGTAGAGAAATCATCCACCTTTTTGATGCTGAAATATTTAGTGTGAATTGAGACACACAAGCAGAGTGATTCACACACACACACACACACACACACAGTATTTGCACACAGATATAAGGGGATTTATTATGTGCATGCAAGAGATTAAAATGAACAAAGGATTAGAGGTGTTGTGAGGGAGAATAAGTTATCATATTGTTTTGTTTGCTCTTCTCAGATTCATGCATGCATCCCAATGTGAGAGGAGGCTTTGAGGTCATTTTGATAAAATAAACAGCCCACGCTCAGTAGTAGTTCTTTTTTCCACTGTTCAGCAAGTGACTGTAATGTCAGTAAAAATATGAGTTTTATGCCGCTTGACAGAGGAGGCTCCTGTTTTTTTTCATCTCTTGTCTCATCTATGATTATCGACTGGCAGTATAAGGTGACATTTTTGCAGACTGAGGATGCCCATTGACAGTGAGTGTCCCTGAAATGAGATTTATGATTGGCTGTCAGTCTCAAAGACTTACTGAGAGGTAGGACCATAATAGAAAAGACTCCTCTCTGCAGTTGAGTTGCAACTCTGCAAACTAAATAATGAAAAATTATTAACTTTATTATTAAAATGAGCTTTTCTTTTAATGAGCTAACTTGGTTTAGTAAATTAAAAGCTGATTTCTTTGTAAGTGGCAGAAATGAGGGCCAGATCTTTGTGACTGAATGTTTTATAATTTAAAAAAACAATGTATTTATTTAAATGTATCCTATTTGACCAGTTGTTTTATCTAGTATACACAAATGCATAGCATCGTGGCTCATAGAGCTGCTGAATGGGAGACAATGAGTTATACACACTTCTGGTTTTCCTCCAGCTGCCTACCTGCCTTATTTCAAATTCATGCATGTTAGGTTGATTGGAGACCTCAGATTGTCCGTAGATGTGAATGTGAGTGTCTATCTTTCTCAGTCCAACTGTGACCTGGCAACATGTCAAAGGTATTTTCCAGCCTCCTATACAATCTCTGCTGGGACCAGCTCCAGCAGACAATGGATGAATGAGCAAACATCAATAGAGAATATGTTTATTTATTAGAATTAGAAAGCTTTTCATTGAATACTTGTTAAATCAGCCTAGCAACAGACTGTTGGCTCCTATGGCTAATCTCACTCTCTTGCTCTTTTTCATGCTTATCTTCATCTTATCTCTTCATCTTATCGCTGACATTTTAATGTTGCAACAAATGAATAGCTCTGGTATAATGATGTCTGTGCGTCACTTGGAGCAGATTGCAAAAACAGCATTTTTTCTTTGTTTTGTCAGGGGTTGCACTATGAAATAAGTGACAATTAAAAACTGAACGAGCAAAGATGCAGTAATTTATGGCAGGCATAATGTTGATGTTGATTATTGTAGTGTCACATTCCCTGGTTGTTCAAGCAATGACATATTTTATGTCACTGCCATAACAGAGCAACATTAAGTGCTTTATAGACTGCAATAGTCGTTCTTTTGTACTTTCTGCTACGCAGCTTTGTAAATGGGAGATGATGAATAGCATTGGTAACATTACATTAAGTGTTTGCATACTGTAGGTTTCAGAAATACAATATTACAGTATGTTGTTATACTGCTATAGTTTACAGCATTAACATTATATCTGCGTTGACAGAGAACAGAAGGTGTACGTAAGTGTCAGCTTTTAAGAAATGTTCCTGCAGTCTGCATAGATAATTCTTCAAGGCAAAAGTAATAGCTCATATTACGGCCCTTTTAAGCACTCCTTGGGAGTGGAACCAAGTTGTTTCCCAATCTGATGTCGTTGGCACCTTGCAGAGGGATAAAAGAAAAGACCTCTTTAAATAATGGCGGTTAAATTGATACTGTACCTTTGCAGCAAATCTCTGCCAGCCTGTGAAAATGAGCCCGTTATCATGTTTGATATGATGGAAACGTTTGATTGTTCAATGGATTTTTACACTCTCATACCGGTGCGGATGATTACATTTAGATATGAGTATATGGCATGGTTTTATAAAACACATTTAAATGCTTTTCAGTTTTACTACCACCCAGTAGCACACATACACAAAAGGCTGAAATTTTAAAGTTTTTGTGTGTTTGTTGAATTATGCATTGAGAACACACTCTTGGGGATAGTTGTTCGGTCTTGCTAATGGTATTAGCTTTTGCTGGGTATGCCATACACACTCCTTCAAAAGAGAAACAAAAAGACTAGACACACACACACACACACAAACATGTACACAGATAAGTGCATGAGCATAAACATACTCAAAAACAACACACGCATTTAGAGTTACACCCCTTGACTCTGTGCTGAAAGGTCTCAAAAGTTCCTTCCCTCCTGAAAACATTTCCTGTAACATTTTGAGAACTAACAGTGGCAAACCAATTAGAACTCCAAACTAAACTTTGCTCAAATAAATACAATTTACTGCCTTTAGTCGGCATGAATATACGAGAAACATCTCCATGGCCATAAACGTGACTCCTAAAAAAAAGACACATTTGTGACCATCTATCCTCCCCATTCCTCTGTGGCGGCCCTCCGGGCTCTGTGTGATGGCAACAACATGCGCTGAGGTCAGTCTGCGTGAGGAGTTGCCCTGAAGCGCAGATAATGGTCAGAGTATCATCAATTGACCGGTTTGTGCTGGACAACGAAACCTTCAGCTCAACATCGTAGACACATACCTAATAATCCTGAGTTATAGCTCTTCTCCTCTTCAATAGGAAAAACATAATGGAACAGCATTCAACAATATCCCCAGGACAAAAAAAAAAAAAAAAAAAAGTGTATTGTGAAGAGGTCATGAAACTTTGACTTAATCCTCCAGGCTCCCTAAAAAGTAATCAGAAACTTGCATGGAATTCAAATCTAACTTGCTCCATTTGTGATGTGATTATTTGGTGTCTCCAGTGTCCATGCAAAAATCAATGCTACATGAGCTGGCTGCAATATCACCGAGATTAAATCAAATGAAACGAAATTGATGTCTTATGTGGACTATTTTAAAATTGTTTGCTCTGTAATTGGACTTGTTGTGAACACTAGTCATTTCTTCAGTCGAGGTCTTGAAGATAAAATACTCCGCTACTGTATTTTGGAAATTGTTTGCTTCGTTACCCGTTCTATTACAACGCAGCACAGATTGCCTTTTCTGTTGCATGTTTTCTTTGTATTTTCCTGTCTGACATTGTCTCCCTTTCTTGTGCAGTCTCTCATCATTTCCTCTATAACCTGCTTCATAGTTCTTTTTGAATGTCTCCCTCTTTTCTTTTTCTATCTATGGTTCACAGTTTCTTAGAGTGTTGGTCTTCCAACTAAACAAGTTTATTTCTGTGTGGAGTTCTTTCCATGTATTCATGTTTTTTTAATTTTTTTTTATTTTTTTTTACTGGTTTTCTACCTTCTTCCCAAAATCCAAAGACATACAAGTTAGATAAAGGAAATTGTCAAGTTCCCTGTGCTTGTACACTTTGTGCTTTTCTGTCTTCATTTGGTAGCCCAGTGCATGCTGGGATAGGCTCCAGCCTCACAAATCCTGAACGGCATAACCTCTTTAGAATATGGATGGATGTAGGTTGTTTCTGCCTTTCTTGGTTCTCCTGGTGTCTTTCATCAACCTGCAACCTTTCCAACAGTCTAAGCTCTGCTGAGCCCAGACCTTCATTTGTATGCGTAATGACCACTGAGGTGCCATCTTGATTCATAGTGATGACATATTATGGTTTATTCCACTGTAAGATCTGGGGAAAGACTATGGCTCATAATTTCTTCTACCTTTTAACCGCTGCATGTTACCCTTCCTCCTCACGACATTCCAACTAAAAAGTATTACCGTCAACAAGTTCTCTGGGAAACTGAACTCCGCATAAAATGTAATCAAGGAATTTCAATGTCAGTATCAGCAATTTAAGATAATCACGAGTCTAGAGCTGTAAACAATGACAGCTATTCTTACTCAGCATGCGTTCACATATTTGATGACATTTACAACATTCTCTAAGCCAATAGTCATTAACTACCACATTCTCTGCTGTCATATTAGCAGGATTACATAGAATGTCAGGAACTATACTCGTCCCATCCCTCTGCCTCATGCCAAATCTGAAAAGCTAACCAAAGCTAAGTTTGAGACAGGTTTGAATTTTTACATTTCAATACATTTTCTTTGTTGACTAATTTGGTTTGGTTGTTGAAGATACTTGAAGGTGTGACCACAGTTATTGATCAATTTATTTCAACTTAACCTACAATTTTGGAACAATGCTGCAACCAATTAAAGCAGTACCCCTGTCTTGGCTCTTCTTTTTAAGTGTCTCATGGTACCATCCTCTGTCACCGTGGCTGATTTCCTGTGATTGTAGCAAAATTCTGGCTTAACTTAAAAAACAAAATCTTGCTTTTAGATGTGAATGTTAAACCTTTAAAGCATTTTATTATTTGCATTTGATCGAATTGGATCATGCGTTGTTAGACATCATCATCTATTATGCTGTATTTCATATGTTGCCGTCGTTTATCATATTTTAAAGTGAGTACTAAAGAAAGTGCATGGAGCTATTTCCTCTGTCATGTACAGTCTCATCTCACGGGAAATTGCAAACAAATAATAGATTGGCATATTCATCTTCATAAAATGGATTGAAGGTATCTGGTATATTTATCTCTTCAAGTAATTTTACTGAAGTCTACAATGTTTTGTGTTAGTAGTCTGCAGTGAGGTTTATTAAAATCTTTATTTCATGTGACAGTATCACAAGTGCAATAATGCTGCATTAAACCACAGCCATTAAGACTGCACAACAAAACTGATATCAATCAGCAGCTGTTTCATGTATCAGGTTGTATGTTACAGTATGATGTGCAGTTCAGCTGTCAAAATTGTATTTCTTATTGCATGTAAAAGCCATCTTTTCTCATTTACATTAGACTTACCAATTTGTAAAGAACACAAGTACTTGTTGACTTTGTAATTTTATAATAAAGTAATGTTTTCACCAGGCAGGAGAGAAGGCACAGAGATTATGTAGATACTGAAAAAGGGAAATGTACTGAAAATAAACTAATTCATCCATTTAACTAACTGGATTGTTCATTTAAAAAAAAGAAAGAAGGCTGAATGAGAAGAGGGTAACTTCACATAGATTGAGAGAAAAGAATGTGTGTTTTTTGTGTGGGATTATTCAGCTGTTTAATGTATTCCTAATCTCCCCATTACGGCTTGCTTTGGGACTTTTTGCATTATTAGAAAAAGGATGCCAAGAACCCAATTTTCAGTTGAAAGAATTTTTCAAATTTTAATGTGGAGAAATTCAAACACAGTCGCTCTGGGGAGTCGTACACAGGAGTAATTGCTTTTTTAGTTCCTTGTACTTTGTCTTGCCTTACCTTGTCTAAAATGGTGGTAATTTTTAAAAATGAGCAAATAAGAAAAATACTGTAATTAAAGACTGCAGAAAGCACAAGAAACAGATTTAAAACAATTACCCGAGCCATTAATAATATCATAATGGATATATGATGTTTCAGTTGTCATGGTTTACAAATAAGGGGTTGCTGTTGTGTAAAATGGGTCGCTAACTTTGCAGACTGAATATTCCAACTGTGAAACCTGCAGATCAAAGTGTAGAGGTACTGTATGTCAGTGCCTCAATACTCTTAAAAGCTATAGAAACAAATGAGAGACTGGGCAAAGCCACAGACAGCACTAGAAGAATCAGATTGGATCATGTCCTGCATGACACCCCCAGGAGTGTGTTCCCTCTCACATTTGCAATACCGCAAAAAACTTAAATCTCTCAGAGGCTCATGCAGCAAAGTCAGTAAATCAGATCTGCCAAGAAAAGCTCCGTCTCCAGTGAGCTAAAACTCTTTCAACAGAGTAGTGTTGACTAGGCTCTAAAACATAGATAACTTTAGCTTTCAGATGAATATTAGTGGCAGTCTTATCTGCAATGTCTTTGAACAGCTCCTTGGGTTGTGTCATTTTGAGCAGGGATGTACAGAACTGGGAACAGCGCTGCCTCTGTGGTCTTTTGTAACCTGTGTCCATTACATGTAGTAGGCTACTTTAACTGATGTTTAACTTTAACATCAGTTTTATGAAATTAGCTGGAGATTATACATTGAAAGAGTTTGCCTCTTGGAGCGGATGATGGTCGGCTGGAAATTAGACACATGAGTGATGAGCACAATGTCATCACAGGTGCTGATACAGTAGCAGTTAGGTTTTAATTGCAGAACAGAAGCACAGTCTGCAATTTTGTGCATAGTGCATATATTTATACTGCAACACAAGTGTTCATTTAACTAAATCATGGGAGACCAGGCACACATCTAAATGAGCAAGTGCATATGCCTCTGACAGCACCAGTAATTATGAATGTACCGGCTTAATTCACTGAACATCGAGGAATTACAAGCTTCAATGAGTTATGTGGTTTAAGTGTTTAGGCATTTTTATGTATTGTTTACACATTGCTGAATTTGCTGCACCCACATTATCTGTCTCAGAGAATTTATGATATGAAGATGTCACATCTGTTTTTAATGGTGCACAGCTGCATGCACACATAGCAGTAATCCAGGGACACACTGGGATTTGTACTGATAATACATATCTTTGCAAAGATTAAACCACTATGCGTGCCAGTGTCAGTGTGTGCTGTGTGTATGTTTGCGTGCACTTTAGAGTTACTACAGTTCTGGGCCTGTGTCTCCGCGTTGTTTCTGTGGCATAATGGGCTTTGTAAGATAATACCCAAGAGACAAAACAATAGTTCTGAGCTAGGGGATTGTGAAGCCGCCCCAGTTCGCAGCACCGCTTTGGCTCCAAGCTTCATCTATGATTGGAAAATCAGCGAAGCCTGGATTTACCGGCAAATGATATTAATCGCTGCCGTGGTCTTCTTCAATTTATCATCTCCTCTCTTTTCAATCACTTTGCCCTCAGTTTCTGAGCTATTTTCTCTGCCCCTTTTTTTTTTAAATTCACTCCTACAATGACACTCAATGTCAAAATTGGTTCATCCTCTGCAAAGTGTTTCTTCAACAAAGCAGAAAATAGAATCCTGCCAAGAGATCTCGATGAGATTTAGTTTGTATACTAGCAGTAATCGACTGTTGATGGAGTCTTGTTTTGTTTTTTTAAATTTCTAATATGAAAATTAAACGTGTGTAGACCCTACCTGTTCTTAAATTTCACTAGTGTGGAGTCGTATTAATCTTTATGTAGGTCACAAATTATTGGCAAAATTCTTAGCTTTAACAGAGAAATAGCCGAACATTTTGTCTGCTTAAAGTCAGGTTGAATATGTTTTTCTTTTCAACCTTTAAATGATCCAGCCCGACCACACACTTAGATATCACAACTGTTGCTTTGTGCCAATGTTTGCCCAATTTTCTCTCATGACTTTTCTTGTCAGCGAATCAGCTGTTCGTGCTGCTTATTCAAAGATAAACAGAACAAAGCAAGCAGTACTAAGTTTTTATCCATCCCGATGCTTTGTTTTATTGATTATTAGTATGAGAAAATTTTTCTACTGTTAATGAAAGTATATAGCAAGAATTTCTTTACAGTGTTTTTTTGATAGTTCACTCTCAGCTTCAGAGATTCAGACACAGTGGAACATTTTATATCCTTTTTTTTCACATGCTTCCTCTTGTTTTTACATTACAGTTGGCAAAGCGGTCCTTAAATTGGTTGTTTCTGATGCACATATTGAATCTGAATATTTTGTTTTCTTTCTTTTATGTATTATTTGCACAGATCTCTCATTTGAAGTACACAGTTTTGACTTTCCATTAGGCAATTACATCACGATGGCTGATAGTGTTGGTACTCATCACTTGCAATATAGGCAAATTTATAACAACAGCTAAATATAACAGTGAAACTCACCTCAACCAGCTACATGTATAAATGATGATCTGACAACATAGTATATCAGGCTCTCCTGGTGATTGCTTTGGTATGGGAGGCGTTGTACTATGGAATGCATTGAAATAGGTAGCATAATTCTTTTTTGTGAGGGATGGACTGTTTATTAGAGATCTAGCAAATTAGATGGAGTATTGCACTGTAACTCTACAGTACCTGTTATTGCCCTCGCTCGATGTAATAGAACTGATAAACAGGACAATTATGCTCAGAGCTCCTTTAGTTTGTATTGATAAGGCCATTTGGCACCAAAACATCAAACAAAACTGTCTGGCATTCATTTCTCATGACAGATCATAGTTTAGTATCCTCTAAATTCTTAGAGCGGCTAATTTAACACCTAGCCAGTCAATTTGCTTATCCAGTCAATTAGAACATTGAGGAGGCAGGACAAGAAACATGAGATTAATAACTAGCCCTTCAATCTATTTGATTGCTAGTCAGCTTTCCCATCTGCTTGTATTAGTCTTTTCAACCATCCAGTCAGCAGTTCATGCATATTAATTTTTAATAGATCATACAGTTTTTCCCATATCCACTTATTCAACAGTGGAGCTCTATTGTCCTCTATAGGATCACTGGTCAACATTGGCATCTCACAGTTTTGAATCAATCCTTTTAAATGCTAAAAAATCTGTTAAGGAATTAATTTTGCTTCAGAAGTCTCATTGCTTAAAAACTCGATATTTCAATTCAGGCAAACTGTATGTCACATACAGAGCAGGCAGACAAGTCACAAGTACCATTTAATGCTAAATCTAAAACTGCAGCAGTCACCAGTATTAACAACACCCAGTGAATTGGTGTTGGAGCTGGCAAATATATCTTCATTTGTTTAGTATTTATAAAAGCAAGGCTGAAACATGGCTCCTGCTGAGTCTCCTACGAGGCTCATAAGCTCCCTGCTCATCTGTTCATGGTGGGATAGTGTGATTGTAAAACTATACTGTTTCCCAATTGTAATACAGGAACTGAAAGCAGACAGTACACTTAAGTCATTTGCAATGAGAGGTAATTTAAAAAACATTTTTTTTAATTAATTAATTAATTTTTTTAAAACTCTGAGCTCCTTCTGTCTTGTGTCTGCATACCTCCAGTTTATGTAAAATGTATGTGTTGATTTGTGACATGGAAGCTTTTTTTCAGGTGTATACACTGTAACAGCTTAAAAGTGGGATAAGAAATCTGAGACAAGTTTCAATGAAATGTTGTCTATCAAGCCTTGAACTAACAGAAAAACATGTTTCAAGACTCACTTTAATTAGAAATTGTACCTCCCCTTTGAAATGAATGAATTCAAGATCTATTGGTGCCCTACCCATAACTCATGTAGACGTAAGTAATGTATTTTAATCTGCCCAACATGAAATGACAAGTGGACATAGTCATCAGTTGTTTTTTGTCCTGAGCATATCTCTCAAACTACAATATATATTCCAGTTTCACCAAACTTTACATATAAATTAACCATAATATGTAGTTGTACCTTTTCATATTTTCCTTTTTTTTTGAGAATCAATGGACACATTATTTTAAGGTGACTCTGATGGTTGGGCATCTTCTCCATAACATATATTTAAAACAATATACAGTACGCTGGCCTTACCACTGGAATGGAGAAAATGTCATGTACTTATGCATTGCTTGTTAAGTTTTCTGCACTGGTCGGAGGAACATGTCGCCTTCAGATGATCCTTGTTTTGAATGGCTCCCATATTCAAAACTCTCAAGTGAGGCAGCATAATATTTGGTTATTATTTGGTGTTTGACACGTTCAGGCTGTGTGAGTCTTCGTCCTCCTACCTGCATACATATTGGGGATTATGTAGAGTTGCAGACATTATTTAAAGTCTCAATTATAGATCCTCAATTCTGTATGTGTGTGGTTGTGCAAGTGTGTATGTGTGTGTGTAATTGTGTGTTTTTGAGAGTGATGCAAAAACAATCAAACCCTCTGCATTTGCATGTGTGTGTGTGCACACCTGAGTCTTTGTTGTCTGAAAGGTTTGTTGTCGATTACAACTGGTCATGCAACTATGACAATCCTTTTGATATGCCCACCTTTGCCAGTCAGATAGAACCCCAGAGTAATTTTGGATTATTTTATGCCCCTGACCCTAACCCTAACCCTGTCCATCCTTATGTACGTAACAGGTTTGATAGGAAATGTGTTATATTCACGTCTCCTGAAAGCCGATGGACACAATTGAATTAGATTTCACCCATGCTTTGTAGGAGTCCTAAAGGTGTGCATCTCATAATTGGTTTCTTCAGTTTATATTTACAGGTTTTTCATTTAATTTAATTTAATTTACTTTACATTTGAACTTAGGTAATTGTTGGTGACAGCTGTGAGGTCAATTGAGCAAGTGCTGTAAGCCTACTTAAGTGTTAATGCAAGAAGCAACAGCATTTAGCCTGCTGAAAAAGGAAAACAATCTTCAAGTGGGGGATCAAGCGGGGGGTCATTGACAAATGCATGATGTCAATCATTTCAAGAGACTGCAAATCGATAGCAACAGGAATTCAGTGTTATCTCGGTTATGGAAATGGTCTATCCACATCAGAACAAAGTTTTTCCAGTAGCGGGGGCATCTGTGTCTTTCTGTTTGTTTGTAGTGGTTATAACGCACTGTTGACAGCTCAAGAGGACTCTGTGACCTGAGTGAGTGGGTGTTTGCGTGTGAAAGACTGTGCTTCCTCTTGAACACAGTCATGCATCCTTTATGCTCAGTATGTCAGATCCCTAAAACTCAGGGCGCTTTCACACCTCAAAGTCCGGACCAAGGTCCGAACCAAGGTTCAGGGTTTTGTATACATTTGGTCTGGTCAGTTTTGTCTGGTCAGGTTTCACATTGTGATTTTCCAAGCGCACTAAAGAACTTTTCATGACATACCTTCGTCCTGATCATCTACGTGGCCTGTGTCTCCCTATACTTGATGATTGATTGTCCAGAATTCTGTTCAGGTCATCATAAAAAGGAAACTTGTCCTTATTTGTAGATGCACCACTTTTATTGATGGCATCGCACACCTTTAGGTTTTTTTTTTACATTCAGGTGTCATTGCTCTCCCATCCTCTCGTATCCTCTCTCGCTCTCTCTCTCTGTCTCTCTCTGTGTCTGTCTCTCTCATCCTCACAGAAAATGTTTTTTTCCAGTAAACTTTTCAATTCTTCATCGGACCGTATTACTATTAAGTACGTCGTCTCTTCCTCTACTCGCGTGTTACCGCAGCTCATTTTTTAACTTCTATCGTTCGATTTCTTTCTTCTTTTGTTTATTTGGGACGGTAGCCTGCTGTAACTTCCTGTAATTGGTCCAAAAGTCCGAGCCATCCAAAAAAGTGCTTTCACACTGTAAACGAACCGAACCATGGTTCAGTTTGATCCGGACCGAGACCACCTCTTTTTGTCGGACCCAAGCCCGAGTCTTTGATCCGGTTTCACACATGCAATTTTGGTCCGGATCAAACTGGAAAGTCCGAGATTTTGACCAAACGAGGCAGGTGTGAAAGCACCCTCAGTGTTGGACAGAGTTGATACAACTCACACTAGGTGCATACTAGAGACACAAACATTTAACACATAATGACACTGGTTTCACCTGCTCAACACAACAGGTCGTGAAATTCATCTCACCTATCTTGAAATTACAAATATAGATTTTGGAGCACCTATGGGGAAAAGGAAGTCATCAGGAGCAGTGTGATAGAGAAACTGTCCCCTGGTTCGTTCTAATCATGTTTCAACATATAAGAGGTGGCAGATGGGGAGAAGGGAGGACTGATGAAAAAGAGAGTTATGGAGGTGAAGGTGAAATGACAAAGTGGAGTGCACAGTAAATGTCACCTGCAGGCTGGTATAACTGCTACGGATTAGTTGAAGGCTGTTTTGAACCACTATAGTAAGCATCTCTGTCCATGATGAGATTGATCATTTTGATCTTGAGGATAATCTGTTGTGAAAGTTTGGGTCCAACTGAAAGTGTTTGCTAAGTATGGTGTGCTGACAAGCATGACTGTGTGCCAAGAATGCCGAATTCTACTAAATAGCCTTGCACTGAAAATCTCACTCGTCAAAGCATTTTAGAACCCACTAATACAACCACTGTCATGCTCATTGTCTTTCAATCTGAAGCTGTTTATAAAGGATTGTTGGCTCCATACAGTGACACAAGCTAGATTACATGTATATCTATCTAATGACTGCTTTATGTTATTATGAAAGGAGATGTGACATCATACACTGACACTATAAACGATGTAAGATATTTTCTTTTAGATGTAAAAGTGCCATAATGTGAATAATGACAAGCAACGCAAAGTAAAGCCAGACGTATTTGCCAACTTCTTACATGCGCTGCAATTAGATGTTGTATCAAGAAGGGGCGACTGTAGTTTTTATGTCTTTCAAGATTGCACCTCATGGAAAAAAAAAAGAGGGAGAAGAGGAAGATGTAAAAAAAATACAGGAAGCAGTTGTTCTCTCTTTCCAGCAGAGGTATCCTCACTTCATTTGTGTACACGGAAATGATCCCTCAACATAAATTATAAAACAGTACAGTGCGCTCACAAATTTGTTCAGAAGAGTGCATAGCTTTAAGGACTATGATCAACAAAAGATGATTTAAACAGGCAATGAGGACTTTTGAAGCTTGAGGCGGGACTTTGTGTTTTATGACCTGGATAGCGGCAAAGCAGGAAGTCTTGAAATCCTTCATCCAACCCCCTTTTTTATTACTTTCAGGGCATAAGAAATTGACATCAAAAAGGTTTAAAACATACTTTGGAAATTAGCACACCAACTGTTGGTAGCTCTCTTGGTTATTCTCTCAAGCCCCGTGCCCAGATGTTTGCATGAGACAAAACAAAGTTTCCTCTGTGCCTCATTCAACCATATGTCTATTGGCCTTACTATGTAAATCTCTAGCCATTTTTTCATTTTATTTAACCATTTTCATGATAGAAACATGTAAATGAAATGCAGACTCAATTATCTGTCTCATATCAGTCTCTCTTTCACATTTCCTGTTTGGTGCACTGGCAGTGAGAACCTTTATGAATCATCGGTTGTTAATGGGACATTGACTATTCCAGTCACAACAGCAGTGAGGGGAGGGGGCAGCTGGGAGTCCCAAGGGAGACTCAGACCCATGGCAGATCCATTATTCATGGTTCACCATGGGCTTGTAGCGAACACTGACACTCGACCTGCCTAAATCAAACAGGGCCAGTGAGTTTAATGCCCCTTGGGAAATGCTGGCCTCAGGTAAATGTGGGGGTGGGGAGGGGGTGGGGTAGTCGGGGTGGGGGTGATGGACAAATCTGAAAGTACAGGATGGAGGCATGAAAAGGAAGAGAGGGAATGGCTCCTCTTCTTACTGCACTAACTCCAGCTTGAAAGCTGTCAGCGTGGTATACTCTACCAATGGTATATCCCTCTTTCTTTCTTTCTTTCTTTCTTTCAGAGCTGTTGCCTCTTCTCTACCAGTCTGCAAGTCTAATTATAAAGCCCATTAATGGGTTACACAACCATTTCTTAGTGAATCACCTTGCATAACTTTGGCTTGGTGCTAATAATCATTACAGCAATTTCTACTTTGAGATTCAAATGAAAAATGTAAGTTTTTTTCCCATTAACTGGAAGTTTTAGTACATATTTGTGTTTTGCTAAACTCTTAAACATTTAATGTGCACTGTGCAGACACGGTACAGGCGTTGTGTCTGCTTTTAGACACGGTGAATACTGACATGGATTAAATGAACCCTGTCCACCCCTTCCTCTTTGTCTTAATCCCAGTCACTGTTAGTCCTAAATAATGTTTTCTATGAATAATACTGTACACCTGAAATGAGTTGTGAGATGACTAAAATATTAAAGTCGCATAGTTTGGGGAAGAGCTTGCTGTAAGTACACTGAAGGATCAGTTACCCTTCAGAGTGGATGTTTAAACGATGTAAGGGAAATCTTCTAGGCCTCACCGGTGTCCTCTCTGTTATTGCTCTGCAGGAAAGTTAGTAGTTAGTAGTTGGCTCCATTCAGCCCCTAAACCAGAAGGTGACACAGTATAGAAGCCAAGTGCTAAATGCCCAACAAGAGACTGATTCCCTGACATACACCAGGAGTAGGCTTAGTAAAAGTCACAGAAAGCCTGAGTAAACAGATTTACGATGAGACCAGAGCACGTCTTGCTTGCACAAATATCCTTTGAACCTACATCATATTAAACATGTTTGAACACAAAAGCAAAAACATCGGAATCATCTTTATTTATCATGAAACTGGGTTTGAAGGATTCATGAAATAAAAACAAACCGTAAATCATAAGAGAGGCCATCTTCTTTGAATTAATTCCCTGGCCTTGTTGTTACTGAGCTGGAAAAAGGGCCTGACCAGCAAACACCCTTTAAATAACTTTTCCCTTGATAACTTAAGCCCCAATGTAACAGGTCATTACCGCCTTGTTTCTGCATGTCTGCTTTTTCTTGAGTAATTGTATAAAATCAGTGGAAAGCATAGCTATTGCACAAGCCAATAAACAACCTAATATTGTTTTATTTATTCTCTCTTTAGATGTGGAATTTAATGAAACCAGAGACTGTTTAACGGATTTAGTACACGACACACATCTCATTTCCCTCAGACAACGAGCCCCTGAAGTCCTTTGTAATTATCCAGAGAGATGTTGAGTTCATGGCTCGTGTGTTTATCTCCTTCAACTCGACACATCCCATGGGCAAGCCCCTTCCTGTTCTCACTGCAAACTCTTCAGTGATGTGCAGAGTTCATTTTATCTTACAACATTGTTAATCTAAATTTCATGAATTTTTTAATTACATCCTGTAAATTGACATTGCAATCAATAGTCAAAGCACACTGTAGTGATTTATACAGGGGTAAAAATAAAGTCAGTGGGCTGTAGATGCATTGCATGGTCGCCATATGTTATCTGTGATATCCATGAGTAGATAATGTTTACAGTTTAGCGCTTGAAAATTGTAGATTGCCTAATATATTTTAAAATTCTTTAGTAATTTAGTTTAGTTGCTCATCTCGTTGTGCCTTGCTAAATAAACCATTTCAGCATGCATCGGTGCATTTTTTGGGAAGATAATGAGCGGCATTCATTCTCATCAAATCTACTCTGTCACCTCATTGAGCCTAGCTGTCACTGCATTAGCTGTGTTGCTTCGAGTACTTATGCTTTCTATAACACGAAGCATTTTGCAGAGTTTCAACAAGACATTACCGAGAAAAATTGCAGTCAATTGAAACTTTCTCCTAAGTTGTAAAAGGCTCTCACATTCTATGCGGATATGCAGCTGCAACTGCAACACAAAAGGCTGAAAATAAAGGAAAAGCAATCAGTGTAGCAATCAATGATGAGTGGAGTGTGGTTCCTTTTCAAGCAAATTCAGACAATGTTTGATCTAGAAGGCTCACAACGCCACACAAATTGCTCTGATGACAGTGGAATTATCTTTTATAGAAACAGGGAAGGTAAAATTCAAGCAATTTTTTGACCAGCTTTGTTGTGGCTTTGTTGACCAGAGGTCAGTAACAGAACAAGACATAAACGATTGCAGTGGTGGTGGCCAGTCGCTCAAATCTCTGCTTTGGTCAAGGATTATCAGCTATAAAAACATAAAAGAATATGAATCTGCATGCACTTTCTTTTTGTTTATCTTTCCTCCGGTCCCCTCTCTCTGTTTTTTTACAGCTCTCTTCATCTGCCTCATTCCATCCGTTGCCAAGCCTCAGATTAATGCATTTGACAAACCACTGAGCAAGAAAGGGCATTAATAGCTACTTAAAGCAGAGAGCTATCATGGGAACCCTTGTTTTGAGAAAATTACGCATCTTCAGACCCGCAAGGCGGTATGCAAGGATAACAGAACACTTCTACACACTGTTTTCAAAACACTCCCTTGGCTAAGCCTGAAAAGAAAGAGGCGGGTTAGACTTCAACTGGCAGGACAAGAGAAGGCGAGACAATGGGTGGGTCTTTTTCCTGGATGCATAGTTAGAGGACTGTGCTTCAGAAAAAGTTAGCCCACAAAGGCCTAATCACCAAATGACATAATGATCCAGCTTAAAGTGGCAGGCTAACAATGAAATACCCCATTCCTTAAAATACACCACGGGTCTCAAACAATGTGTAACCACATTGTGTGTATGTACAGTTAATGTGGCTGTGTGTGTCTGTTTGCATGCATGTTTGTTCATGCTTGTGTTATTTTTTTCTTCATGCATGTAGCTGGATTCAAAATATAAACACTTGCCCAATTCTCCTGGGGTTAATTTGCATAAAGTTGAGAGTGTTTTTGCCGTTTGATGTTATGCTCCACAATTGCTCTTGACAAATGACCACAAAAGACCACAGTGTTTACTGGTGTCTAAATACACAGTGTGTTTTGACAACTGTATGACCTTCAGCATGTTGTCCTCTGGTGTTTGGAAAGCGGCGTAGCCACCTGAGGTGAAAAGAACACACATTTAGTTCCAGCCTTTGAACAAAAATAATGATCAAAATGAACATTTCTAACTGCATGACACATTCAAGGGAATGATCTGAATACAGTTTGCTAATTAACTTTCAAAATAAACACCAGGCAAAAGAAAACAGCACACCACCTTTCTACCCCCTGTAATTTTGAAACAGGTTTGTGGGTTTGGCATTTAAATAAACAATTGCATTTTTTCTTTAAGGAATCAATATTTTGTCATATTGACTCAATAGTTGCGCTGGTATAAGTTACTGAGTTTTGGAGATATTGGCCATAGAGCTGTCTTCCATCTTCTACTCTATCAAATATTACTGCAATGCCGACTTCAGCTACAACTCAGACTTGTGCCACATGCAAAAGTTTGCTGATGACACAGCAATTGTTGGGTGTATCGGGGGGACGGGAGAAAAACTAGTGGACAACTTTGTGGGGTGGTGTTGACTGAACAAGCTGCAGATCAACCAAGACCAAAGAGATAGTACTGGACTACCGAAAGACCCCCAACACGGCCAGTCTTTGTCGAGGGGGTGGAGGTCGAGGTAGTCGGGTCCTACAAGTACTTTGGACTGCAGCTGGACAACAAACTAGATGGTCAGTAAACACTGACTACCTCTATAGGAGGGGGCAGAGCAGGATGTACCTCCTGAGGAGACTGGCAGCCTTTAACATCTAGCAGGAAACTCCTGCTGATGGTTTATCAGTCTGTGGTGGCCTGTGTCCTCTTTTATGCCGTGGAGTGCTTCGGAGGCAGCACCAGGAAGAGGGACACCCAGAGGCTGGACAAACTGATCAGACAAACTGATGAGTCACTGGACTATCACTGATGATGTCAGCCACCCTCTGCACACCGCCATCATCTCGCAAAGGAGCTCCTTCAGCAGGGCCATCAGACATTTGGGGAGGAGAAGGGGGGCCAGTGAGGATAGGGACAGCACAGACATATAACACAATACAGTGCTATGCACCTCAGGGTAAATCTGTGCTTTAGCCACTTTAATTAACCTTTCTGTTGTGTTACTACTTTAATTGTATTTCTGTATTTATACCCATGTGTTGTGTTTCTATCTATTTGCCTGTCGCTGCTGTTTTTCTGCCTGTTCTTTAATGTTTGTTCTGTTTGGAAGAGCGGCTGATTCCCTAAATTTCCTTCGGAATCAATAAAGTATTTCTCTCTCTCTCTCTCTCTCTATAATTTTCAGCGTCTGTGGATTCAGTGTCAGAGTCATGATTCCATGAAATTTTCTTTTTTTTGTGGTCATTTTTGTCATAATATCACCTCCAAAATGTATGCCCTGCTATTGTAAATATCAGTTACAGTCATGACTTCATTGGCTAAACCAGCAGAATAGATGGGTAAAGATACATGAATCGAAAGGAGATTGAGTTAGTGGTGTTTTCCAATATAAACTGCACCTGAGTTAGACTGTGGAAGATAAAGAACATTCAATTTTCTGCCCCTGATTCAATGTTTGAGAGCTAGACTGAGCAAATAACACTGGGTTTGGTGTATGAACACACACATACACACACACACGCATACTTAAGCAAATATACTGTTTATGCTGTATACCACAGTGTATTAATACACATTTTTGGGAACATTTGTCTTGGCCATTACTGCAGTAATTAGAAACATGGTGGTGCTCTCAAACTTTGTACAATGCAAGTACTGTGTGTGCATGTGTGTGATGGAGATAGAGAGAGACAGTGAAGCATAGGAAGATATAATTTGAATCTTCATTTGAATGGCTTCAGGCTGTTGACAAGGGTTTAGAAAAATGCTCTTCCTCTTGTGTGAAAAAAAAAAGAAAATCTCACATGAGCACACACACAGCTTCCGATTCATGCACACTCACGCACACGCTCTCTCACACACACACACACACACACACACACACACACACACACACACACACACACACACATGCACACATCCAGTCAGCGATCTGACAGGTGAGAATGGCCCACAGCTAGGTTAAGGGGGGAAGCACACTACATAAGCAGGTCACCACTCCTGGGACAATTTTTCTGCGTATTGCACTAGAGAGAGAGGGATAGACAGAGAGAGAGAGAGACAGAGAGAGAGTGGGTATGACCTGATGATCTTTTGGATGTCAGTTTGTTCCACTCTCTCCTTTGTCTTTATGTTTTTGAAAGTGTTTTTTTTTCTTTGTCAAACTCTTTATTTCACAAATCTCTGGCAGACATTAGGGAAATGGTACAGTGAAAAATTAAGTGAATTATACAATGGGTTGTATGACCTTTTTGACCTTATATGAGTATGTAGAGCTTTGTGCAGTATGAGTAAGACACTTAAGCTTTGTCTTTAGTGAGTGGGAGAAAAAGTATAGTGTGTGTATATGTGTGTGTGTGTGTGTGTGTGTGTGTGTGTGTGTGTGAGTGTGAGTGTGTGTGTGTGTGAGTGTAGTCTGTTGGAATTAGTAATAGTTTGTAGGGATGAATCAGCTGCTGTAAGAAGGCTACAATCTGCATGTTTTAACTTTTTCAACTGAAATTATGGGACCATTTGGGTATAACAATGCCAACAAAATATCATTTTAGCTTGTTTATCTCTAGCTTTTGTATTTTTGTGTAACATAATTATGTTATTCATTTCAATCAGGAGAGACATGTGAATGAAGTAAAAATAATTGTATAATACAGCAGATGATATAATTAGTCTGACAGAAAGTCTTTTGGACTCTTCATTGAGATTGGGATCGAACAGCAACTGACCTGACCAGCTGCAAGACAAATCTCCACTGGTGGTGGTGGTGGCTGATGACTCTGCTGAGACTGATGATGCTGAAATGATGAAGATGGTGAATGTGTGAAGACTGGGCAGTCATAGGGAGGTGGAGGGGTGTGTATAACAGAAGCATGTATGAACTAGAGGTACAGAGTCGGGTTGGACCAATAAATGAAAAAGTACCGACATTTAGAACCTCTTATCAAATTAATCTTACTTTATTCAATTAATATTTTCCCCAATGTGTGCACTCGAGAACTGTCCTTCAAAATTACTACTTCATATGCAGTCATGTTCCTCCGCCCTGTCCAACTAACGTTAGTCCACATTTACTCAAAATGAAGGTGCATGCAAAGAACACACTGGGCCAACAAATAGGTCTCAACAAGAGGAATTGGTATCTCAATAGAATGCCATTTCCATTGTTAGGACACATTTTGGCTTCAGTGAAGACAAGGAACAACAACAACAAGAACAACAAAAAGTCCCAGCTTTTATAAGTCAGCATATTTACAGTACAGACCTTGTCAGAGATCTTTGCACATGGTGTAAGGAACCATGAGAAATAAATTTTCGGTCATTAATCATAATTGAGGTAAAATAAATAATCCTGATATTGATAGTACAGACATAATCATTTTTAAGAAGACAGCGGCAAATTTTCATAAATTATTTAAGGGATCAACTTTACTGATAATGTCAAGATTAATATTCCAAAACCTCCAGCTGTCTATCAATATTATAAATGTTATTTATTTCTGCACAAAAATGCATTTGTTCTCACTCAGAAAGTACTTACTAAGATAAGACCTTGTGAGTCTGACTGCTTTCAGTGTGTTTGCTGTAAGCAAGTGTGCTCGCAACATGTTGCTAAGAGTGAACATTTTTTTACTCCCTTGTTTTATAGATTCTCCAGTCAAGACTGTGTGCATTAATAGGAAGCACTCAGTAAATGGTTGAGCAGGGAGGGATGTGTGAAATACCTCTCACAAATCATCTCTCATCTTCTTCATAATGTGGCAGTCAAAGGAGACACAACCACTTGTGGAGGTTTTTTCCCGCCGAACAATGGTTCCATTTGGGCTGGTCATGCAGGATCGTTCAGAGCACTGCTTTTTTCTCTTGACAGGCAGTGGAATTTCAGGTTCATGTTTAAAAGAAAAAAAGAAAAAAAAGGCAAGTCAAGATTCTCATATCTGCTTCTTCACCTTGTAAAGATAAAAAGCCTCATGACTAAGGTGAGATACATTTCCTGGAGAGTCGACATATTTGACACAGTAGCAGCATTTATGTCTGCTTTCTGCAGCTTTGCTGTCAGCGTGATGAAGTCGGACTGCAGAGGAACTTTCAGACTTTGCCAGGCTTTGATTAGTCAGGCCTGTGTTTGTATTCTAATTATTCTCCTGTTAATGTTTCCATGTGACAGCTCTGATAAAAGTAAGGTGGTAATGGAGTGCAACGACAACAGTGAGCAGATGTACTTGTTGCAGAAATGTTTTTCATGCTATCAGTATCCATTTGTTAATGTCTATTCCTCACTTTCATATAATCTAACTTATATCTATCATCTATAATTTAACCAATTTCAGCTGGTACAACAGCAACACACTG
Organism: Chaunax sp. Z400; assembly: GCA_037577475.1. Taxonomy (NCBI): domain Eukaryota; kingdom Metazoa; phylum Chordata; class Actinopteri; order Lophiiformes; family Chaunacidae; genus Chaunax; species Chaunax sp. Z400. The sequence goes on from CM075185.1 coordinate 23,483,108, forward strand.
ATTACAATATACAAATAAAATATATAATATATATATATATATATATATATATATAAAATGTATAAAATACAACTGAATACAATACACACAGATATGAGTAGCTTACAATACTGAGGATTTTCTTTGCAGTAGACTTTAAATTAAAATGGACCTGAGCAGTCAATGGAAGCATTAATTATGCATTATAGTGTGTGGTATTCTTTTTAACCTCAATGCAACAAGTAAATCAGATGAAAGGAAATAAAAACAACTGAAGTTGTCTTTTATTTTGAGAATACATGGTGACAATGTGGGTGGCATAGTGCTTGGCACTGTTGCCTCACAGCAAGAAGGTCCTGGGTTCAAATCAACCTGAGGACCTGGGGCTTTTCTGTGTGGGGTTGGCTTGTTCTCCCCGTGTCTGTGTGGGTTCCCTCCAGGTACCCCAGCTTCCTCCCACAGTCCAAAAACATCCAGTATAAGTGAATTGGTGACTCTAAATTTCCTGTAGTTTGTCTTTCTATGTGTTGGACCTGTGCTTGGTGACTTGTCCAGGATGTACCCCACCTCTCGCCCAATGTCAGCTGGGATAGGCTCCAGCCCCCACGGGCCCTCCACAGGAGTGGTTACAGGAAATGGATGGATGGATGGTAACAAGGCTAAGGTGCTTTTTTTGGGGGAGTTTTGTTGTTTGCCTTTTAATCATCCCCTGACATAACACTGATGTGGGGTTGTAGTCGTCACTATGTCCTTCTGTCCATCTGCCCATTTGTCCAAAATTAAAAATAATTTAAAAAATTTAAAAAAGTTTGCCTGGAGCATATCTTGCAAACTATACATACTAGCTTCACCAAACGTATATATTAACCCTGACATGTATTGGTGCCTTTTAACATTTTTAACTTTCCTCAAATTTATTTTGTTGTTGTTTTCATGGAAATGTGATTTTTAAGGTGAGTCTTAAGGGTGTTCATGTTGTATGGAGCATCTCTCAAACTATACATTTTAGATTTATTCATTCATTTACTCATAAGTAGTTGTGCCTTTTGATATTTAGATTGTTCCATAAATCTTACTCTTTTACATGGAAAGACTGTTTTAAGGTGACTCTGAAGGTTGGTCTTCTTCTCCATAGCATATACCCAAACAATATACACCCTTCTAGCCTCACTGAAGGAGTGGAGGATATGTCGTATACTGATGCATTTGTTGTACAATGTTATGGGGGATGTCAGCGGCGTGTGTCATCTTCAGATGACTGTTGGTCATCGTGTTAAAACCTCAGAAAGCTCTTGTCACTCAAAGTTGTTTTTTCAAAGCTGGACAATATCCCATCAACAGCTGTCATTTTGAGATGGTTCTATTCTATGCTTGTCTTGTAATTACTTATTCCTTCCTTCCTTTTTTACAGTGAAAGACAGACATTGATGTTTTGAATTTTACTGCATTGCTGTGGAATCTGACGACCTTACTAATATATCTGTGTGAGTGTCCACAACCTATGTGTTTGTGAATTTTCTTCTCTCAGCTGTCACTGCAACACTGTATACATCAGGGGGCAACATGCTCTCTCAGGTAGATTTAGAGAAAGGAGCTGGAGCTAATGGCGCTGACTAGCAAGTGACATTCTGTCATTAGTGGGAAGATATGTCTGACTGGCCAGTTAGTTGGAGGACATTACACAAGGTCACAGCCTCTGGCTGCCATGGGAGGATAAGTGAGATAGAAAAGAGGCTGAACAGACAGGCCAAAAGACAAGATACAGTGCTGTCTGAAGGCTTCTCTCCTGTCTAATGTGAGAGGAGTTTGAAGTTTGGACTCCGGTCACTGGTGCTTTTGAACATAGAACTATTTCAGTCCTAGCTAGGGCGTGCATTTGTGTGTGTGTGTGTGTGTGTCTGAGTGCAGCAGCGTGTGTACTGGTCCATGTTTCTATTTAAACTGACTTTGCTGACCATCACCAAGGAGCGAGGCGGGTTGCCTTCCTTCCACAGGGCCCTAAGACTTGCTAACAGAATGGGAAATCAATAATGTCGATAGGATGAGCATTAGGATGGCCAAGTGGTTTTTACAGCCACATTGTCATTCCACTATTTTTGTGGAGCAGTTTGTGGTCAATTCTTTCTGCAGTCTTCAATTTTCAGTAGCCTGAGGAAGACAGACAGCTACAGAAACAAAGAAGAGAAGGAGAGAGGCACAAAGAGACGATCCTCAGACGTTCAAACTGGAAGCACATTTCTGACACGTCTTCAGTTCGACAGCCACAGAGGCTTTCAAAAGAGCTTTTTCCAGGTCATCAGCCCCTGAATAAGCCCCGTAGTTGTTTTCTCATCATTGCTGAACAATCCACACAGTTCACCGAGGAGGCTTGTCTGAATGAGGTGGTCTTGTAATGAAAGTGTACTATTTGTTTTTTTAATCATCTAGGTGCTTGTCTGATGTACTTACCCACCTGAAGCAGGCTATATTTAGGCTTATTTAAATTTAATCAGGTCACATGTTCTATTCATGTTAATATGGCTTTAATAATGCTCTACTGTATATTCCTCTATATATTTTCTAGGCACCTGTTGTAACAGATTGTTGAGTGACTGGCTGTCGTTTGTGCTATTGTTGTTAGTGTCAGACCAGAAAGTGTTGCTTGTACATTTTAGGACATCCACATCCTCAGACGAAGGTCCCTAGGACAAAATGTTAAATTTCCTCATTGTGTAGTAAAGTGAGATAATGACTTTACAAGCAAATATCTTTAGGTGGAAATGCCATAGCATAAATCAAGTGTCATATTTTTAATCAGCTGGTTGTTACAACCAAATCTGGGGCCTCAACTGTGGTAATGAAACTATAATCAGTCATTTTATGTGCTAATCATGTGATTGAAATCACATGGAGTAGGTGTGTTAAGAAGCATCCCAGCATGCACTGGGGCAATAGATTCATGCACATATGCATCTTTTTAAAATGTGTTCCTGAAATATAATTACAGGTGTTTCTGTATTGAGCACCACAGTATTATAATTTACTTTCATATATTTCAGCAACAATTTTTTGTTACACAAAATAATGACTTTGTAGTTAATAAATCTATTCCAAAATCTATATATAATATGCTAATAAAAACCAAAAGGTTTTACAGTTCAAATGAAAAATATCTCTCACTCATTTATTTCTGATAATGACTTTACATTTGGGGTCACCGTAAACCCATCAGATTCCAGCTAACTGTTCATAACGCTGCACTTTTGCAGATTTGTTCTTAAGCAGCTGCTCCTCTGTCAATGTCTAATGATTAATATTTATCCAGCTATGAAGAACTGAAAATCAAGATATGTGTCAAATCTTCAACAATGAAACTCTATGCATGACTGTATGTATGAATAACAAGGCCCAGGCCTTAAATTGCACAAATAATGCATTTGAAAGTAAATAAGAGAGAAATGAATAACAGTATAATCCTTTGTTCATTCAACATGTTTTGTCCATAGTCAGTTAAATGATTTCAGAGCTCTAAGGTAATTGGTGGAAATAGGTGATTGGAAACTGACGTCAGGGAGCTGTAGTGCTGTTAAACTGATGGTCATTTCCCCAGATACCACTATTCTCATAAAAGCGTCACTTTGAAGTGTCATTTAGCCTCATATCTGTCTAAAAGCCTCAAATAGATCATCCTGTTCTGTAGTGACTTCTCTATACCTTCTTAATCCTTCTCATACAAAGAGGTTAATCTAAATATTAATCAGAATCTTAATGTCACTGCTCATTTTCACACTGCAGCCAGTGGTACGTGTTGCTGTGCGTTTATAAAATCAGATTTAGCAATCAATCCCCCAATATAAAAGTGTGGATTTATATTATGGGTAAAAGCATTGTACATTTTTCATCCTGGGGAAAGAAGGGGTCCTTTTTCACCTATAAACAGATGCACCGCAAGTCTTTTAAGGATCATTTTCACAAATGGTGGCTCAACGTTTCTGCTGTTTTAATTTCTTATAAAGCTAAATTGAATGTGAGATTCTATTATTTGATGGAGTTTTACCTCTACCTTTAAGTGATTGGTTTGTTTATCTAGTCAGCAGGATTCCACTAAAACAACTTGACGGATTTTCATGAAACTTGGCTGGAAGGTTGGGCATATGACATGGAAGAATTAATTCAATTTCAGTGTGAATCCAGATAAAGGGGCATACAGGATTTTTTTATTTTTTTTCACTTTCTTTAAAATTGTGAGATGGAGCTTTTTTCCAATATGTCTGTCTATAACACATAAACTACATGACAGATTTTGATTAAACCTGGTTTGGGCATGTAGCATCAAATTAAATTAAATTAAATTAAGTGGGTATGGCTGAAGTGGTGGGGTCAGGATTTTTTTTTCCACTTTGTTGATCGTCGAAGATGGGGCCTTTTTGGCCTTTATTGTTAGTTAAACTTCTTACTATGGATTTAAAATTAAACTGGGTGGGCTTTGTCCCAAAGAAGAAACCATAGATTTTGGAGTAGATTCTGTTAAAGGGTGATGATTAAAGGGTCCATGATTTCTTTTTTTTTTACCATTGTGAGAACCCTGAGGGCAGCTATTTAACTCAGAAAGTTATAAACAGATTTCTATTAAACCTTTTATCAGAGATAGGCCTCGGGAATGAGAACAGGTTATTATTGTATCTTCTAGAACAGCTGTCTTCCCTACGACAAAAGCTATGACAGATGCAAGTTCTAGGTGTATTATGTTTTCATGGTGACAGAGGTATCTTGTACGGAGAAGGTACTCTTTGGAGGGAATGCTCAGCCTTGACAGAGATTTGCAGTCTCTGAATGCTCTTGTATCATGGCAGGGGCTTTAAGAAATGTGCTCATCGGCAGATACACTGCTAGGCTACAGTAATGTCCAGAGTTAGCTTTAAAAAAGCTGGGTTATGATGAAAGACTGAAGATGACAAGAGAAATAGCAAACACACAAAAGCAAGGATTAATAGAGGGTGAGACTTTCAGTTACACCTTGTTCTTTTCTGAGTTCCTCATGATTCACCTCATATTGTCTTAACAGAAGCAGTGATTATAGAAATGTATATTGCACTACAAGCTTGCGCCATAACTGCGGTACTCATGCCTCATTCCCCAGAGGAAGATTTTGTTTTTATGCAGCTACCTGAAATTACAAGCATTTATGTCCTTTTCATAAAAAGCTTTCAACTGCATTGGATTGATTCTACGATGAAGAATGACAGAAGATAATTCCACTTCAGTTTGTAAGATAATTTTGTTACAAGGGACAAGCAAAGAGAAATGGTCAGTATTTGTTCCTTTTTTCCCTCTACAATTTTAACACCTATATGCAAGACAAGTAAAGCAACGGTGCAGTAAGAGTAGCATTTTCCGTAACAGTTGCCTGTTGCCTATTGCCAGAGAGCTTCAGAGATTGGAAGGGGGTGTGTACAAAAAAAAATGATGGAGAAAGACAATATAGTCAATCAAATAGATGCAACCCTTTTTCAATTACAATGCAGGCACAATTATAGAAAGTGAAATCTATTTTCCTGAGCAACCAAACACATCTGAGGTCAGACATCGTGTACATTTCTGTAGATGCATCAGATTTAGGTCCCTCATGCTTACGTAGAATAATCAGTACAATTCTTATTAAGTTTTATCTTTTATTTGGTTAAAATAGGATATTTCAGGGGAAGACACTGACCTATCATGTATCTGTCTCAGCAGTGGTTATACTTATTTGGTTGCCATTTTCTGAGGCATTTTCTGAAAACAGTAAAGGACATTTAGACTAGATGCGTGGTGCAGGTGAGAATTGATGCTGATTTGATAGAGAAAAAACAAAATGTTAGATTCGATATAAATTAGATGGATTGTTGGGGTGAGAGTGTATGAAATCAAATTTCACATAGCTTTTCAAGCACATTGCTACTTCTCTGTACAGCTTTCCTATTCATTGTCTCAGTAGTAAATAATGCGTTTTCATCACATGCATACTCTCCCTCATAGCTCAACAGTGTGTTGAAAGCATTTTCTAAAAATCAGGAGTTGTTTGAAGTTGAAGTTTATTTCAAACTGAAATCTCTTGGCTTTCTACTTTTCAGTCCCTCCCCCTTCACTATTCTCTTTGACATGCAGGCAGCATACACGGAGATGATTTAATTTGTATTATTGTTTTAAAAAAAATTTTTTATTCCATGACACCTAATTTCATCAAATTCATTCTTATTGCTGACTTTCTGCTGCATGATAACCATTCCCGCTATCATTTAACCTTTATGTGTTTTGGTGAAGATGGTTGGATGAGAAAGAGGGAAAAAAAACGGTTTCACTGGGATATTTATTTGCTTGGTAACTGCTGTTTGAAGTGGTATAATGTGTACTTGAGAGAGTTCTATGAACCATTTTGAGCCACTAAAGGTTCCAGTGTGCATTCATTTAGTGTGATAGCACTTCAAACATCCTGCGTGCCCAACCAGAATAAATTTTGTAGTACAGCATGGTCTCCAAAAACTTGTGTATGAATGTCATGCCAATTTCTTGAATTATTTTTTCTGCATTATCACTATGCATTTTTTTGCTTACCATTTATGGTTATCTGAATCAAGCCTCTTACATAATTTTAGACGAGTATCATGAAGCAAAAAACGTCAGGTGATGTATTGTAAAAACTAAAAAGTCAGGGTAATAATCTTTCCCTGGAAGAAGAGCTCTTGTATCTCTTGTATCTTGTATCTCAATGGAACCTTCCTGGATAAATAAAGGATAAATAAATGGGTCCAAAAAAAAAAAAGTGGGACTTTCATCCCACCTAGTGATAAGTCACGGTCTATTTGTCAACGCCTTCATACTTCCATATATCCGTCAACATCGATAAAACCGCAGGTTTCGATAACAACAAATATGGCGACTGTCGAAGGTTGTAAAAATGCACCTTGTAAATACAAAGCGGAAAAACCGGCAGTGGTCTGTGAGGCCATTAGGTACATCAAGACTTGAGGATGGAAAGTGTTATTCAGCTTTTTCCCTCTTCGTGTTTCCATACACATTTGTCGTGCCTTGCTGGAATTGTAGCTACACTGCCCTAAACCATTTGCAGAGGCATCGCTCCATTTCATCGGTCTCGTCTGTAACCGAAAGCTCACCGAAAACGAGTCCGATCATGTACGGAATGAAAGCGAAAGACATACGGAGGGATTCCATCCATCTCCATGTCCGTCTTTAATGTAGAGCATTAATGGGCCTTTAAACTCAAACTCAACTGTAGGTCATGTGACTAAGGCAATGGAGGTCACACGATGAAAATCCCCTGACTTCATTCATTCATTCATTCATGTTAAAAACTCATAAAATGTGGATGTATGAAATGACACGTGAAAGGCTTGAAATACTTTAAAAGGGCATGTAATATGTCCTTAAAAGTGCATGGCTGCTGGCAGGAGACAATCACTCTCCCATTTTCACTCACAGACAAAAAAAAAAAAAAAAAAAATCCCGCAAAGAAAATGCATCAGTGATGGCTCTGTCACTCCGTCACATGTGACAGTTTTGCCTTACAAATCAATACATCGCTGGCCTTCTAGCCACCTTATTGAAGTCTGCTTCCACGTGAAAGTATGGAGAAACGCATAGATAGCAACTGTTAGTTGTTGAGAAAGCTTTCTAAGCTGAGTCTGTGGGTATATTTAAATATGGTAAACAGCCACAAACAGTATACATAGGGAAACAGTCACATGTTCTGTCTTTCTGTACACACATACACACACACACACACACTGACACACACATACTCACTGAGTCATAACTTGCTGTGTTTTTAGCCATAGGGAACTCCTTTATCCACATAACTAGATTAACTCACAGTGAGCTCTGATCAGCTTAATTTGGATTCAGCCTACTTACCCCTCCTTGGATTGGCTGTCAGTCTGTCTGCACGTTCATCTGTCATTCTGTCGACTTGAATGGAAAGACGTTTGCCTGCATGCGTGTCACTTTATTTAACCACTAAGCTCTGTCTCATCTTAAACAGGGATTATAATCGTCAAGTTGTACCTCCACCCATTTTCCCCTGCTCTTTTCCTCATTTCAGTGCACAGTTGTTTTGTTGTCTTATGAATAACATAACAATCTCTTGCTCTTATAATGAGGAGATGAATATATTATACCCTTGTTTTGTTCCAAAAAAGAAATACACTTGCTTCAGGTACTTTGTTTTTTTGTTTTTTTGTTTTCCTCTTCTTTCTTCAAAACTGCATGTAATGAACTCAGTCTGTCTGCATGTCTTGGCAGGGTGTCAATGCAATGTATTGACACCAGCTGCAGCCTCCCAGTGATGTTTGGATTGCAGAAGCTTCAGGATGGCCTAAGGCTTCACAGACAATAAAATAACTTAGAGGATGCGGACACTGTCAATTTCCTGAATTCAAAAAGTCTTTTTTTAGAGAATGGATGATTTTCATGTGACCGCAGCCTCTTGTGAAATTCTTACAATACATGATGTTGTATGTGTGTTATTTTCATGGACCAACAATTTTGTTAAATCAGAAAGACTTTCCTTAATTTGCTATTTCAGTAAAATTAAATCATCCTTGACATAATGGCTCCTTTTGTAGTTGCTCTTCATCCCAAACAGTACGTGCAAAAATAAGACCTCGATCACTGAAAAGCATTCACTGGAATCAACTAATATTTCTTTTCACATCAACTTCATTTAGTACATATTTTCTTCAGTTAATTTAACTCCGAATTTCTAATTTTTTCTTTCAGATCACTTGAATGAACATAAATTACATTTCTAAAGATTATCTAAAGACACACAATCAGCATATTAGAAGACATCCAGGCATGGTTGTTTGTGTCATTAATTTTTAAAAATAATGGCAATAATATAATAGAACTGAATTAAATACCTATCCCAGGACTCTGATCATTGAGTAAGGTCACTCGGAGCAGACTCACATATTGTTTTTGTCCTCGCTCTAGAACAAAGTTTCGCCAGACCTGCCAGTGTGACTGAACACTTGTTTATTCAACCTAATATATTTATTTATTGAGCTCGTTTTCTTAAACTGTTTCAACTAAATTGATGTGACATTTTCAAAACCCATCATGCATCTTTGAACAAAATCTTTGACCAAATTGTAGTTTTCTCACGACTTGAGTCTGCTTAGAATTATTTAGACGGCGGACACACTGGCATTCAGTTGATAGTTGTGCAAATAGGGTTAAACGCCCTACATGATCAAGTTGTTCAAATGCCAGGTTGATCTGGGAAATAGTTACAATAAAAAGTAAAGAATTCAAATTCTAGTTAGCTGTCCTGCAGTCTTAACTTTGGATACACATCCCCTGCGATCGCTCATGAAAGGACAAGGAGGAAAAGGAGATCAATATGGTTGTGAGTGTAATCCCGAAAAGTTTAATTACTATTGGGTCACTGTTAAGTAGCACTATAATTAAGTTTTGGCTTTCTAGGAATCATTTTTCAGACATCATTCAGAAAAAAAGGTTTTAATTAAATACCATTTATGAAGTTATAACAACATATCACACACTCACATCTTAAGACAATTTGTCATCAGTCATCACACACTATAGGATTTTACTTATTGACTTTGTCAAGACTTGGGTCACTAATTACAAAACTTAAAGTAGATTTCTATTAAGATTATTTCCCATCATGCTGCTGCTTGAAGATGTACAGAAAGAAAATAAAAGATAAACGAAAGAGCAGAAACGGGCACAGCTTTTGGCCTCAGCTGGAGAGAGCGCTCCTGTTGGTTGTTGACAATGTTCACACGATTGAATGTCACTATTTGAATGAGCCAAATAGTGGCTAAAAACGTATGATAAAATTAAATATGTATAATGATATCGGAACGTAAAGACCAGAAAAAGACCAACTTAAAACAGCTCTGACTGATTTTAAGATTGAGATGACGGCAGCGCCGCAACTCTGGTAAAACTATCATGATTTTAGTAAGACATTGGAAATTTGTCTGTGACAGACAAAGGTGTAAGGTCAGCATTAGTTTATCATTGCCCTCTAAAGTTATACCAATTGCGTCATCAGACTGATGTGGAAATGTCTGTGAGGTTTAAGTTTGTAAATACTTCTAGAAGTGTGTCCATCACGATCAACTAGTCACTAAAGAATTCATACATGAGGGATTCAGGACCTGAATACAAAAGGAATGAGCAGCCCAGACTTAAGAGTCCCACTGCAGAGCTCAGTCTGTTCATTTAACTATGTTACAATATGGAACCATCAGTTCCTCAGTCTCTATGGCAAAGATGGGCTGCAAGCTTTGTTCGTTACTGATGTCTGGTGAAAAGCAGCCAGATGAGGGCAAAATGGATGGACACAAATTGGGAGGGGAGTTGAATAAGGAGGCATGGAAACACAACTTATACCAAGGGTCCAGCCGTTGGGAAGGAGGGTACAGATAGCCTTGTAGAACAGAAAAGCATAAGATGCAGAGGAAAAGGGGACGGGGGGGGGGGGGGGGGGGGGGGTAGAAATAAAGAGGAATGGAATGAAAGTGGGGATAAGTGAGAAACGGAGGAGAAGGAGGGGGCTGGAAAGAGAGAGCTGAGTGGAGCTGAGGAGGCGCTGGGCCTGAGGGATTGCTGCGCGTTTATCCTCCTCTGCAGCAGGCTTCTGAAGCACTACCTCAGGAAAAGACTTTAAAGCAGGGTGGCTGCTGCTCAGCGCTGATCTGTTAATACCCACAGATACATGAGGCTTCGGCATAGTACTCTGGGGGTTGGGTGGAGCAGGACAGTGTGTATATGTCTGCATGTGAGCCTGTGTGGGTTTTTTTGTGATGTGTTCAAGGATCATATCGTATCTCTGCAGACAATTTATCCCATTCCCACTGCAAGCTTGTCCCAACTCACCCAGAGACATGAAGTCACCGGAGCGATTAACAGATTAGATTGGACTATCGTGTGGCTGTGTGTCACCATTGTCACACAAATCTGCTGCTATGTGTGTGTGTGTGTGTCAGTGTGTGTAGGTGTGTGTGTGTGTGTGGGGGGGGGGAGATGACAACCCTGTTTTGGGATACTGTATAAATAGCCTCCTGGCTCCTGGGAGTTAGTATAAAACTGCCTTAGAGTCACATTGTGAAGCAGAAGAAAAAAAAATAAAAAATTACACATTGGGAGGTGGAGAGGCTGCATGGGATTTGTGCAGGCTACTTCCCAGAGGAACATGTCACATGCTCTCTGGGGGCTACATGATTAATTCAACCAAAGTGAAACATCTAAGAGGGAGATAAAGATGTGATGTGTGTAAGATGTGAAAGATCTTTGTGTTTAGCCCTTCTCGTTTATAAATGAGATTTTACCGGTGAAATCAAAATCTGTGTTTGACTGGACTTTTTAAACGGTCCGTGTGAGGTCGCCTGTCAAAATGCTCTTTGGAACTGAATGACATGTACAAATGCCCCATCTGGAAAACGGAGGGTTTTATGAGGCTGTGTAAAACTGCATTCTAGATCATATTGTTAGCGGACAGGTTTTCCTCGGCTGCCCCATCTTTGTTTCTAAAACATAATCCCTTGAAAACACACAGCAATGTCATGTTTCCTAAATCTATTTGAGGAAAACCTACAACGAAACTCTTTTCAAACCAGAAAGATACGCATTTATTATGCACATAAACTCCAGTATTGTCTCTTTTAACTTCTCTAAAAAAGTATTTTTGGCTGTGCAACTATTGTTATTTATAGGATCTAGCTGAGAATGATTTGATACAACACAGCCTAACCCTAAATGAAAGTTTAGAGTAAGGATTAGAGTTAAGCATACCCTGGTTTTGGTTAATGGTGGTATAACCCTCCACTAAAGTGTACAATACATCCTATGTCCTCACAAGTAGCCATAAATAATAAGTGACCATAACTAATGGATGTCACATGCTGATACAGCATGTATATACTGAAGAAAAAAAAGATTTAGGGGAGGACAAATGAATAAAAATAAATGAATAAAAGCATTACAGGTCCACAGAGGAATCCGCACCATGTTGGTGTATGATCAAGATAAGCTCAGAGCCTCGACACCACCTCCACGTTTTTAGCTGTAATCTCCTACCTTTTGTTTTCCACTACAGCCAGGCTGGCTTTTTGATGTGCTTAAAAGTTTAAACTCCAAATCTAAGGCAAGCCTGGATTACAACTTTTAAACATTTGGTATGTCAAACATAATTTTACCTCACAAGTGTTTTCTTCGCGAATCTGCTCCCACTAGAGCGAGAGAAGCGAGGAAAAAAAAAGAAGGATATCCATGGCAGATTCGAGTAAATGGAGTCTATCTAATTGATTTCTCACATGTTCTCTCAATTATCACATGTTGTCTTATACTGACCCCCCCGACAGATGTTAAGGATGCCTGGGTTCTACAATGGAACACCACACAGTGTTAAAAGCGCAAACATTCACCTCGGAAAAATATGCGTCATTTACTTGTGTTTTTATGAATATTTCCAGTCACACTCGCTAAATCAAGTTAAATGTGGTCTGTTGGTGCCTGCTAGACTGTTTGTTGTTTCTTATCGACCAGGGCCACTTATCCACCTGATAGAAATCACCTGTATTCTCAGATAACATGACAGGCTATTAGAGAGGCGAGGTTAACCAGGCATGTGATATCGCCCTACAGTAGTCTTTAATGAAGGTGTAAACAGCAGTGGGCCACGGCTCTGTGCATGCACCAAGCCTCTGAGGATTGTGTATAAGTGCATTTTCTTAATGTATAATACAAGGTGCTCCTTACAATAGAATATCATCTAATTAAAGTGTTTCTCTGATCAACATCCACTGGCTAGTGTATGTTGGGGCTGTGTTAGCATCGTAGCATAGCAGCAAGGCTGTTTTGTGCTGCAATAGATTGTAGCGGTGCACATTATATTTTGTGATTGCATTGTCATTTAATGTGATTAATAGTTCGATTAGGTTCTTTTAAGTTTATCAAAATGACATAAACCTTTTCAGATGCGGCGCTGAAACCTTGCAGCTCTTTTAAACTTGAATGATTCATGTAATGGCAAAATAGACAAGGATTTCATACACTGGAAATTAATGGTCTCTGTGCTCCTACAGTTCTAAAAATTATGTTGGCGCTCGCATTTCAGTCAGCCGAACATCTAAAGTTCAAACGACCTCCATCCAATCCAGAGAGATTGTAAATAATGTTCTGCTGAATTAAGAGGCCTAAATCTTGGAGCTTCATCTTGCTGACAGAGTCCGCTGCTTGTAATCTTGACACAGAGTTGCAAAGCAACCAAGTTCAGTGCATAGCTTTTCTTTCTTTTTTTCTTCTTTTTTGTAATGCCACTGTCACAGCACAGTTTGTGTGATTAGACTCAAGTTGGACTGTAATTAATATAGTTAAGTAGCTGCACTGCAATCTCCAGGGACTCCTGCATGCTATACTTGAGGTAAGGAGGGAAGAGGTGGTATGGAGATGTAAAGCAGGTAATTAAATGGAGATTGTAGGCTATTGAATTATCTCCTGGGCAAGTACCCTCTTCTTCCTCCCTCTCTTTCCCTCTCCCAAATACCCTCTTCTTCCTCCCTCTCTTTCCCTCTCCCAAATACCCTCTTCTTCCTCCCTCTCTTTCCCTCTCCCAAATACCCTCTTCTTCCTCCCTCCCTTTCCCTCTCCCAAATACCCTCTTCTTCCTCCCTCTCTTTCCCTCTGCCAACCCTCACTCTCTTGCACCCAAGATGGAGATGACAGTTAATGATGGTGTTTTTTTTGTTTTTTTTAAAGAAAAAACCCCTCCTCTTTACCTCCTACCCTATATCTCCGTCATGCTCTCCGCCGACAAACCAAGGTTATATTTTTCGCCTCATCTTTCATCCTTTACTGAGAGAGGTCCACACCGTTTTTCTCCATGTTCCATTAGCAAATTGCCTTCCTGGGAAGTTTCCACCTTCCCACTTGCCCCCTAACCCTCCCATTAGAAATCTAACTGGGGACTTTATTCATTTAAAGTAAGAAAAACAATGAAGATCACTCCAGGGTCTGTTTTATTTTTCAGAAGTCGAAGAGGAACCACAGAGCACGAGACAGACTAATGTTGGATGGCATAATAAAGACAACCTGAAGGACCTGAGAGTCATCACTCGCACAGAGCGGCAGCAAGGTTATATGGCTAAGGGATAGTAAGTCTGTTATTTGCATATGTTGTGGGCTATGAGGTAATAAGGTCTGCTTGGCTTCTCCATTTTAATCATTTGAAAAGTGTTAAGACAAACATCAGTAAATTGACCGTCAAACTGTTTAATTTGCCAAGCTAATATGTAATTTTGCACATGCCTTGGCTTAGAGAGGATAATCCTACACATCTGTTGAAGAATATAAAAGAGAAAAACACGAGCTGTATATTTTTTGTCAAGCTTTTTCTAGATTCTAAATTCTAGAATCACCAGCAGTAATTAATTGACAGGCCATAAAATAACCGATAGTTATAATAATGAAAATAATTCCTCTGTAAAGCACAGAATAGGTGGTATTGACATCGTAGGCAAGTCTGAGTTGCATATAATCACAGCAAAATCTCTTACTGATTAAAAACATGAATGTGATCCATTATTATTAATCGATCTATTAGATTCAAGACAGACTTGTATACACAGCACACCAGCTGCAATGCATTTGGGGTAATTATCACTTGATTACCATGATAAAATAAACCAGTTAGTTAAGGCTGCGTCGAATGGATTAAATGGAGAGAGAGGTGCAGAAACTGTGTCTCCAATCCATATGTGACTCAATATTCTGTCCTCATTTGTATTTTACCACAGTGTGTGTATATGTATTCCCAATACTCTGGATAAAGCCACATCCCAAAACTGCTGATTCAGTGAGTTTAGAGGCCTCACAAGCTGCTTTCCCCGTCGTAATACGTCTAGCCCTGTGTCAGCCTCTGGATGTTAGGGATAATATCTACCTGAAGGATCCAATCTCTGAGATTATGTGTGTTTGATTTTATTTACAGCATCTGCCACCAGATGTAATTGAATGTACTGCATGATATAATCTGATACATGCGGGGGTGATGTTTTGCAACTGCTATCACTGTGTGTGTTTGTGTGTTTGTGTGTGTGTGTGTGTGTGTGTGTGTGTGCGCGTGCATGTGTGCAGGGTTTAACAGCCCATGGATGCCCTGTAGAAAGCCAAAAGGGGGAAAAAAAAGCCTTCAAATGTCCTGCAGGAATTAGTCCCAGCCCAGAGACCTGATTTTCAGATATCATCACCATCATGTGTAACTAATTTTTTTTTAGCCATCTTTCTATTTAACTTGAGTCCACGTCTGTGTTCATTTATGTTTGATGTTTGATTCAGGTGTTTGAATGTGACTGTGTTATCACTATGAGCATTTAACACCACAGTCCTCATTTACCAAACCTGAAGCATTTGATACTTATACTTGACATACACATTAATATTTTAGTTCGATGCTGCCATGTTGAGTGATGAGTGAGGAGGTGAAGTAGAGATTCAGTGTCAGGCTCAAGGATATTACTACAGGGCAAAAGGCTGCTCCTGGGACACATCAGCACACAAAGTGATATAATCGTCCCTGTTACAACCAAGTGTCTTTAAGTGGCTGGTATACAGTACAGTCAGACAAAAGTGTGTATATATATATGCCCATGTCTCAATATTAATAGCTATTTAAATAAAATTTAACCTTTAACCCTGCTATTATGCATGCACATACACAAGTATATCTCTAAATCTTATATTAATTCATGTGTCAGAACAAGGTTTAGTAAAAGCATCTGTCATCAAGCAAACAGCATCAACAGTAGATTTCAAAACTGCAAACAGAGCATTGCATGTTTGTTTTTGTTTTTTTGTTGTCGTTTTTTAACCCACAGAGGATCTGTAGTTCAAGAGGTAGAGTAGTGAAAAGTATGTCACTGGTACGGAGCCAGGACAAGGCATTACTAGCTTTAAATCCGTCAGCCCTGATCAAAACCAGACTTACAGCACACACAGAGAGAGAGTGGTGCAATGAACAACACATCACCCATCACACACACACACAGACACACACACACACACATACACACACACACACACATACACATGCTTTGATGATAATAATGATAATAAAAAAACACACAAGCAGCAGTGACATTTGTGGTCAGGTTCACGTGCCAGATGACAGCCAGCAGTAGATCGTATCATGTGAGTCTATCGTCCCTCTTTTTTTATTACACTCTATCTATTTTTGTCCATTTTAACAACTGCAGTATTATCAATAATGCATCAATAAACAAGGTGTTTGTTATTTTGCTCCAACTATATTGGTTTTACAGAGTTGTAGTTGTTATACCGTAGATGGAGTTTACAATTATTCAGCCCCCGACGACAATAAAATCATGTGTTACTTTACTTTATACTTTCAATTCTTCTTCAATCACTCACACTTCTACCATTGAACAATAACTTAAAATGTAGCCTGCGGAGCAGTTTTTCCTTTGGGGCATTAAAACGAGAGGAGATGGGAAACCTCTGGGACCGGGTTGCTCCGGTCCCAGAGGTTTAACGACTAAAGATTTGGATTAACCTCTTCAAATGAAAATATGGCTGTTAGGTCTGCAAGTCTGAGATGGAGGCTTGCAGAGGCTTTTACAAATATCAGATACGCACAGTCTACTGCAGTAAAATCTGTAATGTGCAATAAAAGCACGTGTAAATATTTACAGTAAGTCTGTGCGTGTCCATCTATGTGGGTTTCTCATTTCAGTGTGTTTGTACATACATTGGGCGTGCTGTATCTGTGACTGTGTGTTAGACTTTCTGAGTTCATTCATGCTTGTGTACTCTCATGGCTCCATATGTCTCATAATCCAGGAGACTGGCACACATCATAGTATTGGGAGCTGGGGAATTTGGAGCTGTTCTGCCACATTCATCAGTGAAAAGAAACAGACAGTGAACTTATGTGGCTGTGTTTAGCATATTGCACAAAATAAAGAAAGATTTTGACCGTGTTCAGGGAACAGCTACCTCGCTAAATGAGGAATCCGCTGTGGAGAAGATTCAAAGGGACAATTTTACACCAGCTTATGAGCAAGGGAGTGAATAGAGGCATGCACACTGCCCAGAGACTGCCAGATGTTACACAAAGGAACCCATCTACAGCAAGGCTGACCAAGGGAAGAATGGTTCTAAATTGGCTCTAAAAAATTGGGTCCTTGACTACGCAGAGATGAAGCAAATACGAGTGTTTTAGGGAAGAAAAAAAAAGGTCACTAGTATGATTCATTGTCTTTTTCATTACCTATCAGCTCTGCAAGATCTCAAAAACTGCACAACAGATTTCAATCAGACTTGATAGGAAGTCAAGCCATGGGTTGAGAATCAATTGGTTTTTCACGTGTATTGATATTAAAAGAATATTACAGCATTTTTTAAACTTTTTTTTTGTGTTGCTATTTTTCGATCAAAAAAAACTCTTGTTACTAAAAAGAATACAATTGCAATTGGTGCTTGATTTGTAAATTGGGATCAGTCGGGACACAGAGAGGCTCTTTCCTGTGGGTCAGGGGGAGAATAAAAGTCACAGAACATAGAAAACATTCACAGTGCCTGTAGCACATTGGCCAGGTAGATGTTAACTCTTAAAACTAGACAAATTTGTCAAGAGCAACATCTTATCTATTTACATTTAAGCACAGCATTCACAAAAAAAAACCATTAAATCAGCAGGAGGATTGAGTGTGCCTTCAATGTCCTGTTGTTTCCTTTCTGTCTACATGGGGGAAATTGAACGCGGGATGAAAGATCTATGTACAACCATGAAATGCTAGCAGACCAACCAAAGAGAGAAGTTCTGCATGTCTGTCTGTCTGTTTATTGCTCCCATCCACTTCATTTCAGTCCTACCAAAAGCTTTGCACGCTCCCACACAAGCACCCACTAATTTATCCATATGCATTTGACCATTTCACAGGACAAACAACCATGCTAAACTGTGTATCTACAGTAATAACATGCTAAAATAATTAGACAGTAAAATTTTAAATGCATCCAAAATAGGCAAATAGTGAGTTACAAGTAGCTTAAATGGGAAACGACAAAACAGATACTACACAAACATATTAAACATAATTTATCAACAGATTGTGATCATTACAAAGAAGTGATAAAGCAGAGACTACCATGTTTTGCAGTGTATTATATGAAATATTGTATGTTCACTCAGAGCCACATGCAGTATGTTATGCATTGCTATTATTGCATACTAGAGCATCTTTGCTCATGAAACACAAGTAACTCACATATTAAGTGACATACCTTTATAATCAGCTGCTGCCTTTAAACTGTTTAAATTTAATAAATAAAATAGTGTCGCAATCTGTAAAGGCTTGAAATATCTGTAAGGCAGTCAAATTCTAATCACATCCATTATGAAAGACAGTATTGATTTAATAAAAGCAAAGTATTTCTTTCCGATGTAGGCATTCACAACATTCCGATATGGATGTTTGACAAGTACAAGAAAATGTATTTACCTTGGTGAATATGTTGTGTCAAGTGTCCTTCGGGAACCTGGCCATTCCATGAAAGTAAAATCCCCTGCAAAGTCACAGTGTGGTTGAAACTAACAAAATAGTCACAAAGCAAAACTGCAGAAGAAACATGGTTACCAATACAATTATTTCAAAAAAAATAGTAGAGTTTTTACTGTAATTTAAAGATGCTGCTTCAAATGGTTAATCCTATATAAACACAGCTGAAAACACACCCCAGTATGAGTTTGCTGTTTGTTCAAATCGTGTTATCAATCTCCAGAGATGCTGTGATTTCATGGCAGATGGGAGAGGCAACAGTATAGGGCACTCTGATCATTATAGTGGGAAAACTATTAGTTTTGTGTGTGTGTGTGTGTGTGTGTGTGTGTGTGTGTGTCTGTGTGTGTGTGTGTGTGATTTGTACCCTCAAAATTGAAGCAACAACTGATCTAATCTTGTGTGTTAGCAATGGCAGCTGTCTGGCAGTCAGGCATTCTCCATGTTAAATCCCGCTCCCATCGCCTTTATTGATCTTTCATCACTTGAGAAAGAAGACATGGGTCTTTTGTTTTTGCATCTGTTAACACCGATGGTGGATGTAGGCTCTGAGGTTGATGTCGTTGGTGTTGATTGTGACTGATAGATGCTTAGGGCTCTTCAAACGCGGTGTAACACTGCTGCATTTCCTCCACAACCATAAATATAGAAGAAGTTGAAGGTTTCTTTTTAGGCTTGATAGATCCCGGCAGTTGATCCTTCAACAAGGGCTACCACAATATTACTCAAGCACCTAGCTCTGTATTGCTGCACTGCAATTACATGCTTCTATGAGATAAACAGGCAAGGCAGGGACGCTGCTGCGAATCACACATTTAAACAAATAAGTTCCCATAAGTCCTTCCGAAAACTTGTTTTCTTTCAGTCCTTCTTTGACTTAATACTCTATCGTCCACCAGCTGAAAGGAAAGAGAAAATAGAAAACCACAGACATGAAACCGGAATAGGAATTTTGCCAGGCAGTGCCACCCCCACAGATGCAATAGTGAACTAAGCAAGAGGATCTTTGAAGCAAAGGGACTTTTAATGAACAGGCCCTTTATTGATCTGTGGACAAAACAGTCGTTAATTATGTGCGTGGTGGGCATTTAATTGAGGGAGTGAAACAAGCGCTCTGCTTGCTAAGCGACTGCATGGTCAGGAGTGAGCAGGATTTGATTGAGTCCAGTGCCATCGGGGTAAAGGATGAGACACAATGATCAGTCAGCCAATGCCTCTGGATCTTCCCTTCCCTCTTGCATGTGTGTCTTTTTTTATTCTCTCTCCCTTACAGTCTCTCCTTTCCTTTGTCTTTTGGAAATGACACTTGCCAGCTTATTCTGCTCTCCCTTTGTTACAAAACGAAGAAGAAATGCCCTCCATCCCCTCATTTTCCTCAACTCTGTGTGTTCTTTTGTCGTCTCTTCAGCACAGTCTGCCTCACACATCTTTGATTTTCTGGGCTGTATAAATGGCAGCAGAGCAGAAATCGTCTAAAGTAACAGTAAATGTGGAAGAGAAGCATATTGACTCAAACTGCCATGTGTGTGGAAAATGGCTTTAACCAAAGAATTTAAAACACATTATATATTCATAGACTGATTACACACATTTATTATCTTTTATGTGAGAAAATGACACTTTAAAAGTATATCCTGTAGACAGACGGACAATGTGAACACATGGTATTTTTTCAAGTTCTTTATTGTCATGTGTGTATCTGTTACAGTGCAGGAGAGGAAAAATGAAGAAAAACTGTGAGTAACAAAGATATAAAATAAATAAGAAAATCTGAAATATAGATGTAACATATAATATAATATGAAATAAAATATATATTTATACTAATGTGATATTATAATGGCACATGTGGTCAGCTGTGTAGGGCAATCGCAGGTCAACAGTTTCATTGTAGTATACAGTCTACCAAAAACAACATAACTTCCGTCACTCACATCGCACACTTGAGGAGATGAATGGCAGTGTTAAACTAAAGCTACACAAGGTGTAATCCCCACGGGGGATGAGTTGTGTTGCCTGAGCGTGTATAATCTCAGCATGAGTTAGATTCTCATTAAAAGAGGCTTATTTATCTCTACACTTCCTAAAGAAGTGTTTGGGCTGGCGGCAATTACCATACCTATCGAGTAGCTTTTATAACGCCTGTTCTGTGTCATAAGAGAGATGTGCCAAGCTATTACTCAAGCTGCCGGCACTTTTCACAAGGTGGTAGGCCTCAATGTGCTCTCAAAATGGATTTATGTAGAGGGATCAGTTTCTGTCTATGGGGGGGAAAATGCATTCATTTTAGAAGTTAAAAATAAAGCTTTCCCTTCTAGTGACATAGTAGCTTGTAGCTGTAAGTTGTTAGAACCTCATGTAGGAGTTTTTAAATGCTGCCTGTTCTTTTCTTTTGTTTTTGCGACACAAAGTTTAGACACTTTTACAGTTATCATCAAGCAAGCATTCTTCTTCAGTGATACCAGCAATCAATTACGCTTAAGATAGATATGTTTAACAAAAAAATGTGTGTACACATGTGTGTATACATACATATATATAACTCTAGATATTCCATCCATCCATTTTCTTCCACTTATCCGGGTCCGGGTCGCGGGGGCAGCAGTCTCAGTAGAGAAGCCCAAACCTCCCTCTCCCCAGCCACCTCCTCCAGCTCTTCTGGGGGTACACTGAGGCGTTCCCAAGCCAGCCGAGAGATATAATGCCTCCAGCATCCTTACCAAATGCCCGAACCACCTCAACTGACTCCTGTCAATGTGGAGGAGCAGCAGCTCCACACTGAGCCCCTCCCGAATGACTGAGCTCCTCACCCTATCTCTGAGGGTGAGCCCAGACACCCATACGGAGGAAGCTCATTTTGGCCGTTTGTATCCGCGATCTTGTTCTTTCGTTCATTACCCAAAGCTCATGACCAGAGGTGAGGGTAGGAACGTAGATTGACTGGTAAATCGTGAGATATTCTTGTTATTCTTGTTTCATTCCTTTGAATGTGTTAGAGTTTAAGTTCAGTTTTGGACCCAGATACAGACTCAGAAACCGGTAACGTGGTAAGTGTAAGTTTAATATATTAATGTGGCTGAGGAGGTGGGAGAGGCAGGTCGCGGCGGAGCTGATCGGAACCACGGCTTGGTCCGAGCTGATCCTCTGAGGACGCTGCTAAGGAGAGCAGCAGACAGCAGGAGAACTAGAGGCTCGGCGTGGGTCTCCTGGGCACAAGCAGGGAAAAACAGGGCGAGTGAGTGAAACAACTCTCAAAAAAACAGGAACACTAGGGATACACACAGTCTTGATGCTTGGAGGTTGTCGCTATACTACCAGGTAATTTTGCAGTACAAGCTGGTGAAGAGTGGCGTGACAGCCGCGGTATTTATACTGCCGGTGATTAGGTAATGAGGTGATGAGGTGATGAGCTTCAGGAGTGGAGAGGAGTCGAGCCACTGTGAGTCCACGCCCCCGTATGCCTACACACATGCATGCACATAGCAGAGTAGATGAATGTAAAGAATAACTGAATAAAAAGTCACTGGTGGTCCATGACAGAATGCTTTGTTTTGAAAGAACCTCAAATTAAATGTAAAAATGGGGAGTATTTTGCAAACCCTAATTTAATCTTATTTCATACATTAAAACTAACTCATCTTATCATACAACCTGAGCTCAATGTGTGTTAATTAATTGTGTATATTTTCCATTACATCTCTTTCCTTTTACATGATTACCATTTGTGGGCTAAGTGTCACAAACGATGATATAATTCATTCTCAAATAAGAAATTTTACTCCATGCCAAGAGAGATTGTGGGAGGCTCGGTAAGTAACTCAGGTCATACTGGTGGGAGTATTTTTAGTTCTAGTTTTTACAGTGAAAAGCCTTCTAGTGATAGTGGAATGCTTGCACAATACAAGCATACATCCTATATGATGAAACTGCTAAGCAACTCTTCAAGCTAATGTATCAAATATAAAAAAGATAACATATAGTAAAGTAAATCCATGTACTGTATAAGTCTTGGTTGATCTATATGTTTTTAATAATGCAAACAAATCCAAATGTTCACAAAGTGTCATTGGCCGGCTGCAGAGAATTCCTCTTCTGATAATATTGTGTGTCTTGCCATAATATCCCACTGCTGCTTGGAGGGCCATTACTATCATAGTCACCCAACAGGGTGTCATGGCTCGCAGCTGCAACTATTTGTTTTTTCCAGTTTTTTTCCTATGCTACTTAGCCTCACTTCTGTGTTTGTGTCTGTGCATGAGCATGAAGAGGAGTGTGTACTGTACATGTTTGGTTGCATGTGCAGACCAGCATATGTATGAATGTGTGTTTATCATGCATCTGCTTGTGTATCGTGTATCCACTGTGCCCGTGTGTGCTTGTAATCTACACTGCTCTTTTCTCCCAGGGTCCGTAAGGTCCCTTTGCTCTGTGATAAATGTGTGGTACTGTGGTGCATGTCTGGCCTTAAAATGAAATGGTAGGATGGCCCCTGTGGGAGATGAGGTGTAATTTTATACATTGCCATTTGAGACTGTCCTTAAGAGAGAAAAAAAAAAGACCTCTCAGATGCTTAAAATTAACTATGCTTGCATTCTTTAATTGACAAAATTGTATAGATACGAAACAGTTTTGTTCTCCTAAAAAAATTCTATGTTGCTTGTTTTTTCAAATGAACATCTGATGGTAACAATGGTGGTACTAACCTGACATTGTTATCCTCCTGAAAATGTCTTGGGAATGATGTAAGAGAGACAACAAAGACTGGGATCAGTACTAGCGCACACACATTATACACTGTGTGTTGGACAACATACACTGTATACCTGTGGACCTAATGGACATTTGATAGCTGCACAAAGCAAAATCCTTTTAAGTGTTTCTGAAAATTTCAATTACACTACATTCTTTAAATTGGTTTCATTGATTGTTTAATGTCATCAGGAAAAAAAAATAACTAGGCTTTAAAAAATGCTATTGAAGAATGAATTGAGAGTCCCATTATTGGTGTATAATCAGGGGTGCACGTAACATTTTTGATCTGGTTCTCAAATGTGTACCTGGAGATGTTGCTTTGTGTTCGTCTTTTGCGCTGCATGAAACAGACATGTTTTAGGTCACTGTCATCACTTGTAGACACTTGAATTTGAATGGAATGAATTTGAATGAATTTGAATTCACTAATATTGTGAAACTTCCCTAGCATGACAAAGGCAATGCTATTCTCACCACATATCTTCTTTAATTGTTCTGTCCTTTTTGCACCCCTTGACCCCGTTGTAAACTCCAACGTTGACTAAAGCTCCGTGTGCAGATTGAAACCAACTTCGTCTTCCACTCATCCCATGAGCCACAAGCATGGAAGAGTTTCAGAAGCATCTTTACCAATTCCTGTGCTGTTTGATTCACACCTTAACTAATTAAACTCTCCATTGTTAGAGACAGACCCAATGTACACAATTGTGGTGTGCAAAAGCGCTTCCTCTTCTGATAAATGCAGCGCATCACTAATTTTGACCTCGCATGCCCACCTGTGTATAATGGATATTACCTGAACAATCATCATTTATCTTTTCTTAATAAACAACTAGAGATGCTGACAAGTTATTTTTTGCAATTCTATGTCCAAATTCAATTCTTTGTTTGCAAGTCAGATAGACACAGAACAGTAGATAGATGTATACTTTATTGTCCCTATGGGGAAATTTGATATGGACTCAAAGCTAGACCTGTCAACACCTATGGGCGCTTGTAAACAAGGCCTTTCCATCTTTTTTTATGAAACTAGAAATGAATGCACAAAAAATACTCTTAGGCAAAAAAGTGGTTAGACAATGAACTGTTAATCTCTAAAATGTTGAATAAATCATGATATGCATCAATACTTATTTCTAAAGATGAAATATTAAATACAAACGTACAAACAAAGTTTCTTCAAGGTTCAGCACAGGTGGATGCGATGGATGGAACTGTTAGAGTCCTGAGGTACCTACATGTGTACTCTCCAAAAAAAAAAAAAATGGCTGGTCTCAACTATGACCTTACCCATGTGACCATAAACTACCAAGAGGGAACAGGAGAGCAATCAGGTAACTGCAATGTTGGTAGGATAATATATACTTATATGTAACATGGCAACCTGATTACACTCTCCAAAACAGACTGATCAAATAAAAAAAAGATTTTTTAATCTTAATTTTAATCCATCTAAAAAATACATTCTCTAAAGTAGTTTAGAACAAACCCAGTCTACATGAGTATTCCAAGTCAAAGTGCCATCAATGTGGAAACCAAGGTACTTCTAGGACTGGACTTGTATGATTGGTTGGATACATATCATAACCAGGCTATGATCACCAACTTGTGAGTTCCTCAGTTTTGGTTACACTCAAAATTAGATCTTTTATGTCAGGCCAATCAACAAACATCCTTACTTCTGAATGATACATGTTTGTATTATCATGCAAGTAAACTTAACATAGCAGAGTCGTCAGAGTGTTTAGAAATATAATTCTGCAACTGAGCAGTCATGCGTGTACAATGTAAAATGAATGGGTGAGCTGACGCAGCCTTGTGGATCTCCAGGACTGATATCTCAGAGAAACTACTGTTAACTTTAACCTGCTGTGGTCTGCTTGTTATATATCTGATACCACTAATGATGAGTTGATATCCAGCTGTCTGATTTTGTGAATTAAAATATATGGCTGAAGGGCATTAAAAGCAGGGCTAAACTCAGTAAAAAGCAGCTGAGCATAAGCTGTATTGTCCTCAAGATGTTTTATAACCAAGTGCATCATTGCAGTAATAGCATCGTCAGTACTTGGTCCATGTCGATAAATTGAGTGGGTCTAATTTGCTGTTCATGTCAGCTTTCAACAGAGACAGCGTACATTTTCAAGGCATTTCATCACAACTGATGAGAGAGGAGCTGGTCTGCAATCATTGCTTTCAGTTTAATTGGGGGACAGGAATATGTGGCATATTGAACATGGTGTGCTGCAAACATAGAAACATAAAACACAGAAACTTTTACTTTATTTTCTGCGAGGATGAGTGAGAGAGGATAGTAGATAGATACATCAGATGCACACTTGTCTACAAGCCAGCCAACCATCAAGTCTAGGGAGACGCCGTCCACATAGATGATGAGGACATGATGAGGACAATATGAAACCAGAACGAACCAGATCAAACTTAAAGAACCTAAGAACAGAACAGAACCGGCAGCCTAGATGCCTTGTGGCACATTGCTGGCCAGCAGGTTTCACTTTGGGGTATGACTATTTCCACAGGTGTTATTCTGTGTAGATCAGTCACTGTGTGTGTTGACATTTGTCTATTTTGACCCATTGCAGACACCATACTGAGAAGACCTATTCCATGTGTACTACTCTATGGTGCTACTGCTATGTTTGTTACTTTGTTACAAACATAGCACTTTGTTATCTTTGTGTTATGATTAATAAACAAAGTTTAAACAGCTTTCCTGCAAACATCCAACAATCAGTTCAACGGCACAGTGGATTGACTTAACTCGACATGGACTCGTTCCCCATGCAAAGCAAGTAATTGACACATGAACATGTTTTGAAAGTAAACGGTAGTGTATAGTAGAAGCACTCGTATCGACACTTGCTATCGGCAAGTACTCAAGAGGTGTTGGTGCAACTAGGGTGACAAGATGTCCAGCTTTATACGGGTGTGCACAGCATTTTTATGTATTTTTCCCCGTCCCACATATTGAGACAGTGTCCTGCATCAACACGTCAGGACAGACGGTTTTCTAAAATCGAGCTTTTATCCAATGGCGTTGAAGAAAGCAGGAAAGCCTCTCATTATGGGGCGGGGTTTGTGTGTGGGGCTGTCAATCAAACTATAAACACACATGGGTCAAGCGCAGGTTAACCCATCACAGTCTATGATGCCTTAGCGGCGAAAAATTTTGGGATGATGCAGCTACTGGGCACTTACAACTAATCCGGCAGATTAGGCTCAGAGAGTTTTCTACCTTTTTTCATTAATTTTTTCAGTTTCACATGGGGAGAATATGACGTGAAGCGACACGGTACATGTGAATCTCACAAGAAACGTGAGGCTCAAGAAGAGATGTGCCGATCTATTAATGCAAAAACCAAAAGATGACTGGCAGACAGCTAACAGCATTGAAATAACCAGCGTTTACCACACTTTAACACTCCCAGTCATACAGATCAACAGACTGGTGCAGTAAGCTAGCAGTAGCACCAGACATTTGTCCTGACTCAGAGATGGCAAAAAAAATATCATGCAACCTACAGAAGCGGTGGCCATAGTTTGTGATACTGTTGATTGAATGACATCTGCTACTTTGCTTTATTATATGATTCTATCTTCAGTGTATGGGTCTACATGACGAGTGTGAATAACTTTAATATTACGGTGTTTGGAAGGCATAATGAAGCCATGTGTTAATATCTGTTGTTGGAGAAAATATAGGTAGGATCAGACTTTGAATGCATAGGAATGCTCCTTGATCTAAATGTGTTACTTTTCTTTCTCTGGATATACGATGGGCTCGCCATCACTTTTATATGCCCACATGAAATACACCTTTTTAAAGAATCAGTAGAATGCTTTAAAGAATAGATCCCCACATCAGCAACCTGTCTGTTCTGTTTTATTGTGCTCAGTTTAGTCAGATTCACTGTTGATAATAAAAAAATCAAAAACAACTTTTAAAAGTTATTGGGATAGAAACAGGAGTACAAGCAGACTATCACACAATGAAGTATGTACTGTGAAACTTAATAATATATCTACAGTAGGGTGACCAGATCCCAACGAACCAAATGTGGGGCAAAGAGTGCCTTTGTGTGGGGCAGTGTGGGACACATTACCAATGCTGAGAAGTAGCCTAAAAATGGATATAATGCCAATCTAACTTAAAAAATAAGCACGTTACAGGTTAGGTCTTTAGCATGTTATAGACTTAAATCCCTAAAGCTAAGTTTTAGGTAAGGGCAAATAAATCTGATTAACCTCAGAGCAGTTAGACATGATGATGAAGAATAGTAAATATCAATGGCATTGTCTTATTTATAATTTTGTTTTTAATTTGACCTAAAAAATGACAATGAAAAAAAATCAAAAATGCTCGAAAATAATAAAAACATGCACTTATTCTGTCTCTGTTCAATAAAACAAAGCGTAAGTGCACAAACCATGATGAAAAATTGCCTACAAATCTATAAACTTCACCATAGTGAGTCTGTAATTCTAGTTTTGCCTTACTTTAGATAATAGATAGGTACGACCGTTTTTTCAAGTATTTTTTAAAGGTTATGGGCTATATAGTGTGTGAAGAGAGTTATGCATTTTGCTTCTCTGTAAACAGATTCTTTCTCATTTAAAAACAAACAAAAAAACAAAACTAATTTGTCTGCGATGCGAAGACAATTTACCCTTACTTATCCGTACAGCTCCCTCTTCCCAAAAATCCCATGAAACCTGACAAGAGATTCTCAATTTCCAACAGCAGCCTCAACCCTGGCCTACCAGGATATATGATGTTGTTTCACAGAAACGACTGGAAATGAGGCAGAGCAGATGTTCAATGAGACCAAATGCATGACCTTGTGTTAAATCAACATTATGCTCTGTGCACGGATGTTTTTTTCAGGAATCTTTGCTTTCACTGTTCATGTGTTTGCTGTCTTTTCTCTGATGGAGGATCAGAGAAGCCCTAATGTTTTATTTTGGCATGACAGCACGGCAAACTTAAAGGACACTGATTGCTTGTCTCCTCCACTCTAATCGTCTTGTTAATTCTCCAATGAAGCTGATTGCCACATTCAGATCTGAGGAGGGGTTAGTGAGAGAAACTGTTAGCGGTGCAGTGATGAGGTTTTGCAGCAGGCTACCATTAATTCAACCACGGAGTTGTTTCACCTCTTGTCTTTCTCTCTCGCTCTCTCACTCTTATCCTCTCAGCCTCTGTCCCTCCTTTTTTTGTCCCTCACCCATTTCACATAATGCTCTAGGAATTCAATTAGACCTTGTGAAATCTTCAGACATGCTTATTACCAGCCTGGCATTGTTGTAATGTTTTTGACCTTGACCTGCTAAGGATTAATTCAAGCAGACAAGGCTGAGCAGAGTCCCTGGCTGATTCCCATGCCGAGCACAGGCACCGGTTGTGTTTACCAATCTGAGATAGAACAGGAGAACAAACAGCAAGTACCAGCTCCTCACTCAGGGAGAGCAGTTCCAACTGGACTCACTTTGTCACATCAGACAATGAATATGTCTCTCTGTGTGTGTGTGTGTGTGTGTGTGTTAAGAATGCACAATTCCAACTCTAAATGTTTGTGTGGTCTGCATATCCACTGTGTATTTGAATATTCAGCACCTTTATTTGCAAAGGTTAAAGCTGAAAGAACGAAGAGTCAATCACACTCCAACATATTCATGTTGGGCCAAGCATTTGGGCTTAGTTTGGCAACCCACACAGACTCTATATATCTGCCAGTGTAGTTTCCCAATGGGGCCCAAGTGAGCTGAAAGTGGGGCCCATGTGAGGAAACAAGTTCCCTATGACTTTGGGCCAACTAAAAGTTTTCAATACAATAAGTATTGCTTTCCTCTCTGTTTCATCCAATCCCTCTCATTTTAAACAGTAAGCAAACACTGTGTTTACCCAAGAATAAATTATACATTTTGTTTTTTTTGGTTTATTGGATTGTCTTTCAAAAAAAAAACAAAGACATGCAAAACAACAAAAAATAAAAACACCCAGATATAAATAAATAATTGCATAAATAAATAAATAGATTGTACTATAAGTAAATATATAGTTTTGGATGCTGCAACCACAAGAAAACTATTTTAAATGCATTGCAGGTACCAGTAGGCAGGAGGATGGTTATCAAAAAGCAGCTATTGTGGTTTAAGGTGTGGGATCATTACTTGCTGACAGTGAATATGTTCAAATGTGTACTGAAGCAGGTAAAACCAGTGAGAATAACCTACATGCAACATTTAAAGTCAGCCTCACACAATACATGACCATCGCGAAGGCAAAGTTTGAATTAATATTCCAAGCATTTGTACAGTTACTGCAATCATCCCTCCTTTCTATTTTAGTATTCCAAACCATGTGAAAGGCTGTTCACAACCTATAAGAACATTGCACATGGTTCTGTGCAGTTTAGATTCACTTGAAATTGTTGTGTGGTTTTGTTCCTCAAAAGAATGTCTGACACTAAATATATAATTCCACAGGTAAGACCTGATGTCTCCTGTTATTTGTTCAAGTGCATCCTGAAATAAAACAAAATGCATAGTGAATAGAGTAGCAAGGTATTTTTTTTCCTACAGAGAACCTTATACTCTGCTTCTATGTAGGTCATTAGTTTTCAAAATCCTTGACTCTCAACGGTGCTAATCGGTTGTCTAAATTTAGTAATCCTGTTGGCAGAGAGGGCAGAGATTCTACAAGTATGGCTCCTGGAACATTTCTAAGGAGCCTGCACGAATGCTCTATCCACAGTTACCTCCAGCATCTCAAAAGGTAAAAATAGCTGAATGTGTTTGAGATTATTTTGTTTGTTCTGCTGTCATGCATTTTAACAATACCTTTTTCTCTAAAATACATACATGATTTCTCTAAAATAAGTACATTATGTGTGTATAAATACACGGACACTCTGTCCATGTATTTATATGATAGTTATAACGACATGGTCCACAGTTCTGCTCTCAGACACTCTAATGCCAGTGTTTCCCTGATACCAGACTGAATCGACTGGTTGCACAGCAGACATTTATACATGTCAAAGCCGTAAACTCACAGGTGTATTAATAATTCCTGAATTCGACATAAAGGAGGTTCTGCTATTGTCAATGCTGGTTAAGTGTCACAGTTACTGAGACTTAATGGAATCGAGTCATCGGAACTGTTATTAAATCCACCCATGGTACAAGTTCATTATGGTCATTTCCCCTTTTGCTAGTTAAACGGTGCATAATCTGCGCACAAAGTGGAACATGACTCACAAAGGGGTTGGATTCAGTCCCTCGATTATCCCCAAGTGTGTTTTAAGTGTAACACAAATCAACCAATCAGAGCGCTATCTCCCATACCCTTTAAAAGCCAAGTGTGGCTAATTAAACAGCCCCACTCATCTCTCTGAGGGCCAGGTATGTGGTCCATGGCTGGTGGACTTCCTCCCCATGCATGTAAATGCACCAATATGTAACTGAGTGGAAGGGGGGCTGCTGTGTATCCCTGTGTGTGTACTATATAGTGATGCATATAGATGCATGTATATAAATGGCCAGCCAGGCCCCCAGGAACAGAGATGATAAGTGCATATTCAAGTTGTACTGTAACATCAATTCGTGATCTGTGCTCTTCAATTCTTTCATTTTTTTCATTCAAAAGGTCACACACACGATTCATATGGATGGAAGGCTCTAAACTGGAGGAACAAATGTGCTCAGGTGGTTGAAAATGTAAATGTAGATTCACGTGATGTCAGACTGATCTTGTGTATGTGTGTGGTTAAATAGCCCATCTAGGCTGTTGGTGAGTCCTTCAAAAAGCAGACAAAGCACCGCACCACTGACTTCAGACCAGGTTTATGGCGGTCAGTGGTGCAGTCGCTTTCTGCTGCATCAAGAGAGCATTGTGCAAACAATGTTTCTGACCCTAACTCAAAACCAGCACTCATCTCTGCCTCACATTTTCTCTGATATTTGCAACACATTTTCTCTGTCTTTTCATCTCTATTTTTCTCTCCCCCTTTCCCTCTCTCCCTCCTCATCTTTGTCTCAATTCCCCTTTTCTCCCTCAGCAATGTTTTGTGATTGGCAGCTGAAGCTTGACTGCAGTGGAGTTAATAGAGAATAGGGAGGAATACCTAGAGGATTTACAGCTGAGTGGAGACGCACAAATAAGATAATGACTTGGGAATAACAATTGTGCTGCTCTGTTTGGGATGGAACCAGAGAGAGAGAAAAAGAGACAGAGGGCGGAAGGAGAGAGAGACGAGACAAAAGACAAAGAAAGTCTTAAAGACAGCGAGGGAGAGAGGGAAGAGGAAGAGGCAGACAGAAGTGAACAGATTTGTTGGGTGGACAACTTACCAAGATTTTGTCTAAATTGTAGAAAATAGACAGAATCCCTGTGGGTTTTCCAAAGAGATAAAGCTTTTGGCCATTGATGAATTAAGACAGTAATTTTCCTTCCTGATGCATTTGTTTTGATACGAGCCAGGTTGATTGCAGACCATATCTTTTGTTTCTAAATGGAATACAACCGACACTTTGAATATTAATACTACGAGGCAAGATCCAGTGAGTGTGTGTGTTTTGTGTGGGGTATCTCTACATTTGTCTTATATTCGGCTTTGTTTGTGCTGATTACATTCTTCATTCCAAACAATGGCCAAGTACCAATATAAGGCCATTTTTCCCGCAAAGGAGAGGCGCCTGCTGAGGAGAGATAACCCACTAAAATTCATAATTCCCAAGCCTCCCTTCAAGTTACAAGACGGGAATGGGTCACCCATCAAAACCATAATCTAAAGTCATTTGGTTGTCAGAGTTGTTGGTTGAGTTATAGAGGCTGGCAACACTCAGAAGGACCTCTTAAGGGACTTCTTAATCTCAGACAAAAGACAAGGGCTCTTGGTGATATCATTTTCTCTCTTGCTTCACTGCTCTGTCCCTCCATCATCTGTTTGACATCACTCAATGCTCAACAAAGTAGCTAATGAAGCAGAAGAGGAGTGAATATTTGCCTGGTAATTAAGAAAAATGAAATGAAGTGAAGTTTGAAAGCTGACATGCATGCACACTATAATTGTCCTCTCCTTGACGTGGGACTACAGCTAGGCTATGCTTTTCCAGTGTGCACTTCTTAATTCAGTTCTCATTAGCTTCTCAGTCTTTGGAGCCCTAATATCTCTTGTCCATCACACAATTTATTTCTCACTTCATTTTTTTTCTCCTTCTTATTTTGTCTTTATGATCACCTCCAAAAGTCAAGTCGAAATTCATTTGTCAACAAATTGACGGAGCTGAGGCCAAAAACGCAGCTATGCGACATCCACTTTCTGATAACTTTTCCTCTTAGACCGTCACTTAAGTTCTAATCAGTTGTTTTTATGAGGACTAACTGCAAAAAAACAAGTCTAAATAACTTATTTCCTCAAGCTTATTCATAGTTTTTCAGGTATTTCTATAAATCTTCATACTAAAAAGGGCACTGAGTTCAAAGCTTTCAACACAGAACAACAACTCCTTAAAATCCACATATAAAACTAAAATGCTCATGTCAAATTATCAGTAATATGCTACTGAGTGTGACCAGAACTGCATCCCTACTTAATATATGTTTTCAGTTTGTGAAGCATTCGCAACCTTTAACCTATAGGTTTCAGTTTGGATTACTGATTAGGGAAGATCCTGATTTTGGTTATATGAAACAGTGGCAATGTTTCATCTTTAGAATTTGCGTACATGGTCACAGAATGTTCATCTTTAACTGCTTCTGACTGTCATAGAAATAATGGACAATTCATATCCATGCACATGAATCCAATTGACCACATTTTGACACTATTCTGTGGACTACCGTGATGCTGGGTTATATCATTAATTGAAAATTCTGAGTGCCCATGTTATGTGATGACACATATTCTATATTTCTAACAGTCATTGACACACAGTATAAAAGTGGTATAAAATAAGCTTCCATTGAGTCTAATTGCTGAAAGGATTGCTTTAAGGGATTGACTGGGATTATGTTTGTTTAAACCACCGGAAATATTTTTCAATATTTTATCCTCTTAATCAGAAGCTATCCAAGTCAACCAGAGGCTTATACATAGCTTTTCTCAGCTTACCTGCCCTTCACCTTAGAGCATTTTAGACGGATTAAAATATGATTTCAACATTTTAACATTTTTGTTATTTAAATTGTTTGACTTTGTTCATTTGCATTGCATTAGATTTATTTCTATCTGCAAGCATGCATATTATTTATTTATTAGGATATTATTCTACTTTGTAATTAAACTGAAAAAATAAATCTAATATTTATAGTGGTTTGTTATGCATCCATTTTTTTATCTCTTCATATTATAATTTTTTTTACTAAGCCTGTTCCTTAACAAAAACCAAACACATGAGTATAGATCTAATATCTCCCTGTATGATTAGAAGAGTTATTAAACTATTTGGTCATTGTTGGAGAGTAATATGTACACATTTCAAGCAATCAATATTATTTTACAGCTACAGTAGTTTAAAAAGGTAAAGACATAGAATACTCTTCTGTTAACATCATATTTTACACACCAGTGAAAATAGTTTTTTTTCTTTGCTGATGTGGTCCAAGAAGTCAACTTAACTCCATTGAAGTGAACCCCACCCTCCCAACTAACCCTCCCACTCTCTTACTGCATGTCCACTTCTGGCCACATACCGTGATTCTGATGGACTTTTGATGAACATTATTCTTTTTATGATGGTAATAATAACTTCAATGCTGTCATAATGATTGTGATCATAATGCTCGGTACTCACTCTCCCAATCATGTGTTTATTGCCATGTAGCAACCTCAGCGGGAAGTGAGTTGTGATTTACCTCACAGTGGAGTGCAAGGCACAGTACAGATGTGGGCAGCCTTCATTTTCTTGGTGAACTTCTCCATTTTTAAAGTTTTGTTCAACAGTAGTGCAGGTACTGAAAGAAACGTTCTAAAAGTTCTTCCTTGATATTTGACTTCTTCTTTTGGTGGAACTTCAGAGAACAATTTCACCTTCTTATCGAATCTCTATAGCTAGTCCATTCATTTTGTAATAGCACCATTATGGCAACCTATGCACTATCATGCCAGTTTGGATTAGACCGAGGAGGAAAGTTACACAGAGCTCCATTTGACATTAATATCGATCAGTTTGCCAGTGAACGCCACTGCTTTGCTCAGCCGCAAATTGAACTCTAACATTCATCCACTCCCCTCATCTCTCCTTGGAATCCCTCCTGCACAGGCCTGGTCATTTTCATGCTAAAGATTGTATTTTCTGCCTCGAGGAGAGGACAATGAATAGATTGATTAGGCAATATCATAATGGGGATAGGGTAATGAGCCTGTCAATCATATAGTGGGCAGTGTCTGGCAGGGAAAATACACATAGGCAGCAGAATTACTTTGATAGTAGATTGGCATGGTTACAAAAAAAGAAAAAAAAAAGGTGTTAGCTTAAGCCAAGAAAACAGCGACGACAGAAACCCCTTTAGCAGAGGAGAAATTGACTTTAAATATGTGTGTGTATATACTGTATATACATACATATATACATATATGTATACATATATGTATACATATATATATATATATATGTATATATATGTATATATATGTGTGTGTGTGTGTATATATATATATATATTTATTTATTTATATATATGCATCCACACATGTGACTTATGAATGCAATCCAAGGGTCCACCATTTCTAGTTTGAACAAGTGCATTATAAAGCCAAAAGGAATGAAACCTTACCCATGCCACCTTATCCATGCCATACCATTTGTTTTGCTGCTGGGCAGAAGATCACATATGCTTGCTGAGGCAATTTGTTTTATCTGACTTCTCACCCCATAAACTGTCAACTCTTGTTCCTCTTACCCAGAAGAGGTTGGGTACAGAAAACAAGTGGGCACTATAATGACCCTCTCCAGCAGAGCTCAGTATTGAGGTGTGATATATGTATTTATCCAAGATCCTTTACTGTCCTTTACTCTATTTAAGAATAAGTGGTTAACTAGTGAGTTTCTCCCTGAGTGTCTACTTGCTTGTCTTTTTTTTTCATGGATCTGATCATTTCCTCAGAGGTTTGTTACAAATTGTGGGGAACAGCTTAAAATGTTAAGATGATTTTTTTAGAAAAGTTTTTAGACAATTCAGGACAACTATAACTGTCTTTTTAGGTATGTAGATTTAACACACCTTAGACAATAGTATTGGTGTCTGTTTATGTTCCTTTGTGTCTGTGTATGTTGCAAAGAATAAACGAGAGAGAGTGGGTTAGGCATGTGGGTGCATGTGTGTGAATATATGAAGAAGTAAATGTTCAGCCAAGTATTGATTTTGGAAAAGGCTCTCACTGAGACGATGAGGAGGTGTGTCCTGTAAAGTGGATATTATGTGAAATCAGTTACCACTGGCCAATTCTGCATGCTCTATATTCAATGCTTCCACTTTGCCAAAATAGCTTAGGCTGCATCTCCCTGTGTGCCCACTGGCGTTCAAATTCCCTAGTTTAAAAGACTCACCAGTGCCTCAACATAAGCAGGTGCATTCATCACGACTGTTCAATGTACTAATACTTTGTATGATCTAAGATATAAAATCCAATATTTTAAAAGCATGCATTTGATTAAATAATAATAATAATAATAATAATAATAATAATAATAATAATAATCTGAGTTGTGACAAGTTTTTTTCCGGTAATGTTCTCTAATGAATTATGCTTAGATTTTTTTGTAGTAAATCTATTTTAAATCAGAATTATTATTGACACACTGAAGTCAAATTTGTGCCAAAAAGTCATTTGCTCAAAAGGGATGTGTACATCTATAAATGCTGTCCCGGTTCCAGAGTTATACACAAGGAGGAAAATAGAAGTGCCAACTCCCTATTTCCTTGAATGCTTAAAAATAGGCATTCACACATTTAAGCTTAATATGTCACATTAAGATTTAATTACTGTAGCCAGAGATTTAAGTAGAGTACAACAGGTCAAAAACACCGATACACAGCAGCAAATGTAAAAAGAAATTACAAATATATTGCCACTGGTATTGGCGACAATGACTCCACCCATGAAAAAGAGGCTAATACCAATTTTATGTGTATTTTATCTTGACTGTGTCCAGCTGTGCAGGCTTTCAGACTAATTTTGAAAAAAAACAATAAATACAGGTAAAGACTGGTACAGCTTTTAGAAAGTGAGAGATGTGTAATTACTTCTTCCAGTAACTTCCTCACCACTGACATTGTCAACCTGTAGATGACGATTCAAACAGCCTTTTGACATTTGACATGAAGTTCCCTGTGATTCCTGAGCAGCTACATAATAATTACTGCAGTTACACAACCTGTCCCCAGGCATGGAGGAGGCTTGACCTTTCCACAAATATCATATTCATCCCCCTTAATGTGAAGACAAGGATGTCATTTCCTATTGTTTACTTTGAACACAACAACATACGTCATCTTGCATGAAGTTCATGCACTGTGAACTGAACACTGATTGTGAGTGTGTGTGTGTGTGTGTGTGTTTTGTGTAGCTCTCTATATGTGAAGAGGAAGTTCATACAGCAATATCTTCATTTTGTTCACTATGGTGTGTCCAGTGGTGGAGAGGGATTGGGGTGGAGGGTTGTGGTGCAATTTTACAACCACAAACACACATACAGCGAAACACACAGTCAGGTCTGGTCCTTTCTGACCACAATATTCCCTAATGGGAATCTTACGGCTGAGTGCACCACATAGCACACAGATTCAGGTTGTATGGCCACCTAGTGAGACCATTACAGCAGGAAAAAATGAACTACAGTGAAATGAAAAGTAGGGCCATATTATATATATTATTATGGCGTGATGAAAGGAAGATAGAGAGATGTGGAGGTGGCAAAGAAACAACATTTAGTTGCTGATAAAGAGGTCAATTCTTTCTTTTTATGAGACACAAGATTTAGTTCTCAGATTGCCTTAATTTTATCAATTATTATTCAATACTTGGCTGTAACAGACTTACTTTGACTCATATACTTCTGACCTCAGTGCACGTCAGCTGTGAACGCTGTGTACAGTGTTTGCCTTGATATTCTGCACATATTTACTCCTCGCTTCTTGCTTGCATGTTGCTTTTCTGGGCTCTGAGTGATGAAGAGGAAAGTAAAATAAGCACGCAACTGCCTCAGAAGTTCACTTGAAATGTTTATTCCTCTGAATACATTAAAGGATTAGAGATTGTATTTAAAATGATTATGAACAAAACAGCTGAATTGTGATCAAAGTGAAGGAGAGAGTAAACACACACACACACTTACAGGAACATACAGAGGAGACAGAAAAAGGTGAAGGATAAACAGAAATTATGAGACGGATTAAGAGATTACTCCAGCGAGAGATTTTTTTTTTTTCATTCATTAAAGCAAAACATTGGAAAGAAGACATGTGGAATCTGAGAACACTTTTGCTTTTTTGAGGTTTTGCCCATGATTCTATGCTCAGAGAACTTCCCTTTATAAATATCCATCAGGCTCTTACTGATATGCTTTCACTCTTGCAGGTTCATTACACAGTGCAAGCAATGATTTAAGTGTCAAAATGTGATATGGTTGGCAAACCATAATTATGTTTTTTTTCTCTCTTTTTCAGCATTTCATTTTCCCAACAGGAATTCATGGCTTATGTAATGATATATAAAACATACAGTTGCTTAAATAGATGCGGTTCACATGCCAAGTGAATGTAGTGACAGAAATGGCCAAATTCGAGAGATGCTTGTGTTCAATCAACTTGCTCTACAGCCTTGCGAGGTGTGATATAAATGCTTAGAGGTGCAAACTTCGGTTTTCTTTTTGCATTTCATTAAGTCTTCATTGTGAATGAAATATTAATATGTTTTATTTTATGTTGGGGTGTGTGTGTGGGTGGTCTAATGACCGTTTCATATATTTGTTTGGTTTTAGTTACTTCTGGAATACTGACTGGCATTTTCAGACTTGAAATAAGCCCCCCCAAAACAAAACCAAAAAAAACAAACAAGAAAGGCATAAAAAATGTATTTATGGAATTTATGTAGTTTATATGTGCACTACTTTAATTTCAGCAGAGTATAAGTTTATGTGTTTCACTGTCCCGATCAATAACTCAACTCAACTCTCCTCTGCTCTGATCTCGTGTTCCTGTAGGGCATGGTTTATCCATGCTTCACAGACAGACACACAGAGAGAAGTAGAGGAGACAGATTGAGTCACAGTAACCCGAGTTGAGGACAAAGTCGGTACGTCACATGCAATAAAAACTCCCCCGAAACCAAAGATGGATAAACGTCGACCCCAAAGGGCACACCAGCCCAAAATATCTGCATTTTTCAAACGCGTTGCTGCCGCCACTCAACCCGCCCCTACCCAACTTGAACCTGGTACCAGTGGTGAGGATGCTGATAGCTCCTCCGCTGCTGAGGGGAGGGAAGCTAGCCCTGCCCCAAGCACTGACACAGCTGCACCCACCGACAAGCACAGGAAGACAGGCGTTGACTCATGATGGCTCTCAGAGAGGAAATATTCCTTCTGGCTCTATCAGACAGATATAAGTAAGGTTTGGTGTAAAACTAAATAGAAATGTAGAATTAATCACTTGAAGCACCCAGATCACAATTAAAGTCAAAGCAACGGCTACACCATGTGGCCAGGATGATGAAGAGAACAGATGGAATATATTAAATGTACAAAAGCCTACCTATTCACTATTCCCCCACCTCCATTACCCCGCATACCCCACTGGAATATGACTGTATATTACATCAGATGATCTGTCATTGTCAAATAGTAAATCAGAAAGTCTTTCGCGCTTAGACGCTTCAGGGAGATTGTGATCAAAGGACATCTGTCCTGAGGAGCGGCAAAATAAAGTATATATCCCCCATTGGAGTCCAGACACTGGTGGTGGTGGCTGATGACCCCGGAGAAGCTGATGAATGATGAATTCAGTGAATCTTTCAAGAATGGGTGGTGATGGGGATGGACTTGAGGAACTGAGAGAGTCATATTGAAAAAGACAGCAGAAACATGATAGGCTGACAATGAAGGTGTGTCGCTGTGCTATTGGATAGATGCGACTGGCTGATGAGAACAGCTGATATCTCAATTGACGGCCCTGGACCGTGATTGCAGGAAAATAAGATTTAGCATGCATGAGAGGTGTGAATAACAGAATAGCATGAGAAATAAAGTATAGCCCAAGAGTGCAAAGGTTTAGTCTTCCTGACTGAACTTTCACTTGAGCTTCACTTAGTTAAGAAGTTGAATCTCTGGGGCACGTTTAGCTCTGTCGGTAGAGTGTGAGCCCGAGGATGCAGTCCTCTAGTGGTGGCCACTTGTTTAATTTCTGACCCTTTGCCACATGCCTTCCCCTCGCATTTTCCCCTGCATCCTGTCTCGTCTTCAGCTGTCCTAAATAACAAAGGCTGGAAAAAGACCCAAAATATAACTTAAGAAAAATAATTTAAATCTCTAATATGCATCTATTGTAATTTAATATTTGAGCTACATTTACCTCCTACATTTTCACTGAGTATATTTTTTGCCTGCTCCTGTATTCATGAAATTAAAAAACATAGTCCTGTATTTTGAGTAAAGTCTATCCATATTTTTGCCAAAGGCCATGCATTTTATGTGTTATTAATTTATAATATATACCGATATAGTTAAAAATACTTGCTGCTGAAAAACTTGCCCATCCATGGTATTGCAGAAGCTTTACACACCAGAACAGGCTGTACGGGTCATGGCACAGTATACCCGTTTATAAACAGATATTATCAGGACTCCATGCAATGTGTATAATTCCATAGAATGAAAATGCCCAATGTGCAGTTTGATGCCAGACTAGTCTCCTGATCCATTGTCCATCAAATATTCTTTCATAGAAAGAGCAAAGAAACCTGTCATACGTGTCCTGCAAGATTCTGAACTTGGTGAAATTATGGCAGTCCTTCTTATTGGCTTAGTTTTGCATTTGCATGAGCTGGAAGCTGCTCTGAAAGGCACCATTGATCTCTGGTTGTTTTAAAAAGGTTAAAAAAGTATAGCCGCTGTGGAGTTAAGGGCAGAGCCAGAGCAGCATCTTGACTGACACCTGGGGCCATGTGCACTGACAGCTGTCAAATATCTTGGCCATCACCTGTATTTCACACAGATACACACATGCACCTACATGTGTAAGCCACACACATAATATTTCCTTTGTACACATGCATGCACACAAGTATACGTGTCTAAGTAGAAACACACACAGAGCCACAGAGGAGCAAGCATTTGCCTTGGCTCTTTGTCCGGTTTATGTCTCAAGATCCCACCACACTGACCCTTTTTTTTTTTTTTTAGTTTTGTTTTGTTTGTTTGTCTCATCCATATCCATATCCCCTTCTCTCTCTCTCTCTCTCTCTCTCTCTCTCTCTCGCTATCACTCTCTGTCTCTCTCTCTTACTCTCTCCCCCAGCCAAAGCTGGGGATACAGAGCAGCAGCCACCCATGAGATGAACGATTTAGTAATTGTGCAGCTGGCAGCCCTGGAATGGGGTAATGTGCAGCAGTAGTGGACACTGTGGCTTGGATAGGCACACAGGCTAAACCAATGGGGAGAGAAGATAGAAAGACAGAAAGACAGACACGCTGAGACAGAGAGAAGGTATAGAGCAGGGGTAGTTTGTGCAAAAATAATTACAGATAAAAATTTATTGATGTATAGAAAAAAGCAAGAGAAAAGACTCATCTTGGTGTGGGTGGAAGCTTTTGAGTTTTGAGGAGCAGTAGCAGTATTGGCATGAGAGAGAGGGAACAAGGGAGGATGAGAAGAAGGCGAAGGGAGGCAGGGGCGAGGGTGGAAAGCAGCAATTAGTGTAATTAGGAGAGCAGCTTTAGCAAGGCACTGACAATATGTCACGTCTCATTATAACCCATAAGCAAACACAGCAGCCTAATGCAAGGCAGCACCCATTCTCCAGACAGTTCCCTGTGTCAATGCAGATTTTGTTCTCCAAAGTCATGCTCGGCTGCATATCATTGACTTGCCAATACAACATGAGGTTTTGGTTTCAGAATAGAGTCCAGTGGGGGAGAGAGAGAGAGAACTAAACAATAGCAAGGTCCGACGAGCATACCCCTGGAGCACGGACTGTTTGGCAGCGAGACAGAAAACAGTCTGGATGCAAATAGTGGGATTGATCAATCCAGATGAATGAAATGTGTTTGTGCTGAGATGGTCTGATTTTATAGGATTATATCTTGTTGTTGTCTTCTGGCCAATTGTGGCTCGAGAACCACATTTTGATTAGAAGCTGTGGATGATTTGCATAAACACTTTAAAACCACGTTTAAAAAAATAATAATTAGGTAATTATTCCGTTAATTCAGAAAAACAGACCAACATTAAGTTTTTCCATGAAGATTTTTCTGAGAATTCTAAGATAATTTCCCCTTGATTCAGAAAAAAAAAACACCTGAATTTTATTTTTTCTCTGAATTTTGAGATGATCATCTGCTTAATTCAGAAAAAAAACAGGGCAATTTTATTTTCTCAAGTAAGCACATTATGCTCTCTGTAAAAAAAGTATATATAATATAACACAGCTATGAAGTTGCATTTAATGAAATGAATTGCCATACTAGTATTCTTCTAAATACACAGTGCAGATATGTCATTGTGCTACGCTTCCCAGAGTAGTAGGCTCATTATCTCTGCCCATTTCTGAATATTTTCAGAACTTCCACGGTCCAGCATTGTTTTCATGGCAAACCTAAAAATGTTGTTTTCAGTTTCCTTTTATTTTGAATATTTTGTGAAATAGTCTTCAAATAATTTCCATTAAAACTAGACATTTACAGAAACAAATCTGTTGTGCCTCGCTTTTTTATTTTTTTATTTATTTTTTTTTTTTCACCCCGCTGTGACATGTCACAGGGCCGCTGAGCCAAAAGTCTGTGACAAATTGGGATTGGAAATGACAAAGGAGGCTATTTAATAAGCACAGAAGAGGGGATTGTACTCTGGCGTTGGGTTCACTCAAATAAGCAGACTGTCTGAACTCCTCCTGGGCCCTGCTTTGATGGCAGCTTTCATCCATCTGATGTGGAGATTCTGGCAATGGAAGATGACGCTAGGTCTGTGTCCTTATCTACAGTGTGTGCGCTTGTGTGTGTGTACTGTATGTATGTGTGTGTATGCATGTATGTATGTTTAGCTGTCCGTGTTTGTGAGAGTGCACAGGGACAGATTTGAATAAATTTAAAATCAGTGCACACATCATTCCAAGGCAGATATAAGCGAGTGGGCCAGGGGAGTGGAAATATGGCCACGTATTAACCTCAAGCTATTAATTTCAAAATATAAACTCCTTTCCTCAGATAGTAATCACACCATGCTGTTTTAGTCACTGTGGCCCCTGAAATGAGAAATTGTTATTATAGAGAGATGCAGATAATATTCACAGACTATAGGAGGATCAAATGAGTTGTCT
The DNA here is from genome assembly GCA_037577475.1 of Chaunax sp. Z400. NCBI lineage: Eukaryota > Metazoa > Chordata > Actinopteri > Lophiiformes > Chaunacidae > Chaunax > Chaunax sp. Z400. The sequence goes on from CM075185.1 coordinate 23,525,982, forward strand.
CTTACTGTGTTTGGGTATCTGAAAGGCGAAGTGAAAAATAATAGCTAACTCTGGCAGTATTTGCAGCCAATTCTTTGTTTAAATGGTGAAGCAAACTTTCAAAACTGAGAGCAACATACAACACTGACCTGGGATCTGTTTTTAAGTAAAACAGCAATGAAGTGTATTGTTGTTATCCTCGATTTTAGTTCTTTCAGCTCTGTCTCAAGTCTTGTTTGGCTATATGGTTTTGTGCTTACAGTTGTCATACCTTGAGTTTGTTGTCTTTGTTTTGTCTGTCAAAGCACTTAGTAAACAGTTATTTTTAAAGGTGCTATATACGTAAAGATTATTATTTTCATTATTATAAGTAAAAGAGATGAAGAAATGATGGTGAGAAAAAAGAGCAATAGCAGGCCATAGTGACTAAGGAAAAGAGAAGAGTAGAAAGGAAAAAACAACAAAACAAAGTGACACAGAGAGAGGACAGAGCCAGAATGCTGAAAAATAGGTTATAGGCAATAGGTTGTCGAACTTGTTGACAAAAAGTCATACAGAGAGACAAAGGAAGACGCAGACAGAGAAGGCAAAGGGTTGAGCAGAATAGAGAATAAGGTTGAAGTTAAGGGTGAGGAAGAAAGCTAAGAGGGTCGGGGGTGGAGGGCCAGGGAGCATTTACGTTGGTGTATGTGGTTTACATGCTTTTAACAAAATCAATTGTCTATCCTTAAGCATGAATGTTTGTGTGAAAAAGTGTTTTTCTTTGAGTCTCTGTGAGTGTGTTTGTGTTTTTTGGACTCGCTCCAGCACACACTATTGTTAATTATCATGAATTATGAATTAAAGCATGGCGTTTTCTACTAATGTACAAATTCAGTCCTATGAAGAATTAAAAAAAAATGCATCATTCAAAATTTGGTCTTAGGCTATTACTCACAGCTGCACAATTCACCCAATTGAGGCTGTTGTTGACTGTCATGTTAGAACCCAGACCTGTACCTTATGATGGGGAGAGCTGGCTACAGATGCAGTGCCTTTGTTGCACTGCTTATAATTAAGGAATTGTTAAGAGCCTTGAGACATTGACACTGTACCCACAATGTTTTTAGTAGCGGTAAATTCATTCATTTCTCATTTGTGTAAACCTCTCTGATAGTGCATGTAATGCTGTTTGGACTATTCCTATTGTAGTAATCATTTTCTTTATGGAATCAAAGGATATGAACATAAATCATGACTTATGTGCTTAAGTTCTAGGAGATATGTATCACTATTATATAGCTTGCATTTATAGGAAAAAGACTAATGCAAGCATGAAACAATGCTTAAAATGGGAATGCTTTTAGCAGGTTTATTCTAATCTTATGTGTTTTGTCCATGAATATTAAACACAATGCACAGCAGAAAGAGTTGGGTTTGCATTAGTCTTGAAGGAATTTGGCACTAATTTAAATTTTGATCTCATCATAGCGCTAGATGAAAAGTTAACATAGCACTGACAAATTTGAATTCCCCCCCTTAGAGAAGCATGAATAGGTGCAGCAAATTTAATGGTATGTTATAGTATGGTTTTGAAGATGTTAGACACGTAATACTAACACGCTGTTGGTATTAAAAGAAAAGTCATCATGACCCATCCTCCAAGTGAAGGATTTATCAAAGGTCTTTTGTAAATCCACCATGTCTCAGTAACATGGGGCGGACATCAGGGATCCCATGACACTGTAAGGGCTCTCATCTGTCCAACCAGTACATTATCAGTTCTGCTAGCTTTTGGTGCAGTCATTGACAAATGGTAAAAAATGATTATGGAGACTGAATCTTCCTCATTTCAGCCCAAACTACAAAAAGTTTTTGTTTAAAAAAAAGAAAGAAAGAAAGAAAAGAAAAAGAAAAAGTCTTGTGCTGTTCCCTCAGTAATTCCACTAGTCATATGCAATTCACACAGCTCTCTGACACGCCATTCAGTGCGATTCATCAGGGAAGGTACAAGTGAGAGAAGAGTGAGCTAATGGAAAAGCAAAGAGAACAAGATAAGCAGCTTATTAATGTGAGAAAAAAAATTGGAGACAAATGCAAATAAGTGAAGAACAAATCAGCTGGTGTGTCCGCCTCATTTTAACACAAAGTAATTATTAGTATTTAATACATTAATGACTGCATGGAATTGATAACATTTGCTTAGTTCCATTTATTACTTTTTCATTTGTTCACATCTTTTCTATTCTATGTTTTGCATGCTGATTTTTCTTTCTCTCTTTATTTCAAACAGGATTTTCATTTATTTCAATAAAAAGTGTTTCAGAATATAGATTTTTTTTCTTCATAGATTCTCCACTTTCCCCTCCATCTTGTCCTTTCTCCAATCTTCAACAGCTGATTGTATGCATGATTTAAACATGGGGCAAAAATAATTCATTCCTCACAACATGAAATAATACTTTAAAGGTGTACTGTGCAGCAGGGCTTGTGATGTAACATTCAACATTGGTCCCTCCTGCACAGCTCAATGGTCGAGAGAGAGAGAGAACAAGCAGCGGTAGTCCAGCTAAAGAGTGAAGGAAGAGAGGGAGTGGCGTTAACATGAGCAAAGCAGTTTATCAGAGAAATGAAACATCATTTTCAATTTTTATGGTACTCGTGTTCTAATACACAAAAAAAAATTGTCAACGCCTCCTCACAGCCCGTCCGAATTGCATGTGTCACTCACATCCTGCATGCTGTCATTTATTGGAGACTAAATATCCACTGCCCAATGAATGATATTATTGCTATTTGCTATGTATTTTTTATTTGATTATTCCTTCATCAGGAAAAACCGACAATCATTTCAGCCACAATGACCATGTACTTTGCATGTCCCTGGTCAAATGCATTGGAACACAGACAGCGTGCTACATGCTTGCATGCCTATGAATGTTTGTGCATGTATCAGAGTGTTTGTCAAAGAGACAGAGAGGGCTGTCTGCCGGCCATTGGCTCCATGCCTATCAGTTTGCCGTGATCAGTCTTGCCTGGCTGTCGTCTGTCCACTGCCAGCTGTCAAAGGGGCCTGCTCTTGGCATGCCCACTGATGAGAGGCTGCAGCCATGCTCTAGAATCAATCCAGCACTCTAATAGGTCACGTATGGTTGCACAGTGCTTGCCAATAGCTTTGGATTGGAGAATGAGTAGAGGAGGGAGTAGAAAGACGTAGGGGAAAGAGAGAGATACACAGAGAAAGACATAATTTTTAATATCAACAAGTTTTGCTGGCCACTGCTAGAAAAGAAGAGCGGTAATCAACTTTCTACTAATTTTTCTCTGCTGCACTGATGGTGATGGTGACTGACATCAGAACCTACTAAAATGAATCTCTGCCTCTCCTGTAACTCATTGAACTTTCCTAGTTTTAGACCAATTATGAATAAATGTGTACACATTTAATGACATTCCCCAAATTAGGAAGGCAGAGCAGAAGAGAATTCATTGGAGGAGAATGGATTTTGTAGTCGGTACTTAGTAAATGTTTTAGTTTGCAAAGTAGCTTCTGGGACCTTGGTGCATGAAAAACATTTCACACACATGCTGTTAAATTACACATATTTAAACTGCTTACTGCACGTTAAGTCATCTACTATAAGGCAACAGGAAAAGTGTAGATAGGCAAAAACAAATTAATTCCTTCCTCCCAATGCTGTCTGCCTTTAAGGCACAGAGGAATAAACTATGTTTTTTTTCTTTGAAGTTATCACTCCATAGTTCAAACATGTTTAATTGGAAACATGAAAAGAAATACTTTTGATCAAATTAAGTCAAGCGAGGGGCGTGAGATGAGTTTCTTTTCCTCTTTTTTAATGACTATCATTCAAAGTGCAACAAGAGATTTCCTTCTTTTTTTAAAATCTCACTTAAGGTATATGTGAAATTAAATAAAAATACTGGAGTTAATTGGAGCTCGAGTTATAGTTGACTTCTACGTGATGTGATGATGCATTTAGCTGAAGGTGCAACCTTTGGAACTGTCAATTCCATTCTGTTGTGTAATAAATAGGAGCAAAATGTACTGGCTTGCAAAAAGTGATGAATTCTGCATGTATTTAACAGAAATAATAACAACAAAACTTTTGTGTTTCTCAATTCACCATGATCTACAAGCAACAGGTTGATCACCAGGCACTTGTCTCCTTATTGTCAAAATGCAGACCTGAAACAACTTTTAGTTTTGCTGCTTATGTGCTGCAGTGGCTTTACTGCACTCTGGGAATGTTAAATGAGTGAATGCTGCCTCTCTAGCCACCAGTGGAAATTGTTAGAAATTCATACATCAATTAAACACACAATAAATGATCTGAAAAGCTAAGCAAAATTTAAAAGGCAATAGACCTTACAGAGACCAGTTGAGGCGCAGTGAAACGTCTATTTGGGTTCAGATCATTGAATCAGAGAAAATAATTAATTTGGGTGGTTGGGGGGTGGATGATTTGTCCTTACATGCCTATTAGCTACACACCAGACTGGATTCTCAATCAGACAATCAGTGTCAGCTGTACAAATATCCCATGGTTGAATGTGCATCATTGGATCTACAGTATGAAATAAATATGAAACGACTGCATTCTCACTGTCCCCATTTATTATAAAAACTACAATATGGTGGCTATTTGGAGAATAAGTAGGAGATATGTACAATGACTTATCTTCTCTTCCTCTCGTCACAGTCCTGATGCATTAGTGTTCTTGAACGTGCAGTAGCTTTTGCTGCTTGGACATACAGTATTGTTAAAGTTTGCTGTTTTTGTTAGTATAATCAATAAATCAAATCACTGCAAAAACCACAAATGTTCTATGACATATGTGGACTGACTTATTTCTAGAGCTGAAAAAAAAGATTTCTGTAAGGTTTTGTTTTCATTAATTTGTGATTTTAATTTCAGAGAATATTCAAGTTTTTGTAATTTGTGAGTTTTTTTCTTTAAAATTGACCAGAATCCAAAGATTTTTTCGAGTCAATATTCACCTTTAATTTCAGATGTGTCTTTTGTTTTTTTATTTCATTTTGTTTTTTTTACTTAATGGCCGTACTTCAGCGTCATACTGAACCACTGCATGCAAGAATCAGTTGCTGTTTTTTTAAACTTTTTTTAAAAACTTTTTTGACATTGTAGAAATATTAAAATAGGAACTTAAATTAGAATTTTCATTTAGGGCGGTCAGAAACCAAGACTCTTAACATTGTAGAAATTGTAGAATTTTCGAATTACCTTAATAGCGGTGGCTAATCAATGGAATCAGTGACTGTTTTAGGCATAGATAAAACCACCACTGATTTCTCAGTAGTCTTTCACCCTACGCCATTCTCCTCATAGGTAGGTGGTGACAGATAAGCAGGGATTTGACAGTATGATCTTCTGTTTGTGACTTTTACAGACAGTCAGCCACAGCCTTGGCACACATCGACCGTAGAACTGGACAAAGAAACATGTTGGAATTTGCTCTTTAACAACACATTCTGGGAAAGGAACTGCAGAGGGACACAGTTTTGTCTCAGCAGAGATGTTCTGTCATCTACATTGCCAGGCATTATGGATTTGCCATCATCCTTTGCGAGGGCAAATGGTGGATCTTAGAGAGGGGCACAGGGTAGAGTCATAACAGCCCAGTTACATTCTGTCTTATTGCTGTCAGAGTAAAGCTCCGTCAGAGGAGAATGCTGGAAAAAAGGCTGGCAGCCAGCACACTCCTACTCTTAAAGGACGCAGGCAGCGGCATCTTTAGTGCCAAGGCACTTAGTGTACCACTGGTGGTTCCGTCAGGTCAAACAGTCCAGGACACAAAAGTGATAGTTATCTGTGTCAAGGGACTTGACTGCAGTTCAGCCTGGCAATGACTAGCATAGGAGATTGGGTTATTGCAGTCATTTTTAGTTTCTGAAGGGTGTTGCCTAGCTCATCATTGATTGGCTGAACACATAGGCTGTGATTTTGGTGACTTCCAACCAATGACAACATGGCAACAAAAATGTTGCAGCTGATACAATAAAGAGGACCCTAAACCAAGTATTTTTTTCTTTAGCTTCATGTAGTGTGACATAGCCTTTGAGTATAGTTGCATATTATCTTTCAGATGGATAAACATAATGCCAGTTATGTCATTAGGGTCATCTAATGTTGTGCTAGGAGAAAGCATGTGAAATGCATTGTTGTTCAAAATAAAGGAGGGTTTAATGAAAGTTGTTATCAGAATGCATCTTGGGACTGCAGGACCCAGTGTTTTTAAATCTTGAGCTATATTGGGGTCTAAAAGTGTAGATATCTCAGCCTCTTCTTTAATTTCTTCTTTTAGCCACAGCAACGATCTGTTGGTCCACCGGTCCACACCTCTGGTCCCGATGAAAATATCTATTTAATATAGAATAGAAAATGAATGAATGAGTTGCCGTTAATTGTCATTTTTTGAAATCATGCTGACGGAATGGAACAGGAGATTGATAGACGGATCGAGGCAGTGTCTGCGGTGACGCGGACTCTGTATTGGTCTGTAGTGGTGAAAAGGAAGCTAAGCTACAAGGCAAAGCTCTCGATTCACTGGTCAGTCTACGTTCCTACCCTCACCTATGGTCATGAGCTTTGGGTAAGAACAAGATCGCAGATACAAGCGGCCAAAATTAGCTACCTCCACAGGGTGTCTGGGCTCAGCCTTAGAGATAGGGTGAGAGGCTCAGTCATTCCGGAGGGTGGAGCCGCTGCTCCTCCATATTGAGAGGAGTCAACTGAGGTGGTTCAGGCATTTGGTTAGGATGCCCTCTGGACGCCTCCCTTGGGAGGTATTACGGGCATGCCCCACTAGAGGAGACCCCGGGGTAGACCCAGGACGTGCTGGAGGGATTATATCTCTCAGCTGGTTTGGGAAGGCCTTGGTCTATCCTCAGAAGAGCTGGAGGAGGTGGCTGGGGAGAGGGAGGTTTGGTCTTCTCTGCTGGGACTGCTGCCCCCACAACCAGGACCTGGATTAGCAGAAGAAAATGGATGGATGGATTTTTAAGTGAACTAACTATTGGATTGATTGCCATGAAATTTCAAATACAGATTCATACACATCCACCCCTGTATCACATGACTGAAAACATTGTATGTACAATAATGTCAGCAATATATTTCATGTGAAAATGCCCATATAGTTTTCCCATTAGCTACACTAACTGTATCAAATGGACAGAGAGGTCTAAGCTGTTGAAGTTGGTCTTGAACTGTTTATTCTTGAGACTGGATGCCCTCAGAGCAGTTAGTTTCCAATACCACAGACACTGCCGAGACCAACACTCTGAGGAAGGAATCATTTCCTGAAGCTCTGAGCATGGCACTGGGCAGGAGGAGAGTGAGATTAGAAGTCCTTTCACAGCCGGCAGAAACAAAATAGGTTAAACCACCTGCTGGCCAGAGGAACCTTTCTTAGACTGGTGTTGCAATCGTCCTTTCTTGAGGTCGCAAGGCCTAAGACATACTGAATGTTGTTTTTTGTCATGCGCCTTTTGTTTGGCATGTTTTAAAGAGAGTATTAATCACAGCCACATACAACAACATAACAATACAACATAACACAATCTATCTTGTTTCCCATCCTAGTCTTTCATTCGCACTGTGTTTGTCTTGCTCTTTTTTCATTTACCGCTGCTCCATCTAACCTCTCTCTGTCTCTGCTCTGTTACTCTTTTTGTCTAACCTCTGTGCATGTTTCAGAACAGCCAAGAACTGTGTCTGCCACCCCCCCGCTACTTTCAAATGTTTGTCTGAAGTATTAGGCTGTTGTTACCTCATTGGATAGAGTTAATTGATTAGTACTTTTATCCAATTAGTGCTCCCTCATGCAATTAATCAGCTGGCTGAGGTTAGGGCCGCTCCATCAGTCGGACGAGAGGCAGACAGATGCTTTGGGTCTTGTGTGTGATGAACCGGGGTCTCACTCTGTACCATCACCCCCCCATCCCCACCCTCCATCTTCCCATTTCCACACACCTGGTTTCCTGTCCCTTTTTCACTGTTCTTCCATCACTCTCCAGCTGACAGCACATTGTTAGAATTCTTGCTGAACACAAGAATTTCTTGTGGGAAACAGTTTCCTAACAATAAAAAAAAATTATTGGTTTTGTTGCACAGAAAACACAGAGGTAAAGGAAGACTTATTTATATATTTATTTATTATTCCTTTATTTTTCGTCATTTCAAAACATTTGGCAGTATTTATGATATAGAGGATGGTTATAAATATAACATTCTAGATTATATGGTATATGTACCTGAAAATGTTTGAAAAGTTAATGTTGATTAAAAAATGTTATGTTAAACATTGAATTTTTAACATATATATTTTTCTTTTCTGTCTTACAGCTGTGTCCTTTACCTGCTTTTGAATCAGTGATGGAGCTATCATGATGGCCAAAGAAATACCATAGGACCTTTGAAGAATGAATTTTCCACACCACTGCATTATTCTGAAGTGGAAAGTCAATGAAGATCGAGCAAAATCACCGAGAGTAAAATCTGTTGACCTTTTCTCAATTCAAGGATTCTGCTCCACGAAGTAAATCAAGTCATGACTTTTCAAGCAATTGGACTTCGCAGGTGTTTTCTTGGCAAAAAGGAAACGTTCACAAGGATAATTTTTGATTAGGTTAAAATACCTGAAAATCCAAAAACATTGGAACAAGAATGAATGGAAGCTTTCACATTTCAGGGGCATGGTCCTCAATGCCACTGTATTCTCTTTTCCCACTATTTTCTCCACTGAGCAGAGAGCCACTGCATTAACATCTGCTGTTTCTATTTCTCTCAAAATTTCAGCTTCAAAGATATTTTCAAAAATCTGTTTTTTTGTTGTTGTTTTTTTTTTTACTTTTAGAAGACAACATGCTCTAAAAGAATCAGAATAACCGACTATGTTACAGTACAAACAGGTACTCTGCAGGTGGTAGGAATCCAATATGCTCCATGACCTGTTCTGTTTTCAGCAAACAACTTCTGATTTGTTTGTGATCCCATGGCTTAACTTTCAAGCTCTCACACAAAGACGTTTCAAGTCTACTGTGCTGGAGTTTTGTTTTTTATACAACTACAACTGAAAAACTCCTGGCTGCATGAATCTTTTATATTACATGTAGACCAGTGCTGGATTTCTTAATTTTTTCTTTTCCTTTTTATCATCAAAATGGCTCTTTTTTGGACAGCAGGAGCTTGGACACTGTTGGCAGCATTGAGTCTTCTTAGCTGCTGCAGTTTTGGCTGGTGTGAGGCCTCAAGGACTAGTAGTCCGACCTCAAGAGGGAGTAGGCAGGAGCAAGGAGCCTCGTCACTTGAACGAGTCAAGAGAGGATGGGTGTGGAACCAGTTTTTTGTGGTTGAGGAGTATACAGGCACAGAGCCGCTATACGTAGGAAAGGTAAGACATCTAATTCTATTCTGTAAATGTAGTATTAAGAGGAACTTTGTGAATAATTGTTGATTCGTTTGAAGTGTTGAATTTAAAAAGACGAAAAAAAACCCATAAAAGTCCAGCAGCTCCCTCTGAATGTAGTTAAGATCCAGTCATGACAAAACACAAGACAGTCACTGCCTTTACAAGATATTAAAAGTTATTTTATATGACACATTTCCAAGTTATAGTATAGTTAGTGCAACCAGCCGTGCTTTTGTCATCAGGATGAATAGATTATTGCAAAGAGGCTTGCCCAATAATATCAGCTTCATAAAGCAGGAAACATTTTTCTAATCAGCATAGTTAAAGACATTGTTCCTTTTAAAGTGAAAACTTGTTCTTGACCTTGAGAGAGTCCCAAGATGTAAATTTACAGCATCTGATTATAGTTAAACAAGAAATCAATTGTAAGGTCAGAAATTTGTTAATACATTAGTATTTTAGGAGATACACAAATTCTTGTCAACAGACTTGTTTTACATAATGTTGGAAAATAGTTGTTTTAAAAGGCAATACAATACTGGAAGTTAGGGTGCAGTCAAGGAGGTTTTGTACTAAAATGATGGGTTTCCATTATAAATATCTATTTATAATTATATCTAATTGATTTAAAGAGTTACAAAGTGTTGCTCATATATGAAATAAATTTATAAAAAATAGATGAGAATGCCACTATTGTACTGTAAAGAGTCTGTTGATTTATATGATTGCATAAACTGAATACTCCCCATAAAAACTCCTATAATAATCCAGTTTGCATAAAATTTTTCATACGATTTTAAATTCCAAAACATAGGATTTGGACAAAAAATAGCAGGAATAAAATAGTATTCAATGGCGACTTGTCCGGGGTGTACCCCGCATCACGACCAAAGTCAGCTGGGATAGGCTCCAGCCCCCCCGCGACCCTACACAGGATAAGCGGTTACAGAAGATGAATGAATGAATGGAAATAGTATTCCTATATGTGGTTTCATCACTGTATAATCACTCGAAATGAGGAATTGAATTATGAAAAATATTTTTGGTACCTTAGAATGAGCCTTATGTACCTACAGAAGGAGCAATTAGATATTTCTACAGTAGCCCAGTCTGCACAAACCAAAACTTGGCTCCAGACTGGACTACATGTTTGGTATTACATGAATTTATCAGGCAAATCAGATTCCCCCCCCAAATCACATCTTTAAGACATATATTCCACATTGTTATTTTCAAGTGATCAGATCAGATTTATTTATATCTGTATGGGCTGGATGGTAAGTGTCAGTAACTGCATGTCCACATGAGAAGCATGGCAAATGGATATCCATCATCTCGCACTGCATGCAATTGCAATTTGAAGCGGAAAATGTATTAAAGGTTGGAAGGTGTTAACCTTCAAAGGTGTAATCATGTGGCACCTCTAACAATAATCATAAGATGCGCTGATTGCACCGACTCCAGAAACCACTGTTAAATCCATGAAATTGTTGGAGTAAGAATAAGGGAATACAAAGGTGGAGTGCCCTTGTCTTATTGCACAGAACTAACTTCAAAGTGAACTCTCTCACCAGCAAACAAGCATGAAAACTCTTTGCCTACACACACACACTCACACAAACACACACCATGTCTTCCCCACAATAGTCAATACAGCTTTTAGTGACACTTTTGCTTTGGCAAACATTGGTTTGCCACAACTGTGACCTCATGCAACAAAGAGAAACACTGTCTACCTCCAGCTGTCAGTGGTTTTGTAGTTCCTGTGCAATGTAGGCGCTGTGGTTTTAGTTTGCTTTCACTCCTACATTTTTGCTCTAGCTGTTATTCATCAATGGAATTATCAATGTTTTCTGATCTTCTTCTTGTGCTCAAGAATCTTTGAAGAATCCAGTTGTGAGACAGTGGTACTAGGTTTTAATTCTAACATGACAAATACATGACAAATTGCATTCTGAACTGGTATATAATATTTGAATAATATATATTACTGTATTATTATATATTATATTATAATACATAAAGCTTTTGGCATTGATGTTGTTTGGTATCAGCTTTAAATACTGAAGATGAGTAGATGAAAATAAGGAAATGCTGCTCCCTTACTGCAATCCCTAACCCTTCATCATATCACCAATAGTCTTTAATCTTTAAGCGTTTCCATTACATATGAAAAACACAACTGGACAACACTGGCATTAGTTACTTACTTTATTGGCAATCCATAATTGGTATATCTATATATAATAAGCTGTGTGTCTCTGACCCATTCAAAAGTAATGTAATATTTTCATTTCATTTATTTAGTGAATAAATAGAAGGAAGATTTAGTTGTTTACTGGTCAAACATATCTTCACTCCATCTGTGTAAGCAGCAAGAGAGTACATAATATGCTAATTGTTACATTGCTGTTACCTAATAACCCGGAAATAATGCATCATAAACTCTTAGCTAATTTAGAAGATGGTGCTCAGGGATTTTTGGAATCCTTTTCCACTTTTGCATGTCTAATTTGCATGTGGTCATTACTTCTAGTCTGTGTTGTTTTCCTGTGTGTGAAAACTGTCTTGAACGGTTGCTTTTTAACCCATTATTCAACTAATTAACTAAACAAAATCCACCAAAAGAGACAACTAGTTTCTAATTTGATTCATGGAACTATTTTTTTCCAACAGCACTTCAGTGATGATAGGCTCAGCGATGCCCTTCTCGTTGGTGCTAAGGACAAAGTCTTGACACCAGAAATGAATTATTGAATGCTATTCTTCTAGTGTAATTATAAATAATGAGTGTATGTCAAATAAAATCTGGTTTGCTTATCCTGGTGACATGAGTACATTTGGGAATATTTCTGCCTTCTTTGTTCCCTTCTTCTCATTCACACTCCATTTATCAGCTGTTTCTCAAATGAACCTTAGTGAGTTGATGAGAGTGGACGGCATGTGCAATTTGATTGCCTTACATAGGGCGTGATATGAAAAGATGGAATATTAATGCGGACAGCATGAGACTCCGCGAGGAGTCACACACATCAATCATGTGATCCCCTTGTTTCTAATCATTTAGACATGGCAATTGAACAACTAATATTGCATCTGCATATATTGATCTCTCCATTCCTACAAATGAATGGAGATGTTCTCTGCTGCGGACCGGGATCTTACAGAATAATTATCGTTAGGCCATTATTTGTCTGCCTGAGCTTCATTCCTGCTGCCGTGCCTAACAACAAGACCCAGAGGCAGTATTGTCTGTCTGCTGAGGGATGGAGAAATAGATGGAGAGAAAATGAGTGATATATGAAGACTGGGAAAGAAGAGACTCCATACACTGACTTATGATTCATTGCTGGACAGGGTGCCAGGGAAGGTAAAGAACTAGAAGGACTGAAGGGAGCTTGATGGGGTAATACAGCAGATGGCAAAAAAAGAAATCTAATTTTATGAAGAAAATGATCAGTTATTGTGTTATCACTGATTTTATTGATATGTGTGGGTGTTGATGTGACTCTCACATAATCAAACAGATTACTTTTTGGTGTAAACACTTCAATTTGAGTAGTAGTGGATTAAAGCCAAGTGGCGTGCCTCTGTCCCAGATAATTACAATATATATATATTTTTTTTAAATATTTTACACCAACTTGCCAAGCTTACCCTGCTTCACACTGCGGTTGCCCACTTATCTGACAAGGAAATCATATTTCTGAATAAAATGGTCACTCACACGACATTTAATCGGCTACTATGGATCAACTACTTTTATAAAGGCACCGTACTAAAAAGAATTGAGCTGCGAACACAGAGGAAGAGACAGACTTGCAGTTTAGCCCAGATAATCCTTAATGGAAGCAGAGGAAGCAAAATTGACACACATTCTCCTCGCTATCTCCTCTATTCTGACAAAAGCTCCATTGTATGGAGTTGTGTTAGTGTGTGTGAGACAGTTGGAGTATTTGTCTCACAAAAGCACACACGTTCGCATTATAACAGAAAGTATAATTCAAGGCTTGTCTGTACAGTCTGACAGTGTGTTTTTGCGTCCTTCCAACTCTTTGATCTGTATCAAAGAGTTGTCATTCGTTTCTGGCGTGGCATTTTCTCATTCTGTCTCAGCATGAACAGTGAAACACAAAGAGTTTGTACAGTCAATAGTAATGTCCTTGTACGTCCCTTTTTTTTAATCTCTTGCCATTCAATTTAACGCCAAATGAAGCAGATGGCCTCATCGTTTTTGTTCATCGATATGTCTAGATCTTTTGGAGGAATATCAGTTTAATTAAGAGCATATCATATTCTATGCCTGCAGGTGATTTGACAAGGTTTTCAAATTTTGGCTGAGTCCTCAGTCATGCATTAGTGTACAGTATGTGTTTTTGTATTTGCAGTTTATTTACTTTGCTGAACCGCTTGAAGAAAAATTAATCTTATTTTTTTCTGTGTCATGTGATGGGTTGGCCGTCTTGGATGGCATACTTTTAATGCAGCTTGTGTATTAAGAAATGAGGGGGGGAAAAAAGCTTTCGGTCATGCGGTAAAGCAATTCTCCCCGTGGCAATGGTCCAAGCTATAATTAATCAAATATAGGTCCAACTGTAACAACATCACACAGCAGGCATCAAAGAGGAACCCTTAAGATGAGGAGTAAAAAAAAAAAAAACAGACTGGTGTTCTTGGACATGACATTTTAGGGAAACACGTGTCCCATTTTTAGAACAAGAAAGCCTTTTGTTTACTCTGCGTCGTCATCTTTTGAAATGATTTTAAAATGATGTTCGTATAATTTCATGTTCTTTTCTCTCCTATCTCTGTATTTCTATCCTCTGCCTTCTGCCTAAGCTTCTGCTTCAGCACCATCACCCCCTCATTTTGATTTCTTGTCTCCCTCTAAGTTTCTTTCTTACCCCCCCCTCGTACTACGCTGTCATTCACTATTCCCTCGCTCGTCAAGGTCTGTCTCCCATGTTCTGTACTCCAGTACTCTTCCTTCCCCGTAGCTGTCTCCACCTGGACTGTCTCTGATACGTTCACCTTGTTAACACTTTGAAGCTGTTAAGATCAGAGAGCTTGAAAACCTTCTGTGAAATGTGGCAGCCCTACTCCTGATTACACAGACTTAAATATAAGACAGCCAATTTGCTCCCATTTGAAACCCCCCTTAAACCAACGATTCACCGCAACCCACGCTCTGCTATCTCCAATGGAAAGGTGAAATCTTTTTTTCCTTCTGTCATGAGATGCTGGTTAATATGTAACACATGTATTTGTGCTTAGAAGCCCCTACAAAAATTTCAAATTCAGTTTTACATGCTTGTCATTGTGAATTGCAGGTCCTGCAGACGTTTTAAAAGTAATAAATACCAAATGCCGAGTTATATGTAACCACTGTTAAACGTTTATTCCATCAGAGTTTGTGCTTCAGCATACTTTTAATCTACAAAAGAGCTGACTACCACATAAACTGTCTGTCACTGCATGTGAGTCATATGTCATTCCCTTAAGCAGGTTAGCCTACAGTGACAGCTCGACACTTGACCCAAAGGTGAACCTGACAGGGCATCAACAACCTCACTGTCCCCTGAGTCAGCCCACAGCCCTCCACTGTAAAGCCTAGGGGCTTTTGTACTTGCACAAAGTTCAACTCAAATCCAACAGTGACAAATGCCGATTGTTTTGTGACTTTAAAATAGAAGATCAGATTTATTCTATCAAGCAGCAGTTCCTATGCCACATTTAATCATGAAGTAATCTCTTAATAAATTCCATTTTCAGGCTTCAGAAGTCAGTAGACAAATGTCAAAAATGCTGGCATAAGGCAGCGTACTTGCTATGGCCCATACTTTGAAGGGAAGGCTGAAGCACATATGGAGAGAGGATGGACCCAGAAGTCTATGTAAAGGCCAAATATGGACATTCAGAAAACCAGCAATTAATTTCCCTCTTTTGTTGTTCTTCAGCACTCATACATGTAGGATGTGATGTTGGTCCTTGTGGTACTGGTCCCATCCGTCCTCTTCTCTAATTGGATGGCTGGGTAAATTTTGTGTGACATTGATGAGCGCAGAATCTATCTGTAATGTGGGAAATGTCTGTATGTAATGCATTTACCTTGAGAACCGTTCATCTGATCTACAAATATTTGGATATGCAATACGCTCAATATCAATAAATTTAGAATAAACAGGCAAACAGCGCTCTATGCATAAGCGTAATGTTGCTTCAGAGCTCTGCAGACTGTGTCCGTAGCCGGTTTCTCAAGAAAGCCGCAACCAACAATACCACAGGCCCAGACCAAGCGATGGGGTGCTCTGTAAGCTCTGCAAACTGTGCATGTCTTTTCACCGCAGTACAACTGATCTGCATGAGCACTTGAAGTGAAAACACCGGAGTGCTTTGTCAAGACAGCAAAAAGACCACACAGCATGAGGAACGTTTTTTATAATAGCAGTCACTTGTTAATTTTAATTTTAAAGTTTTGCTCAACACCAGTGATTTTTGCACGGCTGTCCTCGCCTACGTCAGCAGCCGGCCGGTTTACTTGCTGTGCAACGTTGACTGAGGGTCAGTCTTGATGCTGGAAATAACGTTACTAAAGTCACAACCCAGTGACTGCAGTTCACCTTTGCTGTCAGTGTTCGCACCAACGTCACATGTTTCCCAAGAAGGCTGCAACCAACAATACCACAGACAAGCTCATTCAGAACAGGCATGCTTAGAACGGGCATTGCACTAGTTTCACCTAAAGTAGAACATTTTTCAACTCTTTGCAACTCGAAAAAAAAAAACGCTCAACGTGCAATGGAGCCCAGAATAGACAGTCAGTGCGTCATCATGCTGATGGTGGTTGTAGTGTACTGTAAGCAGAGCTCCCATTGCAAACAATTCAAACATCCACTGACTTCAAGAAAAAAACACTTTACTTGACATTGTTCTGCTTGAGGTTTCTTCACGTTAAAGGGACGTTTTTTCTTGCTTCATCAAATGCTTGATTATTGGGCAATGTTGGCTTCAAATTAAAGAGTACAATGTACATGTAGTTGTTCTACATGGAAAAAGCCTTAAGGTAACTTCTGTGATTTGGTGCTATATAAATAAAATTGACCCGAATATACTGAATCATTAATACACCCTACCACTTACTATTACTCACTGTCGTTTGCTTCATTAGAAGTCACAGCCAGCATGAATTTTTTCAACAATTTGTGCTACAGTAGCTCTTCTGTGGAATCGGACAACACCAGCTACCCTTCACTCCCCATGTGCATCAATGAGCCTTGGGTGCCCATGACCCTGTCGCCAGTTCACCGACTGTCCCTCCATAGATGATTTTTGATGTGTATTATCCACTGCAGACCAATAACACCCAACAAGACCTGCAGTTTTGGAGATGCTCTGACCAAGTCGTCCAGCCATCTCAAATTTGACCCAAGTCAAAGTCCTCAGGTTCTTAGACTTGCCCATTTTTTTCCTGCTTCCAACACATCAACTTCAAGTCATTGTAACAAGATAATCAATGTATGTATGTATCAATATGTATCAATATTCATTTCACCTCTCAGTGATTATAATGTTATAGCTGATAGGTGTAGGTTCTGACATGGTCTTGTTGTTTTTAAACTCTCTCATTATTCTGACCTGGCCAATGAAAATCCAAAGTACAAACACCAACCCTGGTCAAGCAGAAATAGGGAATACTGTATTTTATAACCATCATATTACTGTATTCATCCGACACAGCTACATGATCTAAAACACAAAATGCATCAAATATTTTCCCAATGAAGCATCTATGGTTCTTGTTTCTTCTCATCTTCTTCTCATGTAAATTTGTTCAATTTGCTCGTGGCTATTTTTTGTTAAGCGAGTGACGTCCTGGCTCTGACCTTTAGTTTGCACAGAACAACTTAGCTAAGCATAGTATGTGTGTTTTTCAAGCTGCCAACTTGAATCACTCCATTGAGGATAGACTGACGGACAGATGGGTATATCCGGCCTGAGGGGGGAGAAATAACATCATCCCAGCAGAATGATGAACCCACAATGTGTGTGTGCGTGTGTGTGTGTGTGTGTGTATGCATGCCTGTGTCATGTAGCGCTAAGTAGGTGTATGTGGCTTGTGGCACACATGTACAGAAGGTAGGAAGGTAGTGGTGTAAGCATTTGTGCAATTGAATTAAAACTTGATAACAACATTTCATGCACGTTGTCAGTGGAGCGTAATTTAAGAATACAGAAAAAGGGTGAGAGAGATTTTGTCTAGGGGAAGCATATCCAGTGGTGTGTGTGACTATGCACATTTTTTATTGGATAGCTCTCACAGTTTGGACCAATGAAACTTTCTTTATTATAACTGAAATATTGATACCGCCAAAGTATCTGGCAGTATATTTTCCTAGAGTGTTCATGTATTTGTCTTCAGGATGATTCAGAAAAGGCAAAAACAGATAAAAAAGGGAGGGCAAAATGGATGAGGGAAGCAATATCAAGGCGCGGGCTTGCATTATTCTGCAGTTTTACGACAAATACTTAATGAAAATCCCCGCGAGGGTGATAAAAGCCTGTATTTAATTAAGCCTTTATAAAATATTAACCAGGGAGGCCAGGGCGATTTCCCCTCTCCTCTGGTCTTCTCAGTAGATTGAACAACAGTTACAATGCATAGACAGCTCTGCATTATAATTTCAGATAAAAGGTAAGTGAGGGGGAGAGAGAGAGAGAGAGCGAGCAGTGCTCTAGTGCTCGCTAAGAGCCAAAGGGGAGGTTGGGATGGGGGACCAATTCTGCCCCTATTGCTGCCTCTGGAATGTCTTTTAATCACATTAGGGGGGAACTATATCTCTGATTTATAAGGGCTCTTTTAAGTTCACTTTTCAGCTCTGGCACTTCTGTGTCTCTACCTGTAACAGTCTGTGAAATGACTTTGATCTCCCAGTTTGAGCGTCACATCCTGTGAAGGGCACAATGTGCGAGGAAGGTGTACAGTAAATCATCACTGAAGCTCTGATGGCCGGGCTTCAGGAGGCTCTGAGAGGGCCTTAAGCTGCAATTGCTGTTGGATAAGATAAGGAAATGTGTGGAAGAAATGTGCTAATTTCTTTTGGTCACGGCCGATGACCAAATGTAATTTTCTGACAACTATCACTTTCACAAACCCTCAGCATTCACAGCAGCCGAAACTAAATAGAAAACCCAAATGCAAAACGTATGACGTAATAATCTTAACACAAGAAAGGCATGGGAGTTTTCTTGAACTTTCAACTATATATAACCTTCGACATAAGTGATTGGAGCTTTATCATATGATGACACCTAAGTGGAATGTCATAACAAGTGGTAATGAGGTTTAGGGTGAGGCAGTAACATACATTATCACCCCTCATTATGCTAAAAATTTAATCTGGATGCCATTACTGTATGTTTCTAACAAAATGTGTTTGCCTCTGCAAATAGATATTACATAAATGTAAATTGTACGAGTAAGTGTTGCCATAGTATGAAAGTAACTAAACATATGCAGGGGGTACCTACTCTTATAAACTCACAGTCCTTATGTTCATTTTTCATTCATTTACAGATCCATACAGACTCTGATGAAGGTGAGGGCAACATCAAGTACACTATCTCTGGAGAAGGGGCGGGCTCCATCTTCATCATCGATGAGCTAACAGGAGACATCCATGCTACCGAGAGACTGGACAGAGAAGAGAAGGCCTTTTACACGCTTAGGGCTCAGGCTAGAGACCGTCTCTCCGACGACCCTCTGGAACCAGAGTCCGAGTTTGTTATCAAGGTCCAGGACATCAACGACAGCGAGCCCAAGTTCTTGGAAGGTCCCTATATCGGCAGTGTGGCAGAGCTGTCACCAATAGGTAAGGCAAAACACACTACCTGTCTAAAGAGACAGGGACCATTTGGATAGCTGTTTCAAGCATTGAGCTCAATGTGGCCTGAAGGTCACACTATTGTACATTATATATTCTATTAATATATTATACCAGTTCACCTATTTTCATGAGCTTACATACAGTGTGTGATATAATGCTTTGTCCTGGACTCAGGGGAAGCTAGAAAGTGCCAAGACGAGCAATATGCTAAAAGTTTCCCCCGTTGTAAAGATAAAAATCCGAACAAAACAGACAGGATAGAAGATGAAAATAGATGTGGAGTCAGTGAATTCATTATGCAGAGAAAGTCAAATAGTGACATGGATATTTGAGGAGGATCCCCACACAGACTTGTGTCCGTACATTGACCTGTTCTCATAGGATCCTTTACAGGAACAAGGAGACGGCACAGCAAGAAATAGAAAGATAAATTCCCTGATGAGCTTTGTTGCTGGCTTCTGACACACTTTTATCAGGCAACTGATGAACAGGGGGCAATAGAGGGAAGAGAAGAGGTGCTGAAGAAGAGTAGAAACAGACGAGGTTTTACTGTATTTTCATTTAGGCTTTTGACAACCGAAATCACAATGCTTTAATCTTGACATGCATGTTTTTATTGTCAGCGACAGTATTAGCGGAGCCCCGTCGCTGCTTAAAATTCTCAGTGAAATGGAAATGACATGTGGATGAGGGTGTCAGGGGCTTCATTAGCATGGTATTAATGTCATCGATGCTGATGTGTTGTAAACACAATTCTGTTTGCCGGCAAATATCACAATAGCACGACTGCTCAAACTGCTGCGTGTGGCACTGTATGTGAGTGTGTGAGTGTGTGTGTGTGTGTGTGTGTGTGTGTGTGTGTGTTCATGCATACGCGGTGGAGGTGGGGGTGCTTCTTGTTTGAGTGACTCCAGGAGTGGTGCAAAATGGAAGGGCTCTTCCCTGTTCAAACCAGATTGGAATTAATTCCTGCTTCCTCAGCATGATCCAAACCAGGCCTACAGTGTTCTCTAAAAGCTGAATGGTCTGGGGGTGGGGGTGGGGGTGGGTGTGACTGTGAGTGAATGAGAGAGAGAGAGAGAGAGCAAAACAAGAGGGACATAATTAGAATACAATAAACACGTGTTGCAACACCTTGGGAAGCAAGAGCTGTTAACTACCTAAGAGATTGGAGTCATGAAGACCATGGTTAGTTAATGTAAGTTAATGCTATCTTAATCATCACGACCCTTGCACTTTGGCTGCTCCCCCTTGTTCGACCCTGTCACACCTCAGTTAGATGACGCACTAAACGGGTACGCAGTTCATGTTTTAAACATCACTGTCGAGCACCACCCTAATGAGGTAACAGCCACTGCCTAATGAAGCGTTCTCCTGCCCTGTCCCCGTTTCTTTTTCTTTCTGCTGTTCTCCGGTCGAACGGCAGCCAAGTCGAGCAGAATTTTTTGACATTTCAGTAATAAGGTTAGGAACACAATGAAAACAAGTAAAGGGAGTACAGCAAAAAAAAAAAAAAAAAAAAAGGATGCTGCACAGACATGGTGTGACTGCCACGTGTCAACCAACATCTTTTTTGCTTTTCATTGCCTTCCTACTGCAGGTTTGCAGCATAGCAGAGATTTTTTACTTGTCTCAAAGATTCAGTTATTATTAAAGCATAATGATGTCATATTGTTTTTCCTGTGCTGCCAGGGTAACCAAAGCCCGATATTCTACCCTTCCTTAGACTTTTATTTTTTTCTACAATCTTTTTTATAGACACATGAGTGAGACATGTCATTATATGGGGTGACATGTTCCTTTAACATGGGCTCTGGTTTATTTCGGGCCAATTCCACATACACTGTCCTGCTGCTATGAATACTCACTACAGCATAAATGTGTATCGATCCACTGCTAAAAATAACAAAGTGCTATTGTTTTAAAAATATTTGCATAATTACAAATAGGACTGGATCTGAGTGATGTGGACAGAGAGGGGAAGTCCAACACTATTGAGAGACAGACTACTTTAAAAAAAGAAATCTTTTTAGTCTTTTTTTTGAAGATTTTTTTTCTTTTATGGATTTAATAAGAAAAACCAAACCATAGGCTTTCAAACAAAATGCTGATGTTTTTGTAACTTAATGCAAAATAAACTTAAAAAACTTGGTTAGAATCAGTCTTTTCTATTGGACACTGCTCCTGTGATCAGTGTTGTGTTTCTTAAGGTGATGAAAGCAGGTTGCATTAGCATTAGCCACAGCAGTGATATGCTCACTGTGCTGTTTTACAGCCGAACATACAGCAAACTGCCTTGGAAAACGTGAGGCCATAATAGTAAGAAAGTAATAAGCAGCCAGCTGCCTGAGGCATATTCATTTTTACTTATCACTCCTGTCGTATCTCCTCGTGGACGTCTTTGTCATAGCTTTACAGCCTCCACCCCTGCCCCTCTCTCATTTTTGCAAAGGCCTTCTGACTGTCATTCATAATGCCTGTCTGTTTCTCTGCGCTGCATCTGCTACCAGAAATAATACTTGTGTACATAGCCTGTTTTTCAGGGTTGGTTAACACTTAAAAAGGCGAAGCAAGATCAAATAAAACAGGAGTGGCGAAGATGATGACGATGAAATGTCAGGGCCCGGGTTCTGTGTTGTCCTTTGGAAAATGTGTGACTAATGAAACTGAAGTCTAGAATTAAATTTGCAGTGCATGAGTGATTGAATGTTGCTTTGAGAGCCGTGCATGTCTTAATGTTGGGACAGATGAGGGAACATGGAACATGGATTGCTCTGGAGAACGTCAGCTGTGCCTTCTGACTCGTGATGATAAAGAGCGTAAAAACTGATTTAATACTGTGTCTTGATAGAGGTAAAGAGGTTTAGACACAAATTATAGTTCACTGGCACACTCATCACCACCAACAGATGGGTATTTTTAATCAGTATTGCCGAGTGAATAACACATTTGTATTAAAAAAAAGTTTACATTCTTCTGGTAGATAATGTGATCGACTGGTCACCAGTTCGTGGTGTTTTCCTGCCTCACTCCCAGTGCACACATGATCCACAGGCGGAGGAAAATTGGATGGTGGGGCTGTTGTCTGGACAAAGAAAGGAATCTATGTTTGGGAGAAGACACATTGCATTCATTTTCCTAATTGCAGTAGAGCAACGAATCCTCCGTCTTCCCTTTGTTTGCCTTCCCCTCTGCGGTGGCCGCTAATTCATTGCTTCCTTGTCTTTTCTCCTGCATCTCTATGACATATGCACAAGAACCAGCAGTCTTGGAAAACAAAGCTAAACAATACATGCTCAATATTATGGGCCTGTGACTAGAGTTCAGGGTGCTATTCTGATTGAAAGATGTATAATTTAATAGAGGACCATAATAAGCCTGCCATTGTTATTATTCTAATTATTATTATTGTTTGTTGTTGTTGTTGTTTTAGAAATATAAGATATTCTGACATGGCTCTAAGAGCGGGTTGGACCTGCTCAAAGGAGGTTTGATTTCACAGCATGCTTATGAGTTGACTTCAACGATTGTTTCAAAGCACTCTCAAGGTGAGCTGCACTGTAAAAGTTGTATGCAAATGCACTGTATGAATATGTGTACATACATTAGATGCAGAAGGTTTATCTGACATGAAAATAAAGCAGTGTTATTTGCCTTGTGTTATTAATTTGAAGTTATTACATGTCATCAGGCTTAAAGGCAAAAAAGATGTTGTTAAATGAAAAACAGTGTATTATAGCTCTGTTTGATTAATGGATGTTCACTTACCATCCAACAGGTCATATTTCTCTTTATGGCTCATGCCCTCATATTTTCTGAGTAAAAAATGGACCCATCATTATTGTTAATCACCTGTGATGTTAACAGCTAATGTTGCCTCATGTCCATTTGCAACGTAATAATAGAGTTACAGGTCTCTCCATTTAAAACACCTATACTTCGATTATTAGAGACCTCAGGTTCTTCATTAGCAAAAAGCCTTCTGTCATTCCAAAATCTTCAAAAACATTCACTGAGACCACTTAAAGTTACATAATTGATGAACATACAAAGTAGATAACCCCCACTGCTGAAATCCCTTTTTGAATAACATAATATGTCAGTTTAAAACACTCTTAACAAACAGACCAAAGGAACTGAAATTAATGTTTGATCAATAGATTGTGGCACTGAATCAGTTCAGGGAATAATTTGACATTTTGGAAACCTGCATATTCACTTTCTTGCGTAAACTCACACATGCACACAGAAATCTAGAACAATATGGAACTGGAGCTGGCGACTGGTAGCCAAGTTAAAAATAAAAACTGGAAACAGGGGAAACAGGTAGCCTGGAAAAGAAATAATTTCTCACTTGTTTAGTATTGTACAAAATCTTAAACAGTAAAACAACATGTTTTTATAGAGAGTAGGATTTTCACAGCATATTAACCAGTTTTTAGCTATAAAACATGATTTTCAGTGCTGTAACCTTTACAATAAGCTCCCGATGATGAACACTGATCATCAAAAAATAATGCATTCTGATTAATGAAGCAATCATAACGCCTGGTCCCTATGTGAAAAACGTTATATATTGTGAACGTTATTTTAATTAATTTTATAAGGGTAGTTTCGCAGTTTAGCTACCTCCTTACCAAAGTCAGCTACTACTACTGCACATATACATAAGAGGCTCCAGTTCCTAATGAATGTTAGATAACATGGATGTAACTACAGCCTCAAACATTGAAAACACATGAAATATTTGCTGGAAAAAAACCAAACAACAACAACAAATACTGGTGCTTCCTTCAAGCAGAATGATAAGCATTGAACTGAGAGGGCTGAGATGAAGGAGCGGGCTGCCCCTTTACCACAACGTTAACTGTGCCAAGAGCGTTAAAGCGTGGCAAGAGTAATGAATAATACAGATTTAGTGCACAATTATTCGACGCTCAATATTTTTAAGGGACATTTTACATGCAACTTTTTAAATGAATCTGCTCTTTAATTTGACTTGCCATCAGCCTTGTAAAATGAGACTGTAATCATTATTATTGATACAATTCAGATAACAATGGCAAAAAAAAAAGAAGCATTTTGGAAAATCAGTCAGTAGCTAATCTCTGAAGTGTGTTCTTTCATTTGGCAGCGGCATTTCTTCATCAAAGGTCATGCAACATAGATGTGTTGGCTCTTAGCGAGCTTCTCCATTCATCCCCCAGAGACCAGAATCTGGCACCAAGCACTGAAAATATTATGATGTACCGATCCTTTGTTCTTCTTAAGTTTCAGAAGAGCTTTCACATCACTGAGAGGTTTTTAAGAAGCCAGTGGAGACTCTGAGAAGCCACGGAACCGACCTTTAAGTTACTCTTGAAAAACCATTGTTTTTGATAAATAACGAAAAAAATATAACGTTATATTGCATTATCTTGAGAGCCTCCTCTGTCTCTCCTGCTAATTCTTTATCCATCATTAATATAGCTGTGATACCCGTTTTTGCATGCTTATATTTATCCATCTGAGACAACAATGTCAACAATTGCCTCTTGCTCAACGCCCCTGTGCACTGACCATCGCATACTGTCTGCTTTGCACCTAGTTTGTGCAATGGTATCCGATACCACATTGGTTTTGGTCATTTCAATAGAATTGGCTACGTCACTAACAAGTCTCCTTCGCAGCAGCTCATCTGCTGTTGGGTTGAAAAAAAAAGAAAAAAGTTTTAATTTTGGACAAATTTTTTAAACATGCTGCTGACCAAGAAAATCACCAGAACAGACACAGGGTGACGAGGGAGGCATGATTTGTACCTATTCATATTATCAGACAGTTTCTACATTATGTTTACAAAAATCAAGATATGTTAGTAGAAGTCAGGCTGAAGCCATCAGAACATGGTTTAGTTATAGTTATTCAGTGGGGAATCCATGTGGTCATATTAGTGAATTGTTGAAAGGAAAACATGATTAGGACAATGAATTAAAATGCATACATAATAGAATGAATTTGTTTTTGCCAAATATCCCAACCTTTTAAAATCCTTAGTTATTTACCAAGTGTGGTCTTTCCTGCATTTTTTTCTCTCTCTTTTTAATATTAATACGGGTCCTTTAGGTCTGTTGGGCATTGAGTTTTCCTATTTATGATATAATTTAGTTGAAGTTTACTTGTTTGTTTCTTAGTTCCTTCTGATGATTTATTTTATAATTATTTAGTTCTCTATTCCAAATCAGTTTTTATGTCCTTTATTTATCAAGTATGGGATTGTTTTTCCTCTTTGTAGAGCTTTGCCCAAATTAATATTGGTCATGCATTTGTACTTTCAGCAAAGTACTGTACACATCTCCATAATCTTACTGATTATGGAGATGTGATTGAAACAGGTGGGATTTATCTTGGATAAATATATAATAATAATATAAGTATATAAATATAATATACATCTAAGGGTATTGTACTTAAAAGACAAATGGATCAGCACATTTTGCAATTCATGGTTTATATTTATTTATAAAAGTATCAAGACATTGCTATCAGGCACCATCATAAATAATATGACTGTAATTAAAGCTGAGAAAATTGAGTTGAGAAAATGTTTCTTGCAGATTTATCACTGAAAGTGTGTTTCTCAGCACTAATACTTGATCATAAAAGTTTGGGCTCTGAACTTCTGAACTGCATGAATTACAGTTTCCACATGGTGCTAATGTTAAACCTAGGGCCTTACATAGGATGACATGTTCTAATGTTTATGTTTTGGAAGGCCTGATAATTAATAATTGATTTGGATCTATCTCTTTTTTTCCTTTGCTTATCTACAGCCCTTGTAAGTGTTTAAATATTTATGCGTTGAGCTTGGTCAACAAAGAAAAACCAAAAGCTATAGTAGCTTAATGTCAGACTGAAGTGCTGCTGAAGAATACTTCAAAGTCATTTAAATGGGCAACCATTATTGGGCTTTTACACACAACATCTAGCTCACATACTGCAGAGACATTATTGGCAGTGACACAGTGTCACCCAAAGCTAATGCTTATGCTCCACACGCATAGCTAATATTGAAGTAATAGAGACAGGCCTTTTCCAATTTGAAATCAGAATGAAACCGTGTTACAACATGCATACTAAGACATCCACCAATCCATTTTTTTTTTGTCGTTAACTGAGTAAGTAACACAGTTTGTTCGGTTTGAAACCATCTATCCACTGAAGCAGACATCCTTTTCCCCCCACGCCAAAGGCTGTGTGTGACCATTAGGGAGTGGGGTGGAAATGTGGCTGGGAGCGGTGGAATCAAAACAGGGTGAAAAGTTTCCACGGAGCTAAACCTGTGAATAATGTGGTTCCATTAGAAAGGACCTCAGGACCTCTGATATGGCACGACAGCATCTGTGCTGTAGCCTCTAACCACAGGTAACACTGATTGACAAGGCAGTGCGCAGTGTCCAAATGACAGCAAGCACGGAAATAGCAGCCTGATAACAGACATGAAGCTGACCACGTTCCTCAGCTCTTATCTTCTAATGGCACAAGCTCATGCATCTCAGAATTGACAGACACAAAGGATGACAGACACAGTTCAAAGTAGCATAGCTGCCTTGAACTGGCATTTATCCTACTCTCTTTCAAAGACAGTCTAATATATAAAGCCAGGTCGGAGAAATAGACAAACCAGATAGGCCATTAAACAACAGAGATGCGTCCAAAAGATAATGACCTGCACTTCAATCTGCTAAACAAATGTAAGCCTCTGAGGCTGTCTAACATTTCCCCATGCTTAAAGGCATGTCATCTCTGTAACTGCGACAATATCCTGTGCAGTTATCTATAATTTGTTTGTCTTTGTATCCTAATGTAACTACACTTGATTTCATGTATCAAACCATGCCATGGCAACAGGAAAATATTTATAAATGTATCATTTATTTTACCTTTATTTAACCAGGAAGTCTCATTGAGATTAAAAATCTCATTTACAAGAGAGACCTGACCAAGGTTGCAGCCAGTCACACATAAATGCAAATACAATCACTCAACAAATACAATATGTTATACAAAAATCCACAATAAAACAACAAAGACAATTTATACACAGTGACCTCTCAAGAAAAACATGCACGTCTCCATCACCACATTCTTCGTAATGCCTTTAAATTTGTCAGTTGATGCAAGCGAATCTAATTTTAGATCCTTTTGTAAATTGTTCCATGCCCATGGTGCATATAGGAGAATGGATTTTTCCCAGATTTGTCAAAACTAGGCATACATTGAAAAGCAGCGTAGCTGGTAACTACCAGAGCTAACACAGAGAAGGGTACAGACATAAGCTGGAAGTTTACTAATTATTGCTTTATAGATAAGAATATACCAGTGCTGTTTTCTGCGAGTGGTCAATGACGTCCATACAGAATGCAGTGATGAGTGAGGGACTTTGCATTTGTAATGAATAGTAAAAATGAATGGTACACTGAATCAAGGCTACGTAAAATGGATGAGGATGTGTGCATGTATGTCACTGTAATCTATTAGGCCGAAAGGAAGCTTCTACCATATACCCAAGTATTTATATGAGCCGTTTCAATAGATGTAAAAATGCTAAGATCATCACACAAACACAGCATCACAGTATCTGCACTGTTTGTATGGACAAAACACATCTATAGACTAGATGCCTCATGACGAAACCTGAAGCGAGGTACTGTATAGACTTTGACAAGACTTTGAAAGCCCTCAGAGAACCACAGGAGAATCCTTGTAGAATGTGTCTTTGTGAATGTTTATGTGTACACTGATGTTACACTTGCACAAAATACACAAAATAATTGACATTTGAAGGGTGTTTGTGGCGACTGACACATAGAATATGACTGGGGTGAGGTTCTTCAATAATCAAAAATGAATTTTATCCCTTAATCGATATTTTCTGTCACTTTTTCATGACATCTAGTATGGCTTTGCCAGTGTTACTTCAACAAGTGACCTGTATACATTCAAGATTCAAGATTAACTTTATTGTCATTCAGACTATCCACCAGATAGGTACACAGGAAAAAGAAATTACAATGCAATTGGCTCATCACAAAATAAAGAAAAATACAAAAGTAAAAAGGCAATAATTAACAGGCAATATATAATAATAACATGCAAAGAATGTTTAAAAGCAAGAACTAAGAGGCCTATTATAAATTAAGTTACATGCCCCAAACTAAGGGGCCGTTTACACGACGACCGTTTCACACAAAAACAGAAACCTTTTGTTGCGTTTTGGCCGTCCGTTTATATGAGAACAGCATTTTCAGGGACTGAAACTGCAAACTTTTGAAAATGAGTTCCAGATTGGAAACTTTTCAAAACACCACCGTCTTGGTGTCATTTAAATGGGCAAAACGCAACTTTGACTGAAAACGATGACGATACAGCCCCGCTTCATGCATGCCTGTTACGGTTCCTGCCAGCCTTTGTTGCGTACACAGACAGCAGACAGCCCACCATGGCAGGAACAACAACAAAAATACAATGTCAGACTGTCCGGTTTTGTTTGTGCTGCAGACTCTGCTGAGTTTATTAAAGCTCCTCCAATGTAGACTTGTTGAACCACCACTGTGATCTTATTCTATCATGTTGATTTTGAAAAGTTACACCACCAGCTACTGCCCTGGAATGCATACACAGCGTTTTCAGTCGTGTGTGCGGATCCGAGTCTACGGGGATCGCTTTGGAAACGATGCCATGTAAACGCAGAGGGTTTTAAAAATGCAAAGAAAAAACTTCTTACAACACGTCTTACACATCCTTTGATTTTCTTTCTTTTGACCTTTATCTTTGTCTCTCTCTCTCTCTCTCTCTCTCTCTCTCTCTCTCTCACACCTTCAGCATAGTCAGCATGGGAGATAAAGTCCACGCTCCTTTTGTATGTAATTTGAGAACTCCACAAGGGGATTAAAGTAATAATCACCCTTCCTATTGCCGTGGTCCAGAGAGGTTACCCAGGAGGCTGCAAATTGCTGCAGTCCCCATTAGGACTGCCAGGGCCTGTCATAGTATCAGAAGATGAGACATTTGGTGCAGCAGGATCACAGGAGAGAGCAATGCGACAAGGCAGGAGCAACTTCCAATCAATATTCTCTGCCAACCACCTTTATGTATATGACCAGTAACATCCACCATTATGTGCTCAGCTAGAGAGCTTGACATAATTGATTTTGGCTGATCTGTGTGTGTGGTCATGTGTATGAATCAGTGGGCATGTTGGGGAGGGCTGAACGGAGAGGGCAAGGAAGATGCGTATGACAACAGCGGCCCGATAGATTCTCAATGGTGAAATTGATTAAAGCTCTCACTTTTTCATTATTCAAGGGATGCAATCAAGCAGAGAAACATGGACAGTGTCTTCAGTTTCCAGGAAAAGATATGTTTTGATATTGCACCAGGACACTGTGTCCAAAACAGCAAAGTTAATGCCTCGCCCGCAAATACAGGGCAATAATGTCCAGGTTTCTAAACAGAAAAGTTTCTACACCTTAAGAGATCAAGAGGGGATGACTTTTTCTCATTAGCTAAAGACAAAAGCTAACAAATGATAGGAGGTTTTCAGATTTAAAGTTGACCAAAATGTGGTCTACATAACAAATAATGGTCTGATATATTAAATGACAAATTTAAAGGCTAACAAAGATTAGATTTACAACCTCTGTCAGGAGAGATGAAAAATATCTCTAAATCATTGTAGAGATCTCAAAAAGGATCAATGTAAGCAGGCCATTGGCTTTTATGGCATGGCAGATTCCTGTTCCCTCTGTGCTTCATTCTCTCTCACCCGCTGCTCTCTCTCCCCAACTCTCTCTCTCTGAAGAAATGAATCACAGTAGAAGCAGTGAAGAAATAACTTTTCATGTGAAAACACCTCAGCTTTTATGGCTTTACTAAATGATCCATAATGCGGGCGGGGAGCACTCAGTCCTGCAGATTAAGGCAGGTCGGAGCGAGAAAGAGGCTCTAGCCTTTGGATCCCTCCGCTGAAGCTTGCACCAGTACGGCACCAGCTGAGATAGGCACAAATCTCTTTTACGAGGCTGCCTCTTAAATAGCTGTCAGTCTAGTGTCTCACACGTGGCACATTCCTCCAACTCCCTTCACAGTAATTGAACCATCGCCCCAGAGTGCTGAAATGGTGTGGGAAGCCATCCCAACAGCCTGTGTTGATACCATAAAGCAAGCTCATGCATAAATCTAACTACATAACCATCGTCACCTACCCCCCACTGAATCCTCCATGCCTCAAAAACAACCCTTGTGCTTACTCCATTTCAACACAGATGGTTTCAGAGTTAGGTTTCATGCAGATTATTTACATTTAAACATCACTTGTGATACTCACGTATTGATGTGTGATTGATGTGGAATGAATGTTGCTTCCTCTATGTTCCTCCCACTGTGACAATGTTATGGCATTGTCATATACATGACGTGTTCCTAGTAAGAAACCGAAGGAACACCTTTAAAAGTAAGATTTATTGTAAACGGAGGTTATTTGCTTAACTTAATGAATGCTATTAGAACCATGATGGGATTTTAAATTACTTGAAGAGCAGTTATCTTATTGTAGTAATAGAATTATTGAAATAGTCACCGATAAAAAGAAGTGGCGAGTGCGGTTTATGTTAAATAAATAGCTAACATTCAACCCCAATTATGTCTTAAGGTATGTTGCTCTGCTAGAGGATCAGATGAATAACAAAGCCGTGAACTCATTATAGTTCATATGGGATGTTGTAAGGCTGTCTAGTCCTCCATGCTGAAGTGAGTCAGTGGGAGAAACATTGCTAAACAGTGTTGCTCTCGTGAATTTATGAATAATGGAGAAAAAGGTCAATTATAATTTGCTTTTAAATTATATGCAAAACAAAAATTTAAATTGTTCAAAATTTCAATATTGTATGGATGTGATATCAGGATATTATATGGCACTGAAGGCATTGTAAGTGTAGTTTTTTTATTGAGGGGACTAAATATTTATTTTTGCAAGAGATGTTCAGACAAAATTAAGGAGGTTACATATTTAAAGTTTTATTTCCTCCAGTTGACAGTTGCACTTTTGACCTCACTTGTTGGGCGTGGTCAGAAAGGTGCTGCACTAAGAAGAGGACCTAATAGTGATGTCAGGATGCACAATGGTGAATAGGCACCCTTCTACAGTACTTCAGAAAGGTGCTAACATCAACCGCTAGGTGTCTGCAAAATAACTTAATAATGGCATAATAATAATAATAATAATAATAATAATAATAATAATAATGACTCCCAGTCAATTTCTTTAATAGATATATGAAAAATTTATTGTAGTTAGATTGTTTGTTGTATAACTAAGCAAACGTTCCCATAAGTATAAATGAAGAGAGATTTTTGGGGGGTTTTTTGTAATTAAAATTGCTATTGCTCCATTTCATGCTGTCTCACCTGAGAGCAATTTGTGACTGAAGTTTTAGCTGGTGAGAATAAAAACAACTCTTTAGCTAAAGAATATCTGTAGCTTCACCCCATTAGACATGCTTCTAATACAACAATATGCATTACATTCGAATCTGAGGAAGTCAATAATTTTCATTGAATTCCCACAAGTCCATCAACAGTTGAATCTGCTTAAGTGAGACACTAACCATGCCAACAGATCCTATAAGTAATGACTTCTAGCAAAAACACTGATGCAAGCCAGAGCTTTAATAAGAAACCAAACTCACAGCTTCTCTTCTCTGTTTAATATAAACACAATAAAGAACCATTTGCATTTATATAGTTCTTCCAAGCCATCTGACGTTGCTGCCAGCCAGTATGGAGGAAACAGCTGAGCTTCATACTGATTGTTACCTGGGGAAAATTAAGATAAGGGAATAATCCCATGAACGAAAATGGCTTTGTTGGACCCACAGCAGTGGGGCCAACCAGGTAGGCAGAATTAACAGATCCCAGCTTGTTGCCAATAAAGAAAATGCCGAGCCAATATAACCTTATGCATTCAATATGATAAAAATTATTTCTCACTCATCCCCCAGTTGGAATGCAGCATATCTCGATCTTCTAAGAATCAGGCTGGTGAGTGCTTTTGCATATTT